>NQII01002378.1:300047-361371 GCA_002778355.1 Clitarchus hookeri
CAGCCCGGCCACGCAGAGGCGTAGTCTGCTCTTCCTTCCCCTCCATGCCCCGCATCCCTCTCTCGCTATCGGTCTGGGGGCCTCAAGCTGCTTCCTCAGCTTGTATCCACCGTGACTGTCGCACAGATTTTCCCAGTGCCCTCTCCGCTCTGCACTGGTTTGCTGTGCACTTCCGTCTGGACCCTTACTCTTTCGGGGTGTGTCCATGGCACCAGACAATCCTGCTCAGCAGCAATGCATGCGCCATTTTTTAAATAATAACCCGACCTAAGGCATGCAGGGGTTGCCCTGAGACGCACCCCATTTTCCAACCATCTTAGCTACTAACATGCATGCCAGAGGACTCGCGGAAATGTGAAGCAGCTCACACTGGTGTAGCGGGATTTGGGGGCTCGCCAGATAAATTTTTTAAACTGCTTCCTCAGCTTGTCTGATACTGGGTGGTCTCCCACCCGCACCTCAGCATTCTTGCTGTCAAGAGTTCGCTCTCTACTAGTCTGCTGCACTGTGATGTACAACTACTTCAATGCCAAGTACTGATATTTTCCGTGCAAGAGACAAGCCTTGCTATAGGGCTTACTCCTGCCCCAGAACAGCCTGCATTTACCATGACTTGCATCACTTGGCAGCATACGTTCTGCCCTTCAGACAACCACTTGGGTACAGGTTGGATTGTCTTGTTCACATTGCTGGTCAATAAACAAGCACACGCCCAGTATTTGCTTTTCTTACGCTTAGTCATCTTTTTCCCAGAACCTTCAACCCGCTGCCTCCCGTTTCTTCATCAGTCCAACAATACTCTTTGAGGGAAAGCACGGATCTGCAAATCCCCCTGCCATTCAGGCTATTATTCTAGACCTTCACATCACTCCAAAAGCGACAACATACAGCGCACATCTCGTTTTGTCAGTTGCCACCAAGGCTGTGGTGAAAGGGTTTCTGTCTACTCTGCCGGTGGTTCACCTGATGGCACGACCATCTCACACCTCTAAGGTGATCCTTGGTGCAGGGATTGAGGTGAAATTAGTAGGGACATGAGTTCCTGAACCTTCTTGGGAACTACAGAGTGCAGTGCCATCCTGCAAGCCCGTCAGGGCATCGGCGCGCTGGAGATGATAGGTCAGCTCTCCAGATGGCCCATCCAGGCAAATCCCCATGCACTACCCCTCATTGTTAAGATCCTTCACAACGTGCTATTCTTCACAAATACCCACTTTCTTCTACTCTCTAACTGTTCTACCTTACACCTCATCACAGTCACCAGGTTAGACAAGGGGTTGCAGCTGTATATTTACCAGGAGCTATTTCTTCACTGCCACCATCCCTACTAAGAAAGAAAACAGCAATTCCATGGCCAGCTGTTCCACCCTCCACTGTGAAGGTTACAGTTCCAATAGAGACAGCGCGCACAATCAACCTTTGCTCCAGTATGCACAACCACCTGACCATCTCATAAGCCTGCTCCACCTAAGGCCATCCAGCAAAGTAGTAAAATGACTAGTTAAATTATGCCTGTCGACAATCAACCAGCAGTCAAGTATCCCCATTTAATGGGTCCATGCTTCCTGGCCCAAGGGGACGGGAGGAGAGGGCATTGAGGTCGATACCCAATGCTACTCGAGTAAGTGAGTCGTCAGTAAAATAACTTCCACACATGCACACCAACAGAGCAAGTTTTAACCTGAACACAGCCACGAGAAGGGAGAGTTGTGGTCATGAAGGAACGAAGGACATGGAAATGGGGACTGTAAGCAGCAAAGCGGTATGATTCCCACCATCTATGAGGCGCTGGGTTTCTTCATCATACACTTTCTTCTCTTCCTCCGCTGTCTCCTCCTCCTGAGCTGGCTGCTCCTGCTCTTCCTCCTCTTCTTCTTCTTCCTCCTCATCCTCCTGGCACATAAACCAGAACATATTATACCACAGTTTTGCCTCCAGTACAGGCACAAATACTCAAAGGTATGGTTCTGAGAAACTATGCAAAATGGTAAATCTGATTCCAATCTCTAAAATCAACTTACTAATTTTTGCTCAAATATTTTACTTTTTTTTGTTTCCCTAATATTACAGTTTTATTTCAGTAACTGTGCAAATTTATATTTCAGTTGCATGACCACAAAAATAATAATTCCATTACAGTGGACTCCCTATCTACCGTTTTTCAGGGGACTATAAAAAACTTTCCATACACGCGCAATTTCAGTAGATGAGGGTTCTGATGTGTACATCAATAAGAAAAAACTTCTGACCTTATTAGACTTAACGTTGAATGTAATAAGAGCAGTACATTATCTGTGAATAAAGTTTAACTAATAAACACAATAAAAAAAGGGAATTAAAAAAAAGTATATTTCTGTATTAGTATTACTGTAAATAATACATTAAAAGATATTTCAACTCAACTCATTTAAAAAAAAAATATAACATCACAAAATACAGTACATTAATGATTGTAATCCGACACCGAATGCAAGCCAACCCAAAACTTTCAAAACCCTCTGAAAATAAAAATAATGTGACAGAATGCCAGCCAAATTTTGCATGTCCCGTGCGCACTAGATAACTGAGCGCTTGCGGGAGTGGTTATCGATCAGGCAGTGTGTTCAAGGTGTGCGAGAAGTAGACGTAGCTTCAGCTTCGTGAGGAGGGAAACTATCTACCCCTCCCCTTCCAACCCCGTCGGCAGCCAGAGGGAAGGAGCAGGACATGCTGGTTGCTAGGCAACTTGCTCCATCCCCATCAGTCTAGCAAGGGGAGGACACAAGCTCTTCCGAGTACCACCGAGGACAGACGAAGGTTACGCAAGCCAAGCTGCATTATCTACATCAATCTACCCTTTACTCTGGTGACGCCCTGCTCGCGTGGCAAATGTGTAATAAAAGTAATTAACATTTCACTTTAAAAAGTGTGTTTTTGAGGCAGAAATGAATTTAATAAGGTGATTAAAATTTATTTCTTTAAAGTCTTCAATAATTAATCATTCAAAACCACGCCCCCTGATTTTCCCGCACACTTACATCTGACGCGAGTTACGCTGCGTTCGGGCGCTGTGCTTATGGATTATTTGATGACAAAAGGTGTTGAATATGTCCCTGCAGGATATAAGATTATTAAAAAGATGCACGTTTATTGAAATAAATTAATATAAATCCTCCTATCTACCCGCAATCAGTTGCTGAAAATGAACTTTACGCTTGGTAATACAAATTGCTCTAAATCCAAACAATATTTGGAAACAAGTGGAGGTTGAGTTTATGCTTCTGGGCATATAATTTTATTCACAACAATGCTGTTCATGGATTAAAATTACTTTTTCATATTAAAATCATCTTATTTTATGCCAGATACGATTAAACGCCACCTTTACGAGAAAAAAGACCTTTAATAACAAAAGAAAACATCTTTGCAAAAATTAATTCATAATTCCTTGTTAAAATGTATTGCAAATAACTTTTTCAGGTGAAACCTTTTGCTATGAAACTCGAGTGACTGTAGGTACAACTATTTATACCAGGCACAAAACTTCTTGGCCGCTCAAGTTCAGACGATCTGCGGCGCTACTCCCACTAGCTGGTGCCAGTAGCCTATCACAGTCGTGCGCTGTAGCCTAGTTCGCAATGTTACAGTAGCCACAGAGCGAGAGAGAGCATTCGCAAGAGAGCAAGACAGAGCACGTGAGAATGAGAGAGAGCACAAGAGAGAGACAGACAGAGAGCGAGCACAAGACAGAGAGAGAGAGAGCGAGCACAAGACAGAGAGAGAGAGAGAGAGAGAGAGAGAGTGAGTGAGTGCAAGACAGAGAGCAAGAGAGAGACAGCGAGCGCAAGAGAGACAGAGAGCAAGCAAGCACAAGAGAGAGAGCAAGCACAAGAGAGACAAAGAAAGAGAGCAAGCAAGCACAAGAGAGATAAAGAAAGAGAGCAAGCAAGCACAAGAGAGATAAAGAAAGAGAGCAAGTGTGTGAGGAGAGTGCGAGAGACAGAGAGCACGCACGAAAGAGAGCATGAGAGAGAGAGAGTAAACAATTAAGAACACTTTATGAATAATTAAAAATTCTAAGGATATTTTTTTTTGTGGGACAGCTGACAGTGTTGCTTTAATCATGTACAAGACAGGTAATTTTTAAATACTATACTGTTTCCTGCAATCTAACAATAGATATTTGAGGCCAACACTTTTTCTTGTTTGTAATGTTTACGTATTGTAAAGATGCTGGTGCATTCCTTTAAGTTGCTGGCAGAAATCTCCCACAAGACTCCTGGTGGCAGATGGGGGCATGTCGTCTTTTCAGTTCTGGCAGNTGGGGGCATGTCGTCTTTTCAGTTCTGGCAGGCAAACTGGGCAAGCAAATCATTTGTTCAAGTGGGCAAGACCATGAACGGGTTGTGGCTGGGTCTCAAACAACCTTTGTTTGTACACTGTCATGAAAGATTTCCATTAACAGGTTACAATGGAGCCAAAAATTGTGGCCTAGTAGCATACTACCCACAATTTTTCGCCACATAATTACTGTTGGCAAAATAACTGTACATTAATATGTACATTAATGGCAACATAAATGTGCATTACCTGGTCCGCACCGTCGTCACCTTGACCATCAACTGCATTATCGCNTTACGTATTGTAAAGATGCTGGTGCATTCCTTTAAGTTGCTGGCAGAAATCTCCCACAAGACTCCTGGTGGCAGACGGGGGCATGTCGTCTTTTCAGTTCTGGCAGGCAAACTGGGCAAGCAAATCATTTGTTCAAGTGGGCAAGACCATGAACGGGTTGTGGCTGGGTCTCAAACAACCTTTGTTTGTACACTGTCATGAAATATTTCCATTAACAGGTTACAATGGAGCCAAACATTGTGGCCTAGTAGCATACTACCCACAATTTTTCACCACGTAATTACTGTTGGCAAAATAACTGTACATTAATGGCAACATAAATGTGCATTACCTGGTCCGCACCGTCGTCACCTTGACCATCAACTGCATTATCGCNTGTACATTAATGGCAACATAAATGTGCATTACCTGGTCCGCACCGTCGTCACCTTGACCATCAACTGCATTATCGCCAACCTCTCCCTCCTCCAAGGCAGCCTGCACACAGCAACAAAACACACACAGTGACCAGCAACCCTCTTGTTGTTCACATTTCTCCCTGCTAAATCCCAGGTGCTATGCATGCTGCTTCATTAATTCAGCACTTGTGTATACTCCCACTTCCACGTGTAAACATAACACAGTCGAGGACCTGGTGAAAAGTACTCGTATGTTCCATACGTGATGATGTGACATTATTACAAATATTAAAGTGTTGTTATGACATTCCTTGTTCTGATACTAAATTTACTTGAACTCAGGCAGGATTTTCACAACAAAAATAACTCTCCACATGTTACAGCAGCCTAGATTTCAGCCATAAACAAAAGCGGTACGCATGAAACTACCAACCTGTATTTTAAATAATCACATTTCGCAGTGAATACATGAACAATTTACACACAGTAGGCATTCATTTACATTTCCTCATTTTCCTATTTTATTTATAACTGAAGATAATAAATTTATCATGAAATGGATACTGATATGTCTGATGAGTAATTATATTTTGATTGGAATGGCATATGTAAACTAAATATTATCGTGTAAGAAGGGCCATCAATAAGTATAGTGAGCAGAAAAATTGATCAGTACACTTTCACAGTTTGGTAAAGAAAGCCTAATTTGTAATAAGTGTTTTGTTTTTAAAAGGTTTTTGGAATATATTTTTAAATACCACTGAGCCTTATAATTTCAGAACTATTGTTGTTTCAAACACATATGAGGGAAAAATTACATATACATATTTCAACAGTGCTGTTTGCAACTTCTCCCTATTATAGGTTCACCTAAAGCAGTGGAATCTCCATATTTTCTACCATGCATTGTTACTTTCATCTAGAGTTATTTTGTGACATAAAATAGGCTAAACATTATTAGGTTCTTTTGAAAAAAATTACCACATAAGATACCCTAAACTAGAGCTGAGCCGATACTGATACCAATATTAAATATCACCAATATTACAGTATCTGAACCTGTTCGAACCAATTTTATTTTTAGCCGATACTGAGACCAATATTTTCATTTATGCTTGACCATAACATCAGAGAATAATAGGGTGGCGACTTTGAAGTATTATCTGTCTCACATAAGTTGGCGAGATTCTGTCAGCCAGTGAGTGGCAAATTGACGTATACGAAACAAAGTGTCATTTACAAAATCCTGTATCAGCTGATGCACGAACGAACAAAAGTTAAAATTACGTTGGCTATTCTGAGTGCACTGCAGATGTACATCAGAAAAGCAGAAAATACGTGATAATAAAGAGTTCCTAGATTAATTAATACATAATATTTTATGTGCTCACAAAACAGTGGTTGTTAGTGTTACAAACTAAACTTCAGGATAAAATAGTAATGTATAGGTATTCAAAATAAATTCCACAATAAAACCATCCGTACCCAAATGAAACAAAACTTCAAAACCTTTTTCACGTTGTATCCCCACTCTCCATCCATGCTTTCCATATGTGCTTGATATTAATTCCAAAAGCATACAGAAATATTGTATAATATTGTTGAATTATTTTTACTAATAATTTGGCGAAACATATTTCAAAATTGTGTCGTTTAGAGCCAGTAATAGAAGAAAAGTCAACTTTTAAAAAGACGGGATCAACAGGCAGGCCAACGTGCTGCTACCTGTTGAGCAACACAAATGGCTCACACCTCGCCCTGTCATGCCATGCTTGCAATCTGTCCGCTCTTTCCTGAAGCATTACCAGCCAGAAAAGAATAGCTTTCATGTGTAATATATAATAAATTTACGAACAGATACCAATAGTTTTATTTTTTCACGAGCTCTGCATAATTTTTACAGTAACATATATTTCGTGAACAGCGATTTTGAGTACTAGTAGTTTCTATTCGGCCAGTAATCGTTCGTCTACGTAAATTATACGCCATATTGTTCTCCCGAAAACCCATTTCCTTGTTTCCGTGTTGTTGTTATTATATAGTATTAATAAAACAGAAAGTGGGATGCACACAAACAGTTTTTAAGGAATTCTTACGTTATTCCATGTCACATATTTCCAACTCTAACTGTTTAGTATAAGTAAAAGCAGAATTACTGCTTTTCAATAGTCGTTGGTGAATAAAAGTGTGTTGTCAATCAAGTTTCCCAAATAACTTTTAGTTCCAGTTATATTAGCTATGACGTCCAAAGTGTGATAAGAACTACAACTACCATCTCGCAAATGTTAACCCAAATTTGCTGTCTCTGACAAATGAAAAAAGAGTTAGCAAATATTTAATTTTTTTCAAGGTTTTATATTTTTACTTTTATAACCTACTAATTTTTTTTAAGACAGATGTCAGTCTAAAATATCTTAATATTTGTTTAGCATTACAGTACAATGGCAAGTGGATTAGCTGACAGTGTGTTGATAAAATATACAGCCTCCACTTTATGCACCAGCTGATGGCGAAAGGATACGTGAACGAAAAGTAAACATTGGCACTACTTTCCTCGAACTATCAAAATCTTGCCAAGCTACATGAGACAGAGAGTAAGACAGGCTCACCTGCTGCTGTTTTGAGGCTGCAGTTGCAGTTCTTATTCCAAGAACTAAAATGTTACAAAAAAGGCGGGGGGCAGGAGAGATTGAGATGCTGTGACAGGCGCTGTAAGAGATAATCATCTACAGCCTGTATTGTGGGTCACCGAATTACCAGCCTGAATTACCAGCTTTGCAGGCATCACACTGCAGCTCCACCTTGTAATTTCAGTATTTAAAATCTTTTAAAGCCAATGTGAAATCTGACATTCATCACCTGGCAACTGGCAATGCTTCAATTTTACTCTCAGTAAAATAAGAAATTGCTGAATTTAAAAACTATACAGTAGAACCTCGATTAACCGTCAGTCTCTATTAACCGCCACCCCGCTGGCGCAAAAAAATTGTATGTTTCCGCGTCAGCGCTGAGCCGGATCGTCTGTCGAGGCTCTATGATGAGTAGTGACGACTGTACTGCACACCTGCACTGTGTGTGAGTCATTGGCGGCAAGGGCAGTGACCTTGGGTTTGCGCGCCCACCCCCCCTTACACTGTCTTCTGCATTCCACTGCTACTGTTTCAGTTCAGTACGGTGCGTGGCTTACTACAGTGAACCAAAGTTTTTGCCGATTTCGAGTGCAGTGCCTACTAGTGTTCGTGCTTTACCGTTTATTGTTGACAGTGCTGTTTATACGTAGTGTGGGTTGCTCTTCTGTTATGGCTGAGAAACGGAAACGTGTGGTTTTGGGACTCGACAAAAAACTAGAAATTATTAAACGATTGAAGAAAGGTGAAACAGCTACAAGTCTGGCTCAGATTTATGGTGTTGCAAGAACAACCGTAAATGATTTAAAACGTGATGCAGATAAAATTGAGGAACACGTATCAAAAATGCAAAACACAGATGGAGATGTCAAGACTAGAAAAACAATGAGACCAGCAAAATTTGAACAACTCGATAGTGCTGTTTATCAGTGGTTCGTTCAAGCCCGAAGCCAAGGGATACCCCTTTCTGGACCCATTATAGTGACGAAGGCGATGGACATGAACAAAAAACTAGATGGCGACCCAACCTTCAAAGCCAGCATGGGATGGCTTGAAAAGTTTAAGTTTCGTCACGGCATTCGACAACTGGACATTACCGGCGAAAAACTTAGCTCAGACAGTGCTGTTGTAGAGGGCTTTAGAGCAGAATTTACTGCAAAAATGTACGATCTTAATCTCAGTAGGGAACAAGTGTATAATTGTGACGAAACTGGACTTAACTGGAAAGCTCTGCCACAAAAGACACTGGCTTCATTCTCAGAAAAATCTGCTCCAGGTTTTAAGATCCAAAAAGATCGAATCACTGCAATGGTGTGTGCAAATGCCACAGGCAATCATAGATTACCCTTAGCAGTGATAGGAAAATCTAAAAAACCCCGTGCATTTAAAAATTTGAATTTGAACGCTTTACCAGTAAATTACTATGCTCAAAAAAACGCTTGGATGGACCAAACGATTTTTTTCGACTGGTTTCACAAAGTGTTTGTTCCCCAAGTAAGAGCTCATCTTGCAGAGAAGAAATTACCACAGGAAGCATTGTTGCTCATGGACAACGCCCCTTCCCACCCTTACAATGAACTTCAAAGTGATGACGGTAAAATAAAGTGTTTCTTTCTTCCTGCAAACACAACACCTCTCATTCAGCCCATGGACCAGGGTGTGATTGAGAACATGAAGCGACGCTACAGGAAGGCTTTTATTGAAAGTTTGCTGTCTTCTGACGACGCTACAACGGTTAAGGAGTTTTGGAGAACATACAACATCAAGGATGCAATTTTTAATGTTGCCAACGCGTGGTCAGATCTCACGGCAACAAACCTGAAGAACGCTTGGAATAAATTATGGCCTGAACCTTCTACTGAGGAATCTGCAGAACATGAGCCTGTCAGTGTTGACGAAATAGTGCAGCTTTGTAACAACGGACTGATAGATGAAACTTTATCAACTCAAGAAGTGACAGACTGGTTAAACAGTGACAATCAGGATGGAGGCTTTCAAATCTTGAGTGATGATGAAATTGTTTCCAATGTTTTGCAACTTGATGACGGTGGTGATCATGAAGACGTGGAAGAAGCTGAACCGGCGCTTGATAACAACCCAGGAATCACCCATTCAGAAGCGGAATCGATGTTAACACAGTGCATTGACTGGTTCGAGCGTCAAGAGGAGGCTACCGGGACCCAGGTGCTTCTTCTCAGAAAAATCAGAAACATGGCCGCCCAAAAAGCTCGACGGGGAAAGAAACAAAAGAAAATGACGGATTATTTTAAAAACTAAATACTGTACCGGTAACGTAAGTTTTTAGAGTACAGTACGTACATGTATAGTTGATATTTCATTGTTTTCTTAATAAAATATTTTAATAAAGTATTTTTCACTTGAACTGGCGTGGTTTTGTTTTTTCTCTTTTAAAATCATTTCACATTAAGTACTGCGCAGCAATCAGCACAATTAGGACTTACAATGGCGCCGTTATAACATGCAAGGCAGTGAATTGCGATGTTGCCACGCCAAACACTGTCTAGGTGCTAAGTTGTAGCGGCGCTATTATTATTTCTGTTATCCGTCTATTCGGTTATCCGTCATGGTCCCGGTCCCGAGGGTGACGGTTAATCGAGGTTTTACTGTACATATTAATAATTTTTTATTTTCTGAATAAAAACGAAGTCGAATAATGCTGAGAAACGTGGTACACAACCCTGTAGATTTAATATTTTTTATTTGATAAGTTCAAAACAAAAATTGTTTAAGTTGCCCTGACCTGAGATTAAAAATATATTACTAAAGAATTTTTTGAGTGCTGCTTTTATTCTTTGATTTTGCAGAATTTATGTGAAATTTATTTACTTATTGTTATGTATGTTTACTTAAAGCATCAACTAGTACATAGTGTGACACGGACATTAACATAGATTTCCAGTGGCTTTCCAAAATACTTTTAGTGCTAGTAGAAGTCTTCCAGTTTATTACTAATACGTCCATTGTATCGGTATCGGTTCGTAACAATATCAGTAAAAATCTGTATTGTCTCAGCACTACCCAAAACTCTCTCCCCCCTTCATCAGTCCGAAAAGAGTGCTATAAAAATAAAGATGTTGAAGAGTTTTAACATCATTCAAAGCTGGTGTAAAAAGTACTTTAAATAAAAATAAAATAAAAATTTCCCTCAAAATCTGTTTTTTTATCTCACCTCCTCCATTTTTAAGTCACAATTACCGCTACATTTATAATTTTCACATAACAGAGCTGCATACTTTAATTCTGATTTTTAACATGTGGCATAGAAATTAGAGGACTGAGACACACTACCATGTGCAGCGAAAAACATTTGTAGGTGGCCTGTCAATGTCTATAAAGGTTTTGTATTTTTTACACCTTCCATGAGAGTACTCAACTACATACATGATTTACACCTGAAACACAATTAAATTACTAACAACATTACTGTTCCAACACATAACTCAAAATTTGCTCAAAAATTTTAATGAACAGTATTGCTGAAAATTTCTTTTCCCAATTAAATGTTACAAATAGTGAGGTCAGCCTAGAATCAAAATCTGCCTTTACCAGGTAAATACAATCCATCTAAGAAAGAAAAGAAAAAAAAAAATTCTTCTGTCACAATTTAAAATTTACCATTAAATTACTGTACTGAGCCAACAGTACAGTGTTTTAGTGGGAAATGGTCATTCGGGTTATAAAGTTGTACACTATCAACAAAATGTGTAATATACCTACAACGAACCCATGCATCCAATTTGCTGTCCTACCCACTTCTATGCATGGAATAATGCATTCACTTGCACAATTTCATCAGAGAGAGTACAAAACAGTTTTGCTACTAACAAATAAAGTTTACCACCCATCTGTAGATCTTTAGGTTTTCCCAGCCTTATGGGCATTTCGGNGGAAAGAGTACAAAACCAGTTTTGCTACTAACAAATAAAGTTTACCACCCATCTGTAGATCTTTAGGTTTTCCCAGCCTTATGGGCATTTCGNCAGTTTTGCTACTAACAAATAAAGTTTACCACCCATCTGTAGATCTTTAGGTTTTCCCAGCCTTATGGGCATTTCGGAAGGTAGCAACATGCAAGCAGTCTCTTTATGGTGGCAGTGTACTCTTACCCACACTACGCTCATACTTTGTCACAGGGTACAGTTTCCTTTATTTGTGATAGGCACGAGTGTCAAAGCTGGCACATATCAGGAGGGTCGTTGAGAGAGATGGAAAAGAGGTGTCCAGGGTAGTGGTTTGAGAGCAATATTTACAAAATAGCTTCTCTCTTTCATAGATGCATTTCAATCTAATTTTGATATAAAACTGTAAAAGTTGCNGCAATATTTACAAAATAGCTTCTCTCTTTCATAGATGCATTTCAATCTAATTTTGATATAAAACTGTAAAAGTTGTTACAAAACATTACATATTTCATACATTATTAGTTAAACAAAAAAATTAACTTGCAAATTTCTAGGAACAAAAATGCGGAAATAAAAATAACAAGCCATCGAACACAGTATGTTTAGGGCTGTGTAAAGAAACTGTGAAGAGTTACAAAGTTAACATAGTATACAAAATCTGTTTCTAAAGTAATCAATATATCATACAATACATCATTGGTATGGTAGCAGAGAAAATGTACATCAGTACCCACAACAATATCAGTCACATTCGCGTATAAAATCTAATATCTACAGTTATATTTATCTCACTCTTGTAAGCATAAGAAAACTTTCAATACATATAGAACTAATTGCTTATTTTTCTTACTTGAGAATTGGATATTAATGTAATAATAAATCATGTAAACCAAACCCAGGACACGAGTTAATTAAGATAGATGTAATTAAATAATTTAAAAGGATATTTTAAATAAACAACTCCTAATATTAAATTGAAAAATTGTTTTTTAATAATTTTCTTTTGCCTATTTGAATTCCTGTCATATAAAAAATGTTGCACATTCACTAATTCTTAAAATGAAAACAAACGCTTTATACTTTATTTTTTTTACCTTTAAAAGATTTTAATTTCTGACTGTATCGCATTCACCCCAAATTTTGACCCTTATCCCAGTCATCTCACTTGAGCATACTATCTTCTGCATGATGTGATGCCAGCTTTGTATATAATATATAGGATTAACATATTTATACGTATATAGGCCCAATCAGAATTGCTTTGCTCACGTTACTTTTAAGTGTGAGACCATGCCGGGATTACTGGTGCATCTGGTTCATGACTAATGTACATATTATATATCAAAATTTATACCAAGNGCAATATTTACAAAATAGCTTCTCTCTTTCATAGATGCATTTCAATCTAATTTTGATATAAAACTGTAAAAGTTGCTACAAAACATTATATATTTCATAAATTTATTAGTTAAACAAAAAAATTAACTTGCAAATTTCTAGGAACAAAAATGCGGAAATAAAAATAACATGCCATCGAACACAGTATGTTTAGGGCTGTGTAAAGAAACTGTGAAGAGTTACAAAGTCAACATAGTATACAAAATCTGTTTCTAAAGTAATCAATATATCATACAATACATCATTGGTATGGTAGCAGAGAAAATGTACATCAGTACCCACAACAATATCAGTCACATTCGCGTATAAAATCTAATATCTACAGTTATATTTATCTCACTCTTGTAAGCATAAGAAAACTTTCAATACATATAGAACTAATTGCTTATTTTTCTTAATTGAGAATTGGATATTAATGTAATAATAAATCATGTAAACCAAACCCAGGACAAGAGTTAATTAAGATAGATGTAATTAAATAATTTAAAAGGATATTTTAAATAAACAACTCCTAATATTAAATTGAAAAATTGTTTTCTAATAATTTTCTTTTGCCTATTTCAATTCCTGTCATATAAAAAATGTTGCACATTCACTAATTCTTAAAATGAAAACAAACGCTTTATACTTTATTTTTTTTACCTTTAAAAGATTTTAATTTCTGACTGTATCGCATTCACCCCAAATTTTGACCCTTATCCCAGTTACCTCACTTGAGCATACTATCTTCTGCATGATGTGATGCCAGCTTTGTATATAATATATAGGATTAACATATTTATACGTATATAGGCCCAATCAGAATTGCTTTGCTCACGTTACTTTTAAGCGTGAGACCATGCCGGGATTACTGGTGCATCTGGTTCATGACTAATGTACATATTATATATCAAAATTTATACCAAGNGTGAGACCATGCCGGGATTACTGGTGCATCTGGTTCATGACTAATGTACATATTATATATCAAAATTTATACCAAGTTTTTATCAAAATACTCTAGTTCATGAAAACCTAAATATTATCTATAAAAATCGCCATTATCTTTCAGCATTTGTATTTAACTGTAAGTATTTACAAACACAAAAAAATTGTTTAAAATTCCAGGCTTTGTAAATTTTTTTAAAAATAACATAACTCTCATCAGGGTTGTTAATATTTCCCTAAATTATTAGTTACTGTTTTGTAGATAGCGCCCCATTACATTATAAAAACAGAACATTCTCTTATACACTTTTGAAGCAAAAGTCTTTCATCTGATAACTGCTATAGTCTTAAATTTCGGATCAGATCTGCAAATGGTAAATATTACACACACATTGTCAATTATAGTAGCCATACATTCTGTGTGGATAAGAGTCTACGATACATAAGCGGTTTTCAATGTCAGTGGAGAATAAAGTTTTCAAAAATAAAATTCCAGATTACCTCATTCTTTCTGTTTATATTATCCCAACTTGTTTTTTAATTGATTATCAACGAGTATACATAACTCAAATTCTGTAAAAATTAATGTAGCTAATGTACATTAGCATATAGTATAATTCATACACAAAATCAATGGATAGCAGGATGTGTGTATCCGAAACAATCATTGAAATGAAAATAATAACGCTTCAACTAAGACAATACATCAAGTTAATCTTTCAGTTCCATAATGCATTATGATAACAAATTAAAATATTCGGCAGTTGAAAATAATTTGGACAGTTATACCATATCTTACTGTGAATAATTCGTACGAATGATGCCTATAGCCTTCTTCATATATATGTATACACATATTACATATTTTGTGTTCGGAATGCCCTTAAATGGAGTGGTGAGATTCAGGTGGAATGAGCGTGGAACAGCGCCGGGATGCAAGGGCGAGGAAAATGGAAGATCCCCGAGAAAACCCACTGGCCAGCAGCATTGTCCTGCACAATTCCAAATGCGAAAATCCGGGAGCAACCTCGCCGGGAATCAAACCCAGTTCATCTAGGTGGGAGGTGAGTAATCTGACCATTATACCACAGCAGACCCTCCCAGCTTCAATTAAGACCATGAAATGCAAGTCTCGTTGCAGTAGCTGTTTAAAACTGTTTTTTTAATCTTTCGTCACTCCTGCACACATAAAAATTCATGTTCACCAGCCCTGTTTTCATTTTATGTTGCACAATGTACCTAACTCATTACTTGAACTATACTGTGTATAAACTGTACCTCCCCACTCAGTACACAGAATTTCTTACATTACAATATTCTAAAAATGTTACACATGATTTTTCCCTCTGCTTTTCACCCTAGCACTAACAAGACTCCAATAGGTGCGGGCATTATCTGAGTAAATATGACACTTAAATTTCCCCCAGCAATTCATTCCATTGAATTTGCACTTGTATCCTGTCTCCTGGCTGAGACAGCCTCCTCTCATCTCATCTGTGCTGACTACATCTCACAGAGAGGAACACGAAAATGTTACCATATTTTTTCATATACATACAGCGTTGTAAGACAGTGAATTAAGAATAAATGTGTGCACAAATACACCAACATGGCAGTGGGATGCAACACGAGAGAAGGACATACCTCAGTGCTGGTCTCTGGCTCTGCGCTCGGCGGCTGGAACAGGCCACGGTCAAGCATTAGGAGGGGCTTCATCTGCGGCCAAGCCGAGGCCAAAAAGTCCTCCCACGATATGTCTTCCTTGCCATCCAGGAACAACTGCCACAGAACACACCTCTCAGCTACAAAAGCAGGAAGAAGCCAACCATGACCACTATGGCTGGCTCACTAGGTGCTGTATTCCTGTTTTCTGAGCACATTTAAGGCCCTGCTTAGTTTATATTTTCAGCCCGATGCATATCCTTCCATACCCACATGTCAACATTAACACTGCCATGTACCTGATAACTGTAGTAGCCTGTATCCATTAAGTGACACTCTGNCATACCCACATGTCAACATTAACACTGCCATGTACCTGATAACTGTAGTAGCCTGTATCCATTAAGTGACACTCTGGAATTGAAAATGAAAATCAACACGTGATTCCTGCCTAAGGCATGGTCACGTGTGTATGAAAGAAGACTGCCACCAATTAGAGTTGGCTGCCCTACGCAAGGGACACAGACCTGTCACTCTGGTAAACCTGAAGAATGGATGAGGTGAGACAAAAGAACAGGTAGTGATGCAGCTGAATTTAAAAGGGGGAGGAACCGGGAAAGCGCCGAGAAAACCCCCACACCACAGAAGTGTACACCACACTCCCTACATATATAGAACCAATTTTTGGATACAATTTTGAATGTGAAGTATTTTTTAACTGAACTGCAACATAATATACTGATATTGTACATTTCTATAGTAAAATTGTGTGTCTGCTTTCTTGGTGTCATTTTCTTGCAAGTGTCCTCTTTTTTAATGCCAGTTACTTGAACATGTCCTCTTTTTGAGAACTACATATCTGGTAACCCAACACATTCCAAGTCTTAGCCATTCAACACATTCCAAGTCTTAACCATTCGTGATACAGTTATGGATATGATTCAAGGGGAGAAAGAAAAGCTTAATTCCATAGCGATTAAAAAACAATGATGGTGGAATATGAGATTTTTTTAGTTGTAAATGGTGAGTTTAAGGAAGTGTAACATTCGAGGACCCTGGGTTCACAGAGACTATGACTCACCCGCAGTTCGTCATCTGATACAGCTCCATCCTTGTTCTGGTCAAACGTCTGCTGAGACTTCAATTCTGCTCTGTCCAGCCTGGAAACACACACTCCGTAACTAATGTGGCTTGCGGTAAACACAAATCATCAACACATTTGTCTACATCTCCACACAACGCCCAGTTCTACAATGTGCTAATGCTGTAGACCTTTGCCAGCAAGTTAAACTATTCTTGTACACGCTGTACACTTTATTCTAGTGGTGTGCAAAATGAAAATAAAAAATATCTTATTANAATGCTGTAGACCTTTGCCAGCAAGTTAAACTATTCTTGTACACGCTGTACACTTTATTCTAGTGGTGTGCAAAATGAAAATAAAAAATATCTTATTAAAATGTATAAAACTGAAAAGAAAATAAAACATTATTTTATAACTTATGTTAATGAAACTTTAACTAATTTCATAACATTTGAGAAAATTATTCATTTTGACACATTATTCTGCAAAACCAAACTGAAANTGAAACTTTAACTAATTTCATAACATTTGAGAAAATTATTCATTTTGACACATTATTCTGCAAAACCAAACTGAAAAAATGGAAGTATAAAGTATTTACCACAAGTATTGCCTATATTTAAATTTCCATTTTATGTAATTATTTTAGTAATAAAGTAATGAAAACCAACAAAATTTACAGACCGAAATTTCCTGTTTTGGTACTTACACTAAATGAATTGGAGTTGAACTCTGGTCAAACTTAAGTTTTATAGAAGAGTTATTTGGATTATTTTTAGCATTAAGTAAGTACTGCAATTTGTAAAACTATTTTCTCTCATTTATTACAATTAATATTAATCTGTGTTTCAATATTAACGAAATGAACAAAATTCAATTAATATACATTTATTAATTACCATGTTGTCTTGGAATAAATAATCTTCCTGGGACATGTACAGTGTGAAAGTTGAGCACACCAAACATGGGAAGGCAACTACGAGCATCTCAGTCATGTTAATATTTTAGCTTCCCAGAATTTCTCGTGAATGCTCAGTTGTCAGTTACTGAGATAATATTTACGCTAAGATACACGAGAATTCCTAATGAGCGAAAATATTAACGAGACCCGCTCATTAAATTAGGTGTTTTAGTGAAAAATTACTGGGAAAATTATGTGAATATTGGATACGCATCACAAATGTTTGTATTTTTTGTTTTGCAAGCCAAACTAATAGGTAATGACTGGCTGTAAAACTCGTGTTGCATTACTGACAACCTGTACGTCTATACCAGATCGCCATTATNCTAATAGGTAATGACTGGCTGTAAAACTCGTGTTGCATTACTGACAACCTGTACGTCTATACCAGATCGCCATTATTTTTCATTGTGCATCTGTAACGTTTTATTACAAAATATTAGTGTTACTGCATGTTGAATTTACTCATTTTAAGTTATTTTAGGCAACAGTGATCTTTAATTAAAAATCCTTGATCCAGCTCCCAAAAACTTGTAAAACTACTTGGTAAATATCCTCTAAAATAACTCGCAATATAAATTGAGTCATTCTGCACATGAAATATCACGCGAGACAATTTTCACAGTTGTTCTTTGTGTCGTTATCGCAAACTTTAATTGAATTTGTACTAACTTTTTAGTAGAGTTGTGTGCTTGGTNACAGTTGTTCTTTGTGTCGTTATCGCAAACTTTAATTGAATTTGTACTAACTTTTTAGTAGAGTTGTGTGCTTGGTGTCGAAGCAACTGTGCTAGTTGGGAGAAAATGTAAGTCACCTGCCATCCTGGTTGGAGTCAAGACGGTGGAAGTGGTCGAAGGCCTCGCGCTCCCCATCTTGGTGCTCCTGTGCAGCTGCACGTTCCCTCTCTTCGTTCTCCACCTTGCGGTATTTGTCCAACGCAGCGTTCTCCAGGGCTTCTGCATCTTTCTTCAGATGCTCCTTCTCCTGTCGCACCCCGTCTGCCTCCTGCCGGTCCTTCTCCAACTGCTGGAGCCTCTCCTGCACATTACCACACCTTGAAACTCTGCTGACAAAGTCTNCTCCTGCCGGTCCTTCTCCAACTGCTGGAGCCTCTCCTGCACATTACCACACCTTGAAACTCTGCTGACAAAGTCTGCTTACAGCATGATTAGATGCACATCTTATACTCCCACAGGAATATCCATAGGAGCATAGCTTACGGAGAATTATGGGTTGTAACCCCTTTACCTTTGCCCATTAGGTTGTGAACTATAAGTATTAAAATTATTAATAAACCTTCCTGCTGTTCAGTATAATAAATTAATAAATATTATTACAGTGGACTCCACCATTTTTCAGAGTGCCTTTCAAAAAATTTTCATACTTCCAGAATTTTAGTAGATGAGGGTTTGACGTGTACATCAATAGAATACAACTTTTAATCTTGTAAAACTTCATGTTGATTATAATGAAAGCTGTACATCATTTGTAAGTAACACAATAAGAATGGAAATTTAAAAAAAAAAAAATACTACTGTAAATAATATATTAAAAAACATTTCACCTAAACTCCTTTACATAAGAAATATAACATCACAAAATACTGTAATTGATTGTAATCCGACATCAAATGCAAGCCGCTCCCAAACTTTCAAACCCTCTGAAAAATCAACATGGATTGCAAGACATTTCCAAACCCTCTGGAAAATAAAATTATATGACATCGAATTTTGAATGCCCCTCATGCACTGATCAGCTGAGAGCAAGCAAAGAGGTTAACAACCGACCAGCGTATTCACAGTGGTTGAGACGAAGAAGGGGTAGTCTCCCACTCCCAAACAGTCAGTACACAGAGAGATGGCGTAAAGAGGCCACGCTGGTTGCTAGGCAACTAAGACCCTTTCCACCAGGCAGANCAGTCAGTACACAGAGAGATGGCGTAAAGAGGCCACGCTGGTTGCTAGGCAACTAAGACCCTTTCCACCAGGCAGATAAGAGGAGGAAAAGAGCTCTGCAGAGTATCACAGAGGACAGATGAAACTTACGTAATCCAGGCCGTATATCTCCATCAATCTGCACTTACGTATGTTGGTGATGCCGTGCTCGCCTGGCAAATGTGTAGTTGAAGCAATTAATAATATTTCACTTAAAAAAGTGTGATTTTGAGAAAAAGATGAATGAATAAGGCAATTAAAATGTATTTCTTTACATTCTTCAATAATAAATTATTCAAAACCACATCCTCTGATTTTTTCATTTACTTACGTCTGTCACGAGTTACACTGCGTTCGGACTCTGTGCTTGTGCATTATTTGATGACAAAAGGTGTTAAATANACTTACGTCTGTCACGAGTTACACTGCGTTCGGACTCTGTGCTTGTGCATTATTTGATGACAAAAGGTGTTAAATAGGCTATTCCAGGATATCAGTTTATTCAGAAGACGTGTCTATTGAAATAAATTAATATAAATCTTCTGATCTCACCGCAAGAAGCTGCTCCAAATTTAACTTTATGCTTTATAATACAAGTCGCTCGATGTTCAAAAATTTTTGGTGGGAAGGGGAGGTCAAGTAAACACTTCTGAGAATATTATTTTATTCGAAAGATGCTGCTTATCGAGTTAAATGAATATTTTGTATAAAAACCATGTTGATTTTACATCACATACGATTAAGCACAAACTTTACAGGGAAAAAAAAAATTACTTTTAAAAACAAAAAAAATTTCTGTGCAAAAAATTATTTCCTGTTATTGCCTAACGTTTGGAGGCAAAACCATTTGGTTTGAAATACTAGTGATGACCTGGCGATGACAGGTGGAACTACTTTGAGCAATTGATAATATTGATAAAATTTCTACGATCGGATTACGATCGCACACTCCCGACTGCCATGACCTTATTAGAGGTCAGTCGGCAGAGCACTTGACCACACTATGGTGCGGTGCATTTGATAGAATGACTGTATGTCAAACTAAGATCACATTACTAGTTTTATTTACAGCTTAATATACTCTACTGATTACCATCTCGCCAGGCGTGTTAAGGTGTGGAAGCACACGTATGTAGCCGAGAGGATGTAGCTTTTCTTTCCTAAATAATAGCTTCCCCTCTCGTCGGGCATTAGAGGTCTGAGAGTACTCGAAAAATTCAGCTTGAACCGAATACCTGCTTGCAGCTAGAGCTCGGTTCAAAATATTTTTCAGGCTCAAAAAATTTGAGCTTCTCAACGTTAGGTCATCCAGTCTGCAACCCTTGAGACTGTTAAAGAAAACAGCACATTGTTTATTAGTGAAACGTAAATATTTAAAAGCTAGGCATGTTCCCATAAAAGGATTCCTTGGAAATTTGAATATGAACGCCGATTATCAGCGAAATCAGCCTAAAACTGAGTCGCAAATCCACCTACGATGCAGCGCCTGATGGGACAGTTTGTTAAAAAAAGACATTCATTCACGGAACCAAATTTTGAAAGGTAGATGTGTTACTGTTAAAATTATTCCTCAGAACTGCACATGAACACAAATTCCTTATCAAACACTGGCATTACCTTTATTATAATATTAATTTTTTTGTCTGCAATAAAAGAGCTTCAGCTTGAGCTCGAAGCTCGGGAACTTTTCAGTAGACATGCTCAGGCTTGAACAAAAATCCCAGGTTCGCAGGCCTCAATCAGGCATGTAAGGGGAGGTAGCATGCCAGACTCGCCGAGTCACCAACACCATCAGCAGAACTAGAGCACCGCTCCACAGTGATGATAAACAGTGGCGTGTTTAACATATTTCACACCCAGTTATTAGATGTTTGTATAAACACCCAGCTTAAAAATAATTGTTGCAGGAAATCCAAAGTAACAGAACTGAAAGATATTTTGATAGCTGCAATATCTGATAAATGATAAAAATGGGTAATCTTATATTTATTTATATAGGAATTTTGCTAGGACAACTGAAAATTAATGGTGGATACGGTTTATCGGTACATTGAGAGTCCAGTGTATACTGTAAGGTCATTTTTTCCTAGAAATTTTCCTAATTAACACACATATCAGCACTGCTGATGCTACCTCCCCTTTCCTTCACTTCAGTCAGTGTAACCCCAGCCCCCTTCAACCCCTACCTTGAGAAACTTCTGGTTATGCCACTGTACAGCCATGTGTTTGCAATAACAATGGTGATTTGCCAATTTCACAGCAGCCTTAACTAGGACTGGTATGAGGCAGGAATGAAAATCAATTACCTGAGAAAGATGCAACATTTCCAAGGGCACCTAGTTTTGAAGATTCTAGAAAACATAACTTAACCATCTGGAAGCACCTAAGATTATAGTCCTGCTATTAGAATAGAAGACAGCACACAGTTCTTTACTAGACACCAATCACTGCAGAACTGCAACAAAACTATCAAACATCTAGTGAGCAATATTTCAATTTGGACATCCTTTGTGACCAAATATATTACGATTGACACATAAGCCTTCTGGGTAGAATGAAAGCATAAACTATTCAGGCAAAAAAATTGGAAATACGCCTCTTAAAATCCCAAGTGGGAGTGAGTCTTTGAAGACAGATAATTCATGAGGGGTGACCGACTGCTAAACAACAAAAATGTTTATAAACTTTTGTGTGAATCAAACTCTGAGCTGGCAGAATCCTAAACTCTTTGAGATACTAATTATTGTATCAGTTGGAATTCCGCATGGAGATATTTCACGTGATAGTGGCGAACAAGTCCACTAGCTACAGGTGGTACATACTTCGTTAACTTCACATTTATACTTGATGCAACTGGTGAAGATACACATAGTTTGCTTGACACTGTTCACAAGGTATGAAGCAATGGAGCAACTGTTCACATAGGTATAAAGTTCATAGAAAATCGTTTTCAAATAATTTTGTGTGCATACTGTCGTGTCGAAATTGGTAAAACAATGAATTTATGGCCTTTACCACCCTGCAACAGCAGAATTTTATTTACTGTTGCCAACATTCAGGAAGACTTGCACTGAACTGATATCCATGACTAGCTTCCTGCAACTTTGGTATCAATTAAAGTCCTGTAAATTTTATCCAACCAGCAAAAGGGATATGACCGAGACAAAAAAATAAAACACAACCCTCAGATCTCAAAATAAAAATGAGAATAATGATTTGGCTGGGACAACCAAAATATGAAACGAAAAAATAGCTTGCGTATTAACGTTATTTCCAGAAGACTGTCTGGAGAGAGTTATCAGTGTACTGGTTACTTCTTTCGATCACATAAACCACACTAGCAAAGCTCACAACAATAACATCCAACCTTCCCCGAGTCTAAAAAAACATATTTTGAACAACAGCATTAAGTCGACTGATGGATGAAAGTACGTATACTATACCCGGCACAGAATTTCTTGGCTGCTCAGTATCAGCCTATCGATGAGCATTACCACACCCTTTTGCCACATCTATCAAGTGTCTGTCGCATCACAATGAGAGAGTAGTGAAATTTGAATTGTAGTGAATCGATAACCCATATATGTGATATATTTGGGAGTTCATATCTATTAGAAAACTACTTCAGCAGACGAACTGCTAAATTACGTACAAAAATGTTTTCCTATCAGGGGAACAATGAACTAATATCCTTTATTGCGAAAAGTTGAGTTGAGATGAGAGATTTGGGTAGCTCTTAAAGAGGTCTTCAGAGCCGATACCTGTGAAAGGAGGTGAGAATGTAGCAATGCCAGAATACAAGAGTGGGGGAAGCAGGATATCCCCAGAGAAAACCTGGCTAGCAGCAGCATCGTCCGGCACGATTCCCACTTGCGAAATCCGGGAGCAACCCAGCCGGGGATTGAACCCGGTTCGCCTTGGTGGGAGACGAGCAGTCTAACCACTCAGCACTGCGGACCTTATTCTGAAAAGTAGCCTTGAGTTTATGCCGGCTGTCTTGCACGCTCCTTAATAACGTAAAACACAAACGGATAAAGTTACAGACACCCCTAAGATTTTCATCTGCTTGCAAAAAGTGACTGAATTCTAATGAAATAGTTCACAATTATTTGAGCACATCTGAGAAACATTTTGCTTGATGCATTGTGGCCACTGAAAACTAGGCAACAGTGCTCAGAAGTGAACGGCTACTGACACCAGTTAGTCAGAGGAGTGAGTCAGATCCACTGACCTCGAGTGGCCATGAAGTTCTGTGCCTGGTGCAATCGTAAGGTCGACTGTAGTGTTAGTTGTTGCACGAGGCTACGGAAAAATAGGTAATTAGCAGGAAGAAGGAACCAACCAGAGTTTGCTGACAGTGCTCGACTAACCGAGAAGAATCTACAGCACGTTCTCACATACAGTTTCTCACTACATTAAAGCTATATGCAATATGTGTCGAAAACTGCTTTCAAAGTCCTGCGTAGTCTGGGTTGTTTTGTTAAAGAAAGCGGTGGACATTGTTTCACTGGAGATACAAAAGCAGGTAGGCAGGGAGAGCAACACAACAAGGAATAATCACCTGCTTCTCCTGGCGCAGCTGACGCCCCTTTTTGCTAAGCTGGACACGCAGCTCGCTGCCCTGCTTCGCGACCTCGGCCAGCTTCTGAGCTTCGATGCGCGCTGCCAGCCCGAGCTCGTTACAGTTGTTGGCACATGACACGCGACCTCCATACTCATCCGACGCATCACAACAGTCTGCAACCAGCACCATCCGCGCATCACCCCCGCTCTCCCAAAAACACACACACACACTCTCATATACAGATACATATTTAGGATTTAGGTACTTTTATACAGCTGCTACGAACACATGACCACACTGTCCTACTACAAAGTAACATATAATGATTGCATACTGCAGTATAATAAATTATCTTGGACCAAATCTTGCAATGTGAGAAAAGTTTTAAAAATTAATTCTACCAACTTCCCAAACAGCAGACCTGTGTGATACACACTTCCTGTGGCCCCTCTCAACCTGTAGGATGTCCGTTGTCCTACACTATTTCATGATGTCTTCATAATAAAAGTTTTTACAGATACCTTACTTTTATTTTACATTTTCAATGAGAATATAAAAAATTTATATTATAATAAAAGGGCTCTGGATGCTGTGCTAGATTCCCATTTCAAGAATCTAAGCTCCATTCCTAGTGGACCCAAGCCTGCATTCTTGCAAGTGGAAACATGGTGGACATAGCCTGTGGGTTGTCACTGTATTTACATTCCCCCCACCAATACATCCCAACGTCTCGTCACATCCATACCTCGTCCCCTCACCCGGTATCTGGGCCGGGTCTATAGTGTCCCACCCATCCTGCTACTGCTTCCTGTCATCTATAATGTGATTACCCTGCCTCCAAGGCAGTAACAACATGCAAACATTTTCACATGTGTAAGTAAGAATTCTCGTATTCCATTTTACAAAATCTACAATAGGTATAAAAAAAACATGACTGCATAAAATTTTTTATGCAAGTACAAATATTTATAAACTTTTCTGATTGACACTTCTCGGAATGACGTTTTAAAAATAAGGAGAAATACTGACATCTACCAACACCACTAGCTAATGTTCTACTACAGCACATGCCACTTGCCACTCTTTCCTACAACTTGGAGAGGCAAAATGACTGCTTGTGTGATCCCTAACAAACAATACTATGTGCACATTTAGTGAATTATCTGCATGCTCTTTCTGTCCAGAGAGTTGATCACAATGGTCAATGTAACCAAGGTGCTATCTTTTCATTCTTATATTCTGGGTTTGAATCCCAAGCATGCATAGATGGGTAACTTGTTTTTTAATGTAATTTTTTATTATTATACAAAGTAAGTTGTTCACCGATTAACAAACCCAGCAAGAAATGCGCTAGTTAAAAATCAATACCGTAAATAACTTTAAAACACGAAAATTTATCTCCAGAACCACAACCATCTTGGATACAACTGACTGCCATTGAACACAACATGCTCCACCAATCTTGAGAAGAGACCATGGCTATGGCACCCTAACAGACATGAATGAAATGGGGGTGGAGCGGCGCTGGATTTCCCATTAGGCCAACTAGGCCCAGGCCTAGAGTGGCACTTTTAAGGGAGTGCCAAGTAAAAGTTTCAATGTTTTTATTTAGCTGTGTGGTAGAATAAAATGTATATCAATTGTAGAATAAATCCAATTAAAGTGACCGGTAAGCATTTGGAAGTGAATTGTTCTATAACGTTAATAAAAGTCCTTGTTGCCTCCGTACCTGCCAGTGCCAGCTTCCATTTAACAGGGGACAAAAACCCTTATAGATGAAGCATGAGACTTTCTAGTAGATCTTAGTTGTGTTTCGAGTTTTCAAGTTTCGCTCCGCTAGTAGCTGACGAGTGGTAGTAATTTGTTTTCAGTTCTAACAAAAGGTTTATTTATTGCAACACCAATAAAAATAGAGTTTGCGATTTATGATTACAAGGTTTTACTGATAGCAGCGTGCGAGCAGATATATAAATGGAAACGTATACACTTGACAGTAAATTAGCACAAAATAGGTTAGTACACAATAACTGTATTACCAATGAGAGCTATAAAAATTGTGATTATAAAAAGAACTTAAATGAATTTTATTTGAGATCAACCAAAAATGTGTTCACTGTCGTAAAAACATATAATTAATTAATTAATTATCTTAAAAACAGTATTTCACTTAAAGAAAAATGCTCACAGACATGAAATATAGAGATAATTGAAATATCAATGTGAAAATTACTTCAAAAATGCTGTCACTTGCAGTTACCCAGGGTCCAAATAACGGTTGATTGTAATAACATAGAAAAGTGGTCCTCACAGAATGAAAGGGTGGTAGACTGACTTTTACTTGTCCGAGCATGTCCCCAACATTTCCTTACGGTTTGCCTGTAGTACTTTCAACATTATGTGGTGAAATGGTGACACAAAATTTTTTAAAATTTAAATTTACAAATAATTTTGAGGATGCAGTGGTGGAGTGGCTAGATCACGCAACTTCTACTACGGCAGGGACAACATTGGATCTAAGCATGTGGGAAAAGTGGCGGACGATGCCGTTGGCTGGTGGAGTCTCAGAGTATTTCAGTTTCTCCCATTGTTACATACAGTCTCTCCTCCACCCGCACCTCACTTTACCCTCACTAGCGCTGAAGACAGCTGTTAAGCACCGCTATCTCATCAACAAAGCCATGCTTTTAAATTTATAAAAAAAAAAATCTTATTTAAATGTACTTTTGTTTCAGTCAGTATACGAGACTTTAAAACTACATATCCAATGCTGTTACCACCAAACTGCAGTCAGTAAACATATATTCAGGGCAAGTAGTTATTAACGACAGCTTTCTGTATGACTTTGTTGCAAATTTAAGAGAAACAGAAATATTTGACCTTTATGAACGTCTTAGAAGTTTGTCAGTACATTATAAATATACAAATTGAGGGGAGACTAAGGATGGAGAACTAATTCCTAAGACAGGATTAGATAATTTTCATGTAGTATATATAATTAAATTATTGATATATTTAGAGAAGGACTGCAAATGCAGTGTGAGTACTATAGGTTCAAATTGCGGGAATGACCTTGAGATATACATAGTATAAGAGTCGCTGCACTTCACATAACATCTGAAAATGAAGGAAATGGCAACATCACAAAATCATGCAAATTTCTACACCACAAAGGTTTTTTAAAATGTATCCAAATGTAAGCATACCACCCAGAGTAATACTCAGTGCTTCACTGACCAACTGATCAGCCACTCTCTCCTATTCCACTCTACGGCATGCGAGAAACCACACTCGTTTGTAAAAAAAAATTGATCACCGTGAACGAATTGTGCGAGTACAAAGACGGTTGTCGCACAGTATCGTCGTAGCCCGACATGTGTCCCACTTGTGTTTAATGCTGTTTGCTTGCGTGGATGTGCCACTAGGGGGCATACATGTACCTACCTCCATCATTCATAGTTTCAAAATACTGAATAAGTCACATAACTAAGTTCAGTGAACAACACGCAGAATGCCCAGATGGCGCATTCGACAAGCCTTTGCACAGCTGGGGGAGTTTGAGAACGGCAGCATCGCCGGCCTCCGAAAGGCAGGTTGGACATTTCGATGCATTGCGGGCCACTTGAACCATTCTGCCTACACACTGTGACATGGTGTTGGACACAGTGGGATCAGGAAAGTACACGCACCTATCGAGGAGGCACCGGTCGACCCCGGCGGACCATCAGCAAGGAGGGTTGTTTCATCGGGTGACAGGCTGTAAGCACTCCACGGGCGTTGCTGTGCACCACCCAGCGACATGTCAGGGCAGCTGGGGATACGCCAATGTCCACCAGTACCATATCCAGGCAACTAGCAGAATAGGATATGTCATTACGGCGTCCCTTACGACATCTACCATTTCAACCTGAGCATCGCCGAGCACGTGTGACCTTCTGCCAGGAACGAGTAACTTGCGCATTGCATGCGTAACACCACGAGTGGTGTTCAGCGACGAATCACAGTTCTGTCTGAATACAGACGACCGCCGTATTAGAGTCTGAAGATGTCCGGGCCAGCGCCGTGATCCATGCTTCATTGAAGAGCGGCACACTGCCCCGCGAGGTGTCGTGCTGTAAAGTGCTATTTCTTACGATTCCTGCCCCCCACTGGTGGTGATAGAAAGAACACTGATGGCGCGGCAATACATCGAGGAAAGTCTGTGACCAAGTGCATTCCCCTTCCTGGTGCAGCTTGCCAAACCCATTTTCCAGCAGGAAATTGTCCTGTTGCACACAGCACGGGTATCTCTGTCCTGCCTTTGTCATGTCAACATTTTTCCTTGGCCAGCAAGGTTCCCAAACCTCTCACCATGGAGAATATTTGGAATCAGATTGGATGGCAACTTCAGCCAGCTGCAACTACAGCAGATTTGGAGAGGCAGTCGCGCTAGCTGTACCACCATATTCCTCTGGAAAAGATCCAATGTCTGTATACCTCTATGGTCTGCCATATCACCACCTGTCTCGATGTTGTAAGTTGTCCAACACCATACTATGTGCATCTTGCAAGTGTTGGTCCCTTGCAATACATCCTTGGTGTGGTACAATATTTTGATGTCTTTTGTATACATACTACTATGTCCTGTGCCTGTAGCCACTTACGCATCCCCGCGATGGCACTTTCAGGTTGATCAATTTTTTACAAAGGAGTGTACTTGCGGTAAACCATAGTGAAAGACAGTTTATCGGCATGGCACTTCTGAACATCGAAGAGAAGTTGCTGTGGGATGTGGACTCCGAGGACATTCTCACTTTCTTTACCCAAAAGAATGCTAGAAAGAATTTATTTCCAAATGAGATGTTGTTTCCTAATATATTTTGCTACTGTTAGGCATTGTACTATTCAATAGTCGACTAAATATAAAATACTGTCCTTGCTATTAAATGATACTGGGTATGCATTTTCATTGCAGTAATATGTTAAGTAGTAACTTAAATTGTTAAAAGGCACTTCCTCTTGCGTCCATAGATATTTCCTATCTTTGGAACACAGTGAAGATTAGTGGTGCAAAGATGAAAAATCCTATTGTATTGCAGTTTTGATTGTTCTCATTTTTGTACTTCTGTGGCATTCTTAATCTATCTGAGGAGAAGATTCAAACTATTTTCAGATTAGCTTTATACAATCATGCAAAACAAATGCATGTAAAAGTTTCAAAATTAATTAAATTTGTTGTTATATCTTTAGGCTGTTCATTAGAACATGCAAGTAAAATGTAGTTCAAGCCCCAAACACAGCATGCATAGCATACAAAAAATACCATGCCAGGAGAGAATATGAAGCCTAGACAATACATACAAGTTCTATAAAAAGATATTGCAATAACTTACATTTTAAATTGTTTTTAACTAATACTTGTTTAGGCTTTTAATTCAGTATCAGATACTGTAGTAATTTAAATCATTATGATGCACCTGGTCTCGTTGCTATAGATTATAAAATAATAAAGAACAAATTTAAAAAAAACAGATTGGGAGGGGAGGCATTTTTTATGGGCTTACAAGCGGCATGGGAAATCTGGCCTTGTGGTGGAGAAATGGCAGAGTGAAGCTGTAACTGTATGCAATGCCAGCCAACCAGGATCCTCAGCATAAATTAAACTCTGGCAAACGTATAGAACTTGGAAAACGTATAGAAAATCTAGGTTCCTGAAAGAATTTTGAGATTGAAGAAAGCTGTGAACACTACTCTAGTCCTCTGCAGCTTTCAAACTTCAACCATTCATCAACTGTAACGTTACACACAGTACAAAAGAGTGCTTTTTAGTCTTCAAATTAATGGAAATATTTCAAGAGACGTTTTAAACCTGTACCTAATAGGTCAACATAAATTTTTGTGTCAGGAATTTTAAACAAGACCAGGTGTATCGAGCCCAAATTAAATAATAGTAAAAACAAAAATGATATTGTATGGACATGTGCAGAAAATGGAAAAGGAAATGCTGCCCAGGAGAAAGTTGGAGCTGAGAAAGGCATGAAGGAAAACCTAGGTAGGAAGATCAAATGATGGCAGAAGGGCAGGAGAGAAGGAAGGATACAGCACAGCAGAGGAGGAATGGTGGAAACACAGGATATGACATTTTACTGTTAGATGGTTCACACAGCTAAGACCAAACTGCTAAGTATTACCCACAGCAGCCATAAACAAATAGGGAGGCTGTCTCACCACAGATGCCATCGTTGACAAGCGAAGAGGGAATGTTGAGGGGCCGGTGACCTGCATTGGTACAGTGGAAAATTCCGTTGGGGCAGGCAGGTGTCCCCGGCTCATCACTCCCGTCAGGACAGTCGCAGTAATCATCGTTCACATACACAAATGGAATTGTGACAGATCCATCCAAGCACGTGAAATCCCTGCTTGCAACGTATAAAGAAGATTCTGTAAACAACCAGCACGTGATCATGGTCCACAAGCATTGCGCTCTTTGCAACAAGAGGTGACATGGAGCATTCCTGAAAAAAACTTTATAGCAGGGCTTGTCACATTATTGCTCACAATTTAAAATTACCTTGTAAATGTACATCAAAGGCTTTACAATGCCCATACAATAATGGTATTTAATTGTGATATTTTGTGAATGTTAGTGACGATTTTTTACCCTGCAATTCTCCTGATCTTCATAGCCCCATCTACAATCCACATGGTGAACATACCATGCATAGAATAAATAAGTGAAAACTTGTATTTGAGATTGCAATGTCCAAAATTAATGTTTGGAGTGACTGACTTGGCGTTATTTCCTGACTTAGTGTTAAGATGTTCATCTCTGAATATCTTACGCCAAGTTTTTAATGCCGGCCAATGAGAATGTGGAACATCATAAAAACTGATGTACCAAATTATGCATATAAAAATTACTGCACTGAAAAAATTATTTCCTATTAGTTTGCTAATTCTAATTGGTTAGAAAAGGGGTTGTTTTTTCCCTCGTTAACACCAATTATAGACAGACGGTTTCGCTTGTTGTGCTATGTAAATAATGTTATTTAAACCAAGTCGATTGTGGACGGGGCTTTACATTGAATACTTCCAGTTATGTTCAACAACATCAAACAAATAACCGATATAACTTGAATATAAATAAATTATTAAAGTTAAGAGCTTAACGTTAATTTTATAGGTTGCGTAACACTTCGTAAATTAACAGCAAATAAATAGTTAAAAGGTTACTTATTTTTATAGGTTATGTCAAGTAATGTAAACTATCATACTGGGAAATCTATCGGGCACAAACGTATTATCATTAGGGAACCAATCATGACTTTTACGAGTACACATAATGGCAACGTTACAAATTATACATAAAAATATATACATATTTTTTAAAAAAATTACAGGCCGGTCTCTACGGACTACAAGAAGGGGCAAACTTACTTGATATAGAAACTCCACGAGGTCGAACAATTTCTGACTTTACACTAATGTTTGGCACTAACGCGAAAAGTAATAACACTTCAGTCTGAACAAACCACCTCAAATTTGCCATAATCAGCACTTATAACTGCGTTTACGTCTTCCACCTGACACGTCAACGCACGTTCTATGTCAACATGCCATAACAGTGTCACCACATATTTAAAATAGGTTTCCACATGATATGCATGAAATTTCCGTATTTTTAGATAAATTTCCGTTTGCACGCAAGTGACATCTGAAAAATAAAATAATAAATATCAAATTGTCGCTTTTAAATTTTCTACTGCAATGGTGTAACGAGCGATATTATATATGTATATATAATTTATATTTATTTAATTAATTATAAAACGCTCTCAAGAATAGGCAAACTTTATTCCCAACAATGATTTCTGTATATTTATTTGAAGTATCCTGATGATCCTTCAGAACATGTCTTGGATTTGATATAAACAACATGACATTTTCAATGTGCAAATAGTATTTTACATATTTCAATCTATATACTTCTAACATTGTCACATGATACCGGTTGAACTGACCCTGATGACTTTTGCAGTGCCTATATAGCGTAGCAATGAACGATGATATTCGTAAAGAACATGTTTTATCTTACCTTGATGTGCTTGTTTCAAACCAAAATTACAATCCTGAAAGTAAACAACACTTAAAAAAATTTAATTCAATAATTATTTAAGATAATTTGAAGATAAAATTTTACCGAGTGAAAGAGGTTTTGCATAAATGGTTCGCCGTTGCTTTGCAGCTACAACTCCCCCTTTACTGCAGAAAGCCTTGCCAGGACACAGAGACAGCTGCCGTAAAAAAAAAAGCCATTTGTCAGCATGGCAAGTGTGGGCATGTATCCTGCTGGCCAGCCATTCCACTACAGGAGTAAAGCAGCCATTCCGCCTTCATTTCGCCAAAAAGTAACTTTTGGGGTCCATGACAATTCAGGCTAGCCTTTTACAATATAATTCATCCCCAGCCACATTACTTCTGATGAAATGGATGCCAGAATGGAGATCTATGGGTTCCTACAGCGGCGACCCCTTGTCCGCCGTCAACATTTCATCTCTGAGGCCCATGTCTGTGTCTGCATGTAAAGTTTGATAGTGTCAAGTGTGCCATTAATTTCTCATTAAAGGGAATATTTGATGTGATCCACGCGTCTACGAGCTCCTTGTGCCCACTCTGACCGCCGCAGTCACAACAACTACACCAGCCTCACCAGGCCACACCATTCACATCAAGGCCAAGAGTGGGTAGTGCAGGTCAACAAGAACGCAACTTGTACCTGCTTACTGTAAAGGATTAGGTAACTCAAGAGACCACCCTACTCATTTATTACAACAGGTAAATCTTTTAATAAATAGGAAGGTGATCTGAAACAGCGTTTACCCCAAAGCCACAGCTGTTTGGTGCACTGGCAATAAGTCGTGGCGTCCTAGCAGCTCGCGCAGCGACCTACGACGCAACGCACAACCGAGTAGGATCGAACTTGCTTGTAAGCCGAAGCTGAAGTGATAAGTGCCCCAAATGTCATCCAGTAGTATGCAGCATTTTTACAAACACATTAAACACAATCACTGCATTCACTGCTACAGTCAGGAGTGTGTTTTATTGTGTTAACAGCAAACGTGCATGGCATTCTACACCCCTTTGCCTAGGTGGACTCGTCCATCCCTTCAGAAGACAGCCAACTGGCAACATTGTAGCCAGTGAAATTCAGACACGTCCCAGGTAATCAAATTCACACACTTTTTACGAGAAATACAATAATGTTTATAATATGTATTTATAAAAGATCAATTATATTTTCAAAAAGGGAGATTGCCTATAAAGGCATCCATCCTTGTAACATGTAATTTAGTGTAGTGACACACCCCATCAACATCACAACTTCTATCTTAACACACATTTGTTAATATATGGAGGTCACTTGTGAGTTCATCTATTTTATAAAAATTTTCAAAATTGCAATCATATCACATAGTGTTCATGTTATGTTTTATCATTCGCCATTTGACTTCGGTTCTCGTCATTCGTGACGGAAATCGAGGTCACTCGGCCAGTTCGTCTCAGCACCCAGACCAGACCGGCGGCGTTAGTCGCCCGTTCCATGAGCCCCATCGGGACCATTACTTAAGCTGTAATCATTTCACTGCAATATTAAATTAATTAAACAGAACATATGTTTTATTTATTTTCAATACCGGAGGGAGAGCCATCCACCCTCTCACTTAAGAGCTTAATACTATCGCGTGTCAACTTAATACCACGTTTATTTCACTCTAAGGTAACCAGCAGGCCCTAATTGCTGTGTCCATTTTCATACATTATTCACCTGTAAGCAAGCACAGTGAATCAACCGCTTTACAAAGTTAAACGTGTGTCGATTAATTGTAGGTTACTACATCCTTTGTAACATTATCCACAATTTCATAGTATATTTCAGGTGTTCAAGATGGCCTACAATCTCGTCATAAGGTATAAATGGTGCAACAGTAAGTATGTGACAACACAATCAACAAACTAACAGAGATATCCAGGGCCACCTGGGCTGTCGACTTAACGCCCCTCATCATTAACTTTCCACTGGGTTATGGCGCCGGGCAATCCAACACTCAACCAGCCCTGGGTAACCTCGACCACGTTATACCCAAATAAAAGCCTTCGCCCTTTATTCCAGTGCTGCTCCATAATTACCTTGCTTCACCCTTATTTGCTGTCAAGACCTCAGTGTTAAGAACTGCCCAAATCTCTTCACTTCATTATTCGTGCTAATGTTGAATAATTTTTGTGCCCCTACGCATGTACAATTCCAAGAATATAGATTCTCAACTGTTATAATCGGTAAGTATACACCACATTAAACAATACATGAAAATGTTGCAGATTCTCTGAAAACAAAAATCTGATGTAAGCAAGCTCATGTCCACAACTATTTTCAGGGTGTTCATTTTGTAGTACAATTTTACCATTTAGTTAATTTTAAAAAATTTTGTGGTTGTTTTTAACTTAAGTAATCGATACTGGATTCATGCAAATGTTTGTAGCTAAGTGACTAGTATTCAAAAAATTTGGAAATAATTTTGAACCACATGCACTTAGAGGCACCTATATAATCTTTCTGCTAAATGGGCTATGCAAATTTAACTGCCCACTCCCTTCCTGTTCCCCCCGACACCCACAACAGTCGTGATTGTAGTCTCCCCTTCAACTCAAAATGATTTCTTTGTAAACTACAGACTATACACCAAGAAGAAATTATGTATATAAATTTTGCTATGGTAGCACAAAGTCTCGTGTTCCCAAAACAAAAGAGGAAAGACATATTTGAGAAGACAACTCGGTGATGGGGAAAAAAAACCAGGCAGTGTGTATGCACTGAAGAGCCAAAAAAAAACTGGTGCACCTGCCTAATATCGTGTATGTACGGCCCCCACGAGCACGCAGAAGTCCCGCAAGACGATGTGGCATGGACTCGAATAATGTCTGAAGGTATGCAGGACGCAATTCACACCATGAATCCTGCAGGGCAGTCCACAAATCCATAGGAGTGCGAGGCGGTGGAGATCTCTTCTGAACAGCACGTTGCAAGGCATCCCAAATATGCTCAATAATGTTCATGTCTGGTAATTTAGGTGGCTGATTGAAGTGTCTAAAGTAGAAGAGTTTTCCTGGAGCCACTCGGTAGCAACTCTCAAAGTGTGGGGTGTCGCACTGTCCTGCTGGAATTGTCCATGTCAGTCGAAATGCACAATGGACATGAATGGGCGCAGGTGATCGGACAGGATGCTTATGTATATGTCACCTGCCAGAGTCGTATCTAGACGTATCAGGGGTCACATTTCACGCCTACTGCACATACCCCATACCATGACAGAGCCTCCACCAGCTTGAACAATACCCTGTTGAAATGTAGGCTCTATGGATTCATGAGGATGTCTCCATACCCGCACACGTCCATTCACCCGATACAATTGGAAACGAGACTCGTCAGACCAGGCAACGTGTTTCCAGTCATCAACAGTCCAATAGTGGTGTTGGCGGGCCCAGGCGAGGCGTAAAGCTTTGTGTCGTGCAGTCAACAATGGTAAACGAGTGACCGAAAGTCCATATCAACGATGGTCCGTTGAATAGTTTGCATACTGGCACTTATTGATGCCCCAGCATTTAAATCTCCACCAATTTGAGAAAGGGTTGCACATCTGTCACGTTTAATGATTCTCGTCAGTCGTCGTTTGTCCCATTCGTTCACGATTTTTTCCGGCCGTAGCGATGTCGAAGATTTGATGTTTTACCTGATTCCCGATATTTACGGTACACTCGTGAAATGGTCGTACGCGAAAATCCAAATTGTATCACTACCTCGGAGATGCTATGTCCCATCTCTCGTGCACCGACTATTACAACCTGTTCAAACTCACTTAAATCTTGATAACATGCCATTGTAGCCGCAGTAACCGATCTAGCAACTTTGCCTTTTTATTTTATATACATTCTCAAAACTGATCAAAGACTAAAATTGTGTACTTATTTTTTGCAGACAGTTTATGCAAATAACTAGCACAGCAATCATGAATGTTTGGCTGCACCTTTTTAGCATTTTAGTTTGCATAATATCTGCTTTGTAAAATAAAGTGTATAAAATATAATTATTTATTTCTCATAATATAGGAGCAATTCTATTGAAGAGGCCTTAAGGCATGTCCCACTATGACAGTTTTTATTCTCAAATCTACTACAGCAGAACAAAAGAGACAATTTCAAACAATTTATATGAAAATAATAATGAGACATAACATGCAACTCATTGAATAAATGATTCTAACTTCTTCAACGAATATGTGAAGTATAGCACAGCAGGTAATTGTGAAGAAATTGTTATTTTATTAATTGAAAAATGTTACGTTTATAAGTAATATGAAAAAATCATCATTTCAGTTTGTTGATTCAAATCAATATAAAACCTTGAAAAATAGCTAACAACAAGATAATTTACGTGAGTTAATTTTGAACTGGGTAGTTGGATTTTCTCATTAATAAATCATTAAAATGTTTGTAGTACTAACTCAGCTTTGAACATAAAAATCTCACTACTGGCTTCTGATACTGTTTGTGGAAACTTAAACAACATCATAAAATTTCAGATTAAATTTAACGTCTTACAAATTTGCTCTCATAAAGTATATAAATATTTAAATATAATTTAAATATTCCAAAACAAATTAAAATGACGATAAATCTGTAGCTCTCAAAATGTAAGAAGAAGTTACACACATTACCCAGCCTCTGTAGGTCTTCCTTATCATGGTAGAGGTGACAGCTGAAGCTCTTGGAAAACACTACAAAACTAATTGCAATGCAGCTCGGACCTCTTATTACATGCACCGCATATTTAAAGAACTTGTGCCTCTCTCTAACACCATGCCTACTCATACTATGGGCGGTAATATCAAAATTAAATGCAAATGTTGCAGACAAAATCTTATGCAGATCCGCTCATCATGGCATCGAGGAGAGAGTCATTAGTCACCAGGGTATATGTGATGACGCTAATTGCACTGGAAATTCCTAAAATACATCACTTCCTTCTATGTCATTGTATAATAATCCTGTAATTAATGCCTTTCTCCGTGGCTAAACCTACTGGATAACACCAGGTACAAATGCAAAGAGAAAAATGATGATACAAATAAAATTAACATTGCCAAAGATATCTGAGCTAAATTCTCACATAATAAATAAAAGAAATAGAACTGCCAAAACGAAAATATTAAACAAACCAAATCAATGTAAATATATAGGTGATATTTTGATTATACAAAACTAACTATACTTTGGGTAGAGGCTTTAAAATAAATAAATAATTACATTTCCCAAAATAAATAAACATACAGCTCAAAATAAAACATAAACCAAACTTTAAATGCTGAAATTGTTCACCGCTTCTCTGCCCTGTAGGATGCTGCACCCATTTTGCAGTGTTTTCTAGTCTTCATCAAAATTCTGCAACATAATCTTTAATGATGTAAATATCTGAAATCACAGTGTTCTGGGCGGGTGAGTTAGCCCTCAACAGACTCATGTTACTGTCGTCTTGAAGGGGCTAACGCCCTCCATGGATAGGCATAACTGGATCACATCTACAATAATCACCATCTACAGTCAACGGGAACTTTAGGAGGCAAATGTTAGGGTGAACGACCCACTTACCATGAAGATGCCCTGCTCTACAGCTAATCGGTGACCCTTAAAATTCACACCTGACAGGTTGAAACCCATTCCTGGCAGCAATTGCCTGCATAATCTCATATCCTGAAGCGTCAGTTCCTGTCAATGTGCAGTAAAAAATGTTTAGCATGTAACTAAGCCAACAAGTAGCGAATTTGATCAAACAATAGCAAAATACGTTCTTGAAAGGATGGTTGCATATTGCTGTAGATGGTAACGGTATTATTAACATAAGTCTTATAAACGCAGTCGATGGAAGAGAGTGGGCACTCCTTAATTTTCATTTAAGTTTTCATGTATTATTGCAATACAAAAAGTTACATACAAAGCAACGAGCATATAGCATGCAAAGAGCATATATTGGCTGTTCACGGTACAGTGATCACTTTTGAGGCCCAATTTGTTTTCGCCTTTCAACCCTTTTTTTATCCTTTAACTACTTTTAAAATAAATATTGGCATGTAAGTAATACGCACAGTGTGGACATTCCACCGCACTCGGAAGTTAACGTCAAAGGCTAAAATTAAATATCTTTAATGACTATTGTTCCAAATGAGAAGGCTTTCGAAAGTGATCAATTTACCATGAATAGCCTAGGCCTATGGGTTACAAGTATGTGGCTGTCCTAGTGGTGGGGCGCGTGCATTATGGTGAGCATGAACATGCTACCAACATATCGTTGGCCTAATAGTAAAACCTCGTAACTCCATATTGGTCAAATTTAGGAGTAGTACAAAAATTATTATTAAACTATTATTGGTTATCGGCTTACTGTACTTCAACTATTACATTAGTTAGTGTTAAAAAATGTGTGTTTTCATACTGTTGGGAAATTAAATACAATATTATGGTTATATACTGGAGATACGTGGTTTCACTTTAGTAATTATTGGAGTTAAGTAGTTTGACATCACTTACCATATGAGTTACATGGTTTGACAATACAATCCTATCGACAACTTGAAATGTGTATCGTCTAATAACATTTTTATGGATAAGTATTATTGTGGAAATAAAAACTAGATGTATAGAAAATATTACTTTCTTTATGAGAATTGCATGATCTGCTACATAGCATTTTGTAAGAATGATAATTCTATAGATTAACAAAAAACAGTTGCATAGGTAATTAACATAATCATAATGGAATCTCTGTAAACAATTTTGTGTTAATAAAAATATGATATGAATAAACTAATCACACAAAACTATTGAAATTAATTCAGTTTTTTGTCATTCCACATAATAATACAAAAACATTGAATGTTTAATACACATATAAATATTACAAATATACTTAAGGAAACATTTCAACTCAACTGTATTTTGGGACATATTATAAACAATTAACATACATACAAAATATTCTACTTCACTTAACAAGTAATCATCAACAGAAAACTTTAGTTAGTAAAGAAACAAAAATCTGCTTCCATGTTTATATCAAGAACTTCAACCTTCATGGGGCAGCTGAACATAAAAGGAATTGAAATCAGATGGTTAACATTGCTTTAAGTCCTGTAGATTGTAATATATTATTCGGCTGATTTTCAGTCACTCGCTGTACAGGGATTGAACTTCACTAACTTCTGTATGATGTGATGAATGCCTCTTTTTGCGGATTGGAAGTGGTAAGAAATGGTCTGAAAAATCTATTATGTAGAAGAACGTACTTTATACATTTAAGGTCGGCAACTTTGGGATCACCTGCTAATTTCCCTGGATGTATGCTGTTGTAGACAACTGAAACATTAAAATTCTTGAAAAACCTGTGGTCAAGATATTTGACATGGTATGCATGTGAGGTTTCACAGGCAGTTGTACATATTGCCACATAGTCGGCACATTTAAGTTTTGTTTTCTGAGGTGCTTTTCGCTGCTGGAATGCACGGAATCGCACTTTATCTATGTATGCCCCTTTTCCAAGAACTTTTGCTATATGGCTATGTTATATTTCATGAACAACTGCAATTGGGTGTTGGTCAGAGTGACGTTCCTATTCTGATAGTCACAGCCATCGCTATAAATTGTTATTTTGTCACTACCATTCCACAGAGGTGATTGGGAAGCTATGAAATAGGAAATGATGCTCGAGAACTCATTGGCGGTTAAATAACCCTCGCTTTCATTCCAGATTAAGCAAAATCCGTCATGTGTTTTCAGATCGCAAATGGTGAAATTGTGGACCGAGTGTTTACTTTTAAAATATAAAAGTGGCAAGTTGGATTTTGGTGACAGAAAAAGTGATAGTATACTAGGGGAGGGTTAGCCTGACTCGCAGTATTAAGAGGCTTCATCGAAGAGCCATCAATCCCTACGCGATAAGTTTTTCCCTGACGACTATCATTATGAGCTTGCCCAACTGATAATATCTTCTTGTGCACAGTTTGTTCATCAACATCCATTGCTTACCTGTCTTCAATATTTATGGAAGACAAAAACCAATTCGACCATGTTACCACCATCTAATCTCTGCACACCATCCACAGCAACCCACAACTCACTCATCACTACACAACGACTCACAAACGAATGTACTTACAGTCGTCTTAGACCAATTATGCTACAACTGATGGAGTTACTAGGTTTGCCAATACAAAATAACCTGCTTGAGATACAAGATTTGCACAATTCATTTTTTCAGAGCCTAAATATTTTTTTGAAGTGACATGCTCATATAGTATTATATGCAAAAAGTTAGCCAACCTTATAGCACAAAATGTTTATTTTCGCATTTTTTGGAGTTACGAGGTTTTACTATAAGGCCGACGAATATAATTCGTTGATATTTCGTTTGCTTATGTTTTTCTCACTGTCATTTTTGGTACTTTGTTTATCGATGCTTTGCCTGTGTCAACTGTCAGGTGCAGAAAGAAAGTAGGCACAAGTTTTGTTTTCGTGGGAGCCTTAATAAGTTGTTCTTACGGTATTGTAGTGAATAATGTCGGTCCAATTAACACAGCAGTAATTAAAACATAAATCGAAGTTATAGACTTTGGCTGAACGCGTCTGATATCCGTGGACTAAGGAATTTAAAACTTAGCTTATATTTTCGGTAATGGAAAATAAGCCTTGTGCCGTCGTGGCAAGTTGCACAGAAACCCACAGCGAGGAAATCATCAAGCGTAAGTGGTTTATTGCTTATCGTCACAGTGCAACATTTCCTAGGTTAATTGTTAACGAAATTAGTTGTTTGTGTAATATCACTTTTGGTGGTCGGGGATTCAATCCTGGTCGCTTGCAGCTTCCACCGTGGGCAATACACAATGCATTTCCGTTACCTACTACGTTGGGTGTTACCAGGTTACTACGTTATGCAACTAATAGCGGTCATATTGTAAGTTCCACTGTGTTACTTTAGCCCAAGAACAAAAAAAAAACTCTTACAGTAAGAGCCATTCAGTGTCCATTGGATACTGCACCCTAATTAGTTCACGTGATTTATAATTTTATCCTAATAATTAGCATTTACCATAAATTGTTTGACTACCAAAAATAATAACAAAATTATATTAATATAATATAAAACAAATATAATTATAATAAGCACATAGAACGACAGCAATGTTGAGTATTGTCATGTTCATGACTTGTGAATCATCCTGACAAAAGAACTTGCTGTTTTTGAGGCTGCTTATTGTGAAGTTAGCGGTGTGTGCTGTGTGCAGTGATCCTGGGCGTGGATGTCTTGCCAGAACCAGTCATCCTCGAGGATGGCATAAAGGCCTTCCCTTGGCACATTGACACAAAATACTACACTGCTGATGTCAACCTCTGCTCTGTTGAAAAGAAGACACTTGGCAGTGAGGAATTTGCTGTTTCAGTTGAAGCTGTCGTCATCAACTTTGACAGCACCATCGTGAGTATTCGTCCTAACTTCTCGAGCCATGCCATTTTCCATGTCTGTGTTCATTTAATGTATTAAGTTTGTGTGCTACGCTTACTGCGTTTGCCATTAAAATTTCTGGAGAACAGCCTGTAATAAGTAACAACGTGGAATTAATGTGTAATTATCCAGTTTAGGGGCTTTTCTGTAAAAAAAACCCCGAAACGTGGTCATTTCCACTCTACTAATTACGCAGAACACGAATATACTAGGGTCATTAACGTATGACTAATATCGTAATATGTGCCCACCCATCCTAACAGAACGTAACCCCATGATGAGTGAATCACTATTTTACATTTTTAAACTAACCGAGGATTGCAAGGTGTTAAACTAACCTAGGATAGTAGGGTTTTAAACTAACCCCGGGATTGTAGGATTTTAAACTAACCTAGGATTGTAGGATTTTAAACTAATGTAGGATTTTAACCTAACCTAGAATTTTAGGGATTTAAAGGAACCATAAAACACACCAAAAGAATATCAACAAACTCGCCTAGGTAGGCGGCTGGTACAAATCCTCTGTCAACGGCCAATTCAACCTTACCTCACTCGACAAAACACCATGTACCACTAAAACACCACATACGCGAATATAACGCCGGAAGCACTCATTCATGGCCGAATATTATGCACTGAAGCACTCATCAATAGGCTAATATAACGCACAAAAGTACTCTTTCTTACTTTCTCAGTTTTAAATCCGCCGGATTGGAACATCACCACCGACGTCGGAAAAATCACAATAGCTACTACTAATTTGTTTCAAAAATTGTCAGTAAAATCACATGTGATGCGTCACCGTGACGTAACAATATCTTCAAGCCAATAAGGTGATGGCAGGAATCATGACGTAACCAAACATAATAACGACAGAGGCAAACAAAGCTCCGAAAAACTGGTACTTTTAACAATGTGATTATTAATGTCCATATAAACCATTTCCAGGTATTTTGCCTTTTTTCAGAAAAGCGGTTTCTCTTAATAATTACTAGATATTAAATATTTTTTGTGCTCGCATCATAATTTGTGATGTTACTTACGTTTTTACTCCTAAAAATTCCCCAATCTTCATAGTTGTCTCCACTATGGTATTATTTTGGATTCAGATAAGATACAAAAATGCACATGTTTGGAAATGAATCAACAACTTCTGTAAAGTCGAAAAACACCTAATTATTTATTATTTTGGAAAAGTTATTTAACTAAATAATTACAAGTATCGTAGGCATTTTACTAATAATGCTGTGCTTTGTGTTATGTTGTAATGTTGCACATTTTGCTGCTGGTTCTATTTTCATAGTAGCCATATTACTCCATTTCCAATCTCTTGGGTGGTAAAAAATAATTTTTGTCAATAGATAAATAGCCTTGAATGATATTAATGACATTTGTATTGCTGAAATTTCTTTATTGCTGGAAACAGTGACTTGATCTGTTTGTGTGGCAAACATGGAGCACAGACGGGATTGTGATGCAGTTGGAATGAGTTATAGCAGTGGTGGCAGTGATGGCAGGTGTGTTGCAGAATGAGGGTCTCTCAGTGGCAGAGAGCTGGCTGAGCTTCCTGAAGGAGTTTGAGCCAGAGGTGCAGATCCTGCTGTGCGACCGCTGCTGGGAGAACCCTGCCACTGGTGTGGCCAAGGTCGCAGGTAACCAGTTTAGATACTGCAATTTCCGCACCATAGTGCAGTGTGCTTGGCCATGCACTCTATCTACCCAAATCCAAGACAACTTTGATTCTAAGCAATTTAATGTCTATTTTTGTTTGATCTAATTTAAGGGTTAGAAAGTTGGTTGGGGGGGAAATGTCCCTACTTCAGATGTTTTAATTAAATTTTCTTTCACACAATTAGCTTAAAAAAACTATGGTCAAAATTAAGTGTTACAAACGTTATTTATTGTTATTAATATTTTTTTCCCATGAAAATACTCTACATATATTGAATTTTTTAATCTGTATAAAAAAATAACTGTTGAACTGTGGCATTTTGCCACAAGAATGTGTTGAATTCATAATTGGTCTTTAATTCTTCAGTTGACAACTTCTGCAATATCGGAGGACAGCAACATGGCATTTTATGTGGGTTTGTAAACATTACTTCTCCAGTTTGTGCAAAAGTATAAAAAATAAAATATTTGTAATTTTTTTTTAGTGTATGAAGATTATTAAATTAGGTTTATGGCATCTTTGTGGGTTCTTAAACATCACTTCATTAGTGTTTACAAATTCAATTAAACTTCATGCAAAAGTATGAAATAACAAAATTTTTGGTTTTTTTTTCTCATTGTACGAATAGCTTAAATTATTTCTATCAGGCAGGTTTAGTGACATTCAAATGAGAAAATAATGCAAAGAAGTACAAAATGCTTTAGGCGAGTCAAAATAATCCCTGGCCACTGCACAAAAAGGTAGGATTGTTTAGTTCAATAGTGACAGCGGCTGAGGGCAGTCGAGCAAGAGCTGCTACACGTGTCCATATTACCTGTTGAAAAAATGTAAGTTATGCAGTGCGTTAGTAGAGCTACACTGATGAGCCAAAAAAACTGGTACACCTGCCTAATATCGTATAGGGCCCCCCGAGCACGCAGAAGTGCCGCAAGACGACGTGGCATGGACTCGACTAATGTCTGAAGGTATGCAGGAGGCAATTCACACTATGAATCTTGCAGGGCAGTCCACAAATCCAATCTGCGCCAATTTGAGAAAGGGTTGTACGTCTGTCACGTTGACGAATGAAGCATCTAGCCAAAGAACAGAGCAACGATTTCACAACCTGCCAGAACGTGCGTCAAATGCTCATACCGATGTCGCCCGAATATTTTCCTTCCAATGACGCACGTGCTAGGGGACGGAGAGAGGCGCTCGTCAGCGCGTGAGGCTTGCGTCCCCTGATCGACGCACGCTAAAGTTTTGACGTCAATCGGTTCACCAATGACGTAGGGAATTCCTCTAGGGGACAGGGTATAGTCCAGCAGGGAGGTGGAGAAGTCAGTTAATCCCGAGGACTCAAGATACGCGGGGTCAGCGCCAGGGGTGCAACCCAGTTGGACGACCGGGACGTAAGCACCGGAGAAGACGTTGCAGGACGGGCGCCGAGAGAGACCCCAACACGACTTCCCGGGACGCGAAGCCGAGATGAAACCAGCACACAGTGGCAGCTCAGCTAAGTAACCGCGCCTCCAAATCCAACCACTTTTCCCAGATGTTTATGAACTAAAACTCTGACCTGTAGGCCTCCGACGGGTAAGGGAAGGGGGATGAGAAGTGGAACCCAAGAGTGCAGTGTACCATACCAATATAATGAGTGACGTAATAACGCAATAAAGTAACTGTTTAGCTAACCGAATCAAAAGTAGAAGTGTTTATTAGCCGCCTGATTTCACCCCTGAGTATGTTTTAAGTTCGCTTACGCAATAAGGTTGACCAAGCGATCTAGCACTCCATCATCCTGTAGATCACATACAGAGTGGAGAGCAGACTGTGACGTGTCAACGTTTAATGATTCTCGTCAGTCTTTGTCTCCCCTGTTCTTTCACAATCTTTTTCCGACTTCAGCGATGTCGAAGATGTAATGTTTTACCGGATTCCCTATATTCACGGTACACTAGTGAAATGGACGTACGCGAACATACAAATGTTATCGCTACCTCGGAGATGCTATGTCCCATCTCTCATGCGCAGACTATAACACCACTTTCAAACTCACTTAAATCTTGATAACCTGCCATTGTAGCAGCAGTAAGCGATCTAGCTGCCGACCGCATCGCGTTACTCTGATTGGTTCCATACCTCTGTTATTTGAATACGCACGCCTATACCAGTTTTTTTGGCTCATCAGTGTATCAGGTGTGTCTTATAACATTTTCCTGCTTAATAAGTTGCCTTCTCTTCGTCCACAGACCTTTTTTTTTCAATACAAGTTTTCCCTTATATAAGGCTGACATTTCTTGGGGCCCTCAAGAAATTTTATAAAAGTGTTCTACTTTTTTCTGATCTGTTCAATCTGGTGGCTGTAGCGCATACTGGCAGTACTTTAGTCCAGTCCAATACAGGTCACATTCCGGTCCAGTCCCAGTAGTGCAGCATCTTAAATCAGTAACACAAGGACCAAGGTGATAGTTTGCAAGGATGTTGCAGTCAGTTTGTATTGTGTGAATGCTGCTTAAGAATAAATTATAACAGTTACAATTATTGGCCATGTTCACTGCAAATGTTTGTTTTTCTGGAATGTCATTGTAAATTGAAGTACAGAACAATGTTCTCAGGTGTGAGAGTTTCATCCTGCACTGAGTTAGAACATCAGTTTTATTCCTGGCTGCATGCTGTTCATCTAAAGCTTCAACATACGTGTCTCCGTAATTTTATGTTTTTAATGCTTTTACTTAATTTGTAATCTTAGAAAGTCTGGGTCATATCTTTGAAAACAACTTTGTTCATGTTTCTCCATGAGATTAATAATGTTATAGCCAGTGGTTATGTTGTCAGGCACTCCAACAGGACAAGAATCTGTCATATTTGATTAAACGTTTACGTATACGTGCTGGAGATGTGTTGGAGTGACAAAGTGTGCTGTGTTGACAGCTCAGGAGTGGTGCGTGGACAGAGGGTTTGAGCTGGTGGAGCGCAGTCCGGAGCTGGACCCCGACTGGGAGCAGCAGGACTTCGTGGAGACGACGGGCATTCCTCGTGTCATTCAGGCTCTGCATGCACACCTTTGGCCCAACCTCCGCATGAAGGGTCAGTCACCATTTTCCTGTCTCGATAGTCTTGCCATGTTTAACTTGCATCATTTTACACTTATGTCAGATACTGTTCAATGTGGACTCATTACCAGCAGATGGAATTACCATGGTTTGGGGACACTAACTTTCATAAATAATCAGTAGATAGCCTATTTTCTTATATATAAAATGGGAAGATGTCAGTATAAAAACGTAATATTTTTTTTGTCTTTGGAGGGGAATAAAATCTTATTTTGTTGCAAAGGCAATAAAAAAAATGTTATATGTTGATAATGAAGTAAATATGAATATATTTGTAAGTCAACAACTTCACAATGGTCAAAAGTTAACCATAGCACACAGTAAAACCCTATGCAATTTTTTTTATTTGTTTAAGTGCCAACATCTGATGTAGTTTTTGTAAAAAAAATGTGATATTAGTGCAGTTCATAGTTTTAATATTTGGTTTCATAGATTTTCCATTTAACTTCTGAATTTTTTGAAAATTTTCCATATTTACCATGTACAGGTTAATTTTGCATCGTAAAATGATACCATCTGTAGTTGTTAGGTAATTTATAAAGGCTCACAGTTATTTGCAAACAGTTCTTTCTTCTTAGTTGTTTTGATTAGATTAACTGTGTTGTGCGCATGTGCATGTGTGTGTGTGTGCATGCTCAAGTGTGGTTTTTTCATCCCACGTGGCCGAATGTTACAGGGCCAAAACCAGTCACATGTTGTTGTTTTGTCAGTAAATACCCACTGACTGTGGGAGACTTCATTTTGAGAATCCCACCCGTCGCAACAATTTCAAGCTGGAAGCTTTTCAAATATTTATTTGATGGTTATTGAGAGCATTGTTGCAGTATACAGTCATTAGAACAGACTAAGTAACCAATGTGGTCATAGCATCTCTTGTGTGTGACCAGTATGAAGACAGAGTTAACATTTTGATGTACAGTTGAACACACACGGAATGTGTTCCAGAAGATACTGCTAGTACACACCATTTTGCATAATTTAAAGAAACCAGTTTTAATTCATGGAAAATGTGGCACACATTGCCAATGATATTTGGGTTTTCTCAGGGTTCTTCCTCTTCTCTCACCACCATGTTTTCACCAACTCTTCATCCACACTTCATCCGACTTCATTCAGTGAACAAGCTGGAATGGAGTGACCTTGCAGCTGGCTATAACCTATTTTTAATATATTAATTTTGTTCCTTCATTATAGACAGGATCAAAGTGATTATATTTGCATATACTTCACAAACATCCCAACCACATTTATTTTCATCATACTCTTTCATGTGTTTTGCATCACTTTTTTGGTTGCAAATGAAGTTATTGCAGTATAAGATTTCTTCCTGTATTTTGCAATGCACTGTTTTTGCCAGGTTGTGTGAAAAGCATGGGAGAAGGGTGTTTGAGGGAAATGTTCTGTTGGCAGCAGTGGCAGTGCTATGTGGGTGTTCGCAGGTAAGTCGCAGCAGCTGTCGCGCACAGTACAGTCCATGCTAAATGGCAACGACACAGACGCAGTGCCTCTGGACAACGCAGCGCACGTTGGCAACCACTCGTATGGCAGCAGTCTTCTGGAGGACAGAATTGGTGAGTTTCATAACTTGTTTTAATATATTCCGGCTGACATACAACAAACACTCACATATGCTGTAGGTGTATGGGGATAGTGTGCTGACTTTGTCTTCATCATTGTCAATGGTGATGGAGCGTCGTGTACGACAGAGTAGCCAACTGTTGGAGTACCTACTGCCCTACTGGCAAACTATATGTTGGCTTACTTAAATCCTTCCTCCGTTTGCGTATTATTTCGTTTCCATTTTACCTTGACATGGGGACAGGATGATGCATGCCATTATAAAAAAGAAACAAGAAAATCATTTTGCGTAAAAAAAACTATAGTTTTTTTTATATATAAAAGTAACTATAATTTACAGTATTTCCGACTCTTATGTATGTACATCTTTGATACTGGATTATAGATGTTTCTCCGACTTTTACACCATATGTAATTTAGGTTTTGATCATACCAAAATTAAATTGATAAGAAAAACTAATATTTATTAAGAGGGGCACCCACCTGAAATCCCCCGCCCTCGATATAGGTGGTTGCTTGAAGGTTAACATTATTCTCCTTCGTTGGAGTTGCCAACCATCACTGAACAGCAGAACAGACTGCAGTGTTCCATCACTCACTGCCTGAAGAAGCTGGCCCAGCTTGTGAAATGTAGCGACCGTGCGTCTGTGTTGAAAATGTTTTCCTCCAACTGTGTGTATGTGTGTGTATCCACATGTCAGTACTCTCATTTATCTTCTTTCAATAATGTAACAAGAGGTGTGTTTGTAAATTTTTCTTCTGTGTGGGGTTTTTTGATGTTGAATTTAAATACTTATTTTCTTAAATGTATCCAGAAGCAAATTCATATCTGAAAATGGGGGGAAAAAAAAAAATTCACAGTATTGGTTACAACAAAATTAATTTGCTGTACTTCATTGCCATTCTTCATTCTACAGTAAGATGTCTCACTTCCAATAACATTTTACATAATCTCATCAAAAGCAAAATAATAATAATAATATCTACTTATTTGTGAAGCCACATTGGCACTTAAGTTAGACATTGTTGCTACTCATCTGGAAATAGCAAACTGTCAGGGTATTTGAAAGTTCTCAGGTAATTTTGAACACATTAGTGAAATGTAAGGAATTTCTGTGATGTGTGTGCAAGCTATATCTGTCCTTTATATCATTAATCATGCATCTATGAAAACACAATTTGCATCCAAGAAAAGAATAAATTTTTTTGTTCCAGTCACTTTAAACTTAACATGGTTATTATAATTTTTGCTATTAATAAGCATAAGAAGATAAACTGTGTATACCACCAGAACTGTATTAAATACCATTTTGATGATTGTGGATGAATGTTGTTTTGCAATACATATGTAGGGTATTTTATTCAGGTGCATCGTGTTGTCAGATCTGAGTAGTTATTTTGGTGTAAAAATGTGCTACAATATAAAGGAGTCTGTCTATTGTAACAGAAAAATATCTTAAATTAAAGGTCAGGGAGAAATTTATTTTTGTGTGGAAATCATGGAATTTCCGAATGGAAAAATAGGTGGCAATTCTGATAATGGTATAGCTGCTTGTGATGATGTGGCAAGTATTTTTCTGCTGCAAGCACTGCACGAGCACTGCGGCTGAATGACATAAAGTGCCAGGTACTGCAGCAGTGCTTCGCTTGCTGAACGCTCCCAGTGTTTCACTGTAATACCAAATTTAATAATTTTTGTATGGGTGTACCAGTACCAGTAAAGATTATCATAAAATTCGTAGTGCGTATCATATTTTATTTTTCGCTGGTATTTGCCATGATTTTTTTTTAGTTACACTTGTTCATACAGGCGTAATTTGTTGGATATGTTAAAACAACAGTAAAATAATTTCTTGAAAGGATCCAAAAAAATTTAATTCGTATAAAGAACTTTACAATGGAGTAGTTAGTTAAAGAATAAGTTTGGGGATCAAGTGATGGCGTATTATTAGTGAGACTATTAATTTTTCACTTTTGTTTAATACAATTTTACTACTTTCATACTTTACCAAACACAGGAAAAATTCGTTGGCTCAGAATTTCACTAGAACAAATGCTGCATGGATCTGGAAAGGAAAGTTTTTAACCTCGGAGCAATTGAGGGTTTCCAGTGACATGATTATGCCACTAGTTATACAAACTTGAATTGAATTGTTGTTTTACTTGAAACAATGTAAAAGTAAAAAAAAAAAACAGTAAAACTAAGAAAATTTATATTTATACATTTTACTAAAAAAATTTATTTGAGGTAATTTTTAAAAATTAACGTTACTAAACTCTGTTGTACAACTATTCCAGCAATGAACAAGGCTCCTTCTGGCATTCTAATTGTTCTGTCCTTTAGCTGTGAAATGTAAGGAGTTGGTAACTAAAAAATTTCTTTGAAACTGGTTAGAATAAAAAGTATTTTGCTTCACATGTAATATGCCTGAAATTGCTTGAACTTTAATTCAAATATTGAGTAAAATATCTACAGTAATGCTGCAGAAAGCAGAAAATTAGAAAAAAATCAATTTTAACATCTTGATGTCTTATTAAAAATGCAATATTTAAATTGACAAATACTGAAATTGGTTTCTTTTTATCTAAAAATGGGTGTAGTAGAAACATTGGCTGGTGTTAGTAAATATTTCAGTGTCACCTGTTGTGTTCATGGATACTATAGGCTGTACATCTGCTTGGGATCTACTTTTCTTCTCACTTTGTATCCTGCCACTATGTATGTATATGTAAGATTAACATTGATGTGTGGATCTATGAAACTAAATATTTTAATAATATGGAAATTATTTTTCTTATGAGTATAAAAAAAACATAGAACTTCATTGTCACATTAACTGGGAGTCTGCAGTTACCGACAGTGATTTTATTCAAAAGTTGATCTCAAAAATTCTTCCTTTTCTATGAACAGCGTATAGTAACGTATAGAGCTGTGGCATTGTTCCCTGTCCATGTGGAGCTGTGGGAGGCGGTGAGTTTTGCTGTTTGCTGTAGGTACGTGTGTGCTGTGTTGCAGATGAATTGCTGGGGGACAGTGGGGGAGTGGCAGGATTCTCCTCCCTGTTTGAACAGCTGTGTGCCATGAAACAGCATGTCCAGGGGCTGCCAAGCGACCAGCGTAAGGCTTGTGCAGAGCAGGTTGTCCTCGCCTTCTGGCGTGCCATCGGTGGAGATGAGGACGAGCTGGCCAGCTAGGGGCTGAAACCCGACTTCTCCCCTCTAGTAGCTCCTGTCTCGTGCATCTACATCTACTACTGCATTGCACTTTGTCACATATGTTCCGTATATTTGCAGCCGTTGTGATAGTGGCACTTCGTAGAGGTGGCAGCGGTCACAGCTGCATTGCCTTTCTTTCTTCCGACATTTTTTATTTCAAGAAGTAAACTGAACCTCGTTCAAATGTATTTTATAATGGTGAAGTTTGCATTTCCTCAAAAAGTTAGAAGTGGTATGACCTTAGATATGTTCAACTGTGCTGGTGTATTTATTTAAATGCTGATGTGCTGCTGGAACAGATGTGCCGGGAGGTGTTCGGAGTCATGTTTCGTTTTCAAAGTCCTGGCATCTTGAGTTTGTAGCCGTAATGTATGTTGCCTATTCATAGAGTTGGAGGCGGGAAGAGTAATTTCCATCGAGTGCTTGTTGTTGATGTTGGCTGACCCATTTGTTTGGCCTTTTCGACCAGGTTATCGTGGGCTGTGTTATTTGCCCCACCAGAAACAGGCTGCTGAATCGCTCTCTCCTGCTTGCTGTGCTGATTATCTAGCTGGTCTGTCCAGAGGAAATTCACTGGATCACCATTATCCAGGAGAGACTACACCTTTCTTCCAGCAAGGAGTCTTTATACTCTTTAAACCTGGCTTTTTGTTGCAAGGATGTGCATGACCAGCTTGAAGTGACGGTGCATCTTTGCACGAACACATTTCTGGAGGTGCAATACCTTCTTGCAGTTTACCAAGTCCTTTTGTAGCACAGCACTGCATTACAGGTCTGATTCACAAACTCCTTCAAGCCCTTAGTGCTGGCTTTCGAGGAGAACTGAGTGTATTCCTGTCATACCTGGTCTGTGATTGATGACACTGTCCAAGATCAAGCACTCCGCATGTCGTACAGCCAGGCTTTCTTCGCGTACTGGTTCCTGCCATATAGTTTTTGGAGAATGTCAGTTTTCGCTTTACTACCAGACAGAAACTGAGCCTGTCTCTGTTTATGAACTTTCCATGCACGTCTTGTTATTTCTATGCAAATTAGGCAAGAATAAGTCTTCTCTTTGGCATAATCATATGTAATAAATACATACTTGGATATAAGGTAAATAAATAGTTAATCACTGTAGTCACTTTTATATAAAAAAAAATTCCTTAACAACTTAAATGGGCAAGAAGTTTAAGAACTCTGTGTGATTGTAAGTGAGAGGTAGGTAGCATTAAGAGGGATAATGATGTGGCTAGAGTGATGTCGGTGGTCCAGATAGCTGTAACTCAGTCCAGCACATGTGCTGCATTCACGCAAGGTTGGGCACTCTTTGTCTCATTCTGTCTTGTTCCAGCAGCATAGACTGTGTGTCTGTGTGTGTGTGTGTATATATACCATCTCTAGTCACTCTTGTTTTTGAGTCTCTCTATTACACTGTTAACTACAGTACACAGTGCATTTCTGTATCACAGTTACATCTATTGAAGTTGTATTCTAGTAATTACCAAGTATTTACTTTCAATGTAAAATTTGGAACTTGTTAAAAATATTACCTCACTGCTCATTGTAACATTCTCCTTGTCATGAAATTAAAGCATATACAGATTTCCAGAATGTGGTTGCTTGAATTCTTGACTTGTAACAATCTTGCTGTATGTGATGTTACTTCCTTTAGTGCAGACTGGTTTCCCACGTTGTATGTCACACAGTTCAGGAAAATACATGGCTTGAAGAGACATTCTTTGATAAGCGTTGAACAACTCATACTAGAATGAAAATATTTTAATTTTGTTAAATTAGATTTTGAGAATATAGATTTAAGGAACCGTTTGAAAGTGATGCCAACTATGACATTTGGCATACAAAATTATACTAATGTCTTGGGCAGAGGTGGCACCAAATGTGGTTCTGTGGAATGCAGTGTCAGAAATGTCAAAACTAAATTAATTAAACAAAATTGTTCTACAGGAAATAGTAAAATTTACTTTTCAGTAAAAAACGTTGTGGTTTTCTAAGCCCACTGCTTTATTTTCACAAACATAAATACAGCAAAACCTCTTTTCAAGGCGGCAAAGGAAAAAAGTGTAAATTGAGGGAAAGCTCTAAAATTTTGTCTTAGAAATACCTCCATTCTTGTATCTCTCTTTTCTTCTGCAATAAAAACTTTCCAGTTATAATAGATTTAAAATTAAAGTACAAATACCGTATCACATCAATCTCCAGCTCACATACAAAAAAAATTATGCCAGGTTTTGACAAAATGAAATAAAACTTCATCCACTAACATAACTAATGTAAAGTATAAAAAAAGGTCAGTAGTCAACTTGCACATAAAAATTTCATCAGATTTTGTCAAAATAAATAAAGCTCTACTAAAATAAAAAAATCACTCAAGATAACACGTGTATCCACATTCTTGTTTTCAATATTATTTTTAGTTTATGTGCAACTGAAATTGTTTTTCGCACATTTACATTCTCCATTACTTCCCACAAATAAAAAGATCATAAAATAAAATAAGAGTAGGTCAGATGTCATTTTAATTTAAAATAACATATTGCAGATACATTTATCTACTGGACATCGGCTAGATACATGCTAACCTTTTAGGTAATTTTCATAGAATAAAATGCAAGGTATGTAATACAGCCATACTTTTATATTTTAACGTGGCGCTCTTAGCTATTTCGGCCATTCCGAGCCCCGGCCACCNAAGTTTTATTGTTGCTTGAACAGGTTAACTAGTACATGAACTCACGAGACAAAACTCTCCTCCCCTTTCCCTATGTAGGCTACGTATGGTTTGACGCCGCGACTGGCGNTAAAAAGATCATAAAATAAAATAAGAGTAGGTCAGATGTCATTTTAATTTAAAATAACATATTGCAGATACATTTATCTACTGGACATCGGCTAGATACATGCTAACCTTTTAGGTAATTTTCATAGAATAAAATGCAAGGTATGTAATACAGCCATACTTTTATATTTTAACGTGGCGCTCTTAGCTATTTCGGCCATTCCGAGCCCCGGCCACCCAGTCGGCGGGGGAAAGGGATCACGCCCTCTCAACGCAGACATGATCTACGCTCACTTAAGTTGACCAGAACTGGAGCCCCGTTCTGATTCATAAGCTCACCCGAGCATGTCTTACCACAAGGCCTGATATCCTCGTACTCAGATTACCAAGCGTGTGGTCTAGCCGGAGTACTATCCGAGCCCCTAACATCATCACAGGACGCCACCGGAGCAGGTGCCTGCTCACCGCCCTGCTCTTCAACAAGAGAGGGAATCTCTCCGAGCCTCCTCCAAGCATCCGGAACTAACCACTGCCAGCATGAGTCCAACCTCTATTGATCGGTGCATCAGAGAAATTCTCTGATGGGGCCAACCCGATCAGCCCGTGCTCCCACTTATTTTCCATGGCACTTGTTGGTTTTCAATGCTCGACCGCCACGCCAAACTACCCCCGGGAGGGAGGTGCGGAAGGGCTCTGAAGGGTTGTTTACGTCATTTTCCTGAGAATCTGAAGTCCCAACGGAACGCCCTGTTATCATCACCGCCTGCCGTTACCACCAAAGCCACCCGCAGAGCAGTCGGCAGGCTGTCATCGAACACGACCTTTACCATACATTAGAATTTCTTCATTCAGGAAATTCCTGTCTTGGGCCCAACGGCCTGAATGCCAAGTGGTCGGGCCTAGGTACCAACTGTCGGTCCAAGCCATCACGGCAGATACCCCTATCCAGCCACGAGGAAGCTGGTATCCCATAGGGAACAGGTTAACACACACTTTTGCTGTGGATACTGCAATCGCAGTATTACCATTCACACTTTTAAAGGAATAAATATTAACAGGCCGCCATCTTGTGAACATTTCATATGCAATTAAATTAATTTCAGCAGAAAGGTTTACAAACTTGTGGTAGTTATCTATGATGGAGAAACAAAGATGTAATCAAACGGTTTGTACGTGTTTTACAAGACATTAATAGTGGGAATATAACAAATTTTGGGATGCAATTTGAGGGAAAGTGTTACATTATTTTTTATGGCACAAAAATGGGACCTGAAGAATATGGTGCAAAGTGCAGGAAAACACAAATACCGAGAATGTAAATAACAAATTTTGCTGTAGTGAGATGCTACATTTTTGTCAACATTTTAATTAGTCTAACAGTCTAACAAACTGGTTGAAATTAACACGGCGGTAAATAAGTGAATACTTTGGTTTTCTCGTCTTTGTCACTGTACGAGATGACAATCTGCTTGATGGTGTAAGAGTCCAACGAGCAAAAACCTTGGATGTTGCAAAAGATTTTTTTTTTCCACTATATATTTTTTGGGTTATATAAAAAATTTTAGGTTACCATGCACACACACAATTTCAAAAAATGTTACGAAGTTATTTAAAACTTCATTGAGGTCCATACACATCGGGCACCGATGTTCTGGGTTGGTTTCCCCGTTAGGTAGTGCTTGCCAGTAAATTTCTTGGAGGGGAGCATCTTCCACGGGTACAGCCTGCGAGTAGATAACTTGCACGCGAACAACGCTTTCTACGGGGATGTCGTCTTCAAGGGGGAAGTCATCTTCCATGGGCGCAGACTTCCCGAGGGCTGCTCGACGGGCCTTGCACCAACTCCTGCGATGCGGCGTATCGGGAACCGATGTGGTGCAGCCCTCTAAGCACTCCTTTGCACGGGAGGCAGTCCCGTATGTCTTCGTCCTGCTGCAGGCATGCCGGCAAATACTTTAATACGGTCAAAATTTCATAAGGTGCGTTACCTTGTCCCATTTATCCAAGGCACTAAGCAAGCGCACCCTTCAAAATGCCAAGATGGCCGAAAGGATTTTATGGCCGCTCAGATAACATGCGTACATTACTAAGAAATAGAAAAATTACTGTTTTTCCATAGAGGGATCGGGGTGCGTGTTATAGAGAGTTTTTAANCGTACATTACTAAGAAATAGAAAAATTACTGTTTTTCCATAGAGGGATCGGGGTGCGTGTTATAGAGAGTTTTTAAAGGGGAAAAAATAGTCCACCCATGCGATTGAAGTAGGTCACCAATTGGTTGGAACGAAGGTTTCAGAAAACACCCAAGTAATTAGCCAATGAGAAACATTGGTGGAGCAATTTAAAATATTGGAAAGGGGTGGGAAAATAAGCACTGAGGATCAGGGATGGGAGAATTGGTCAATTAAATATATTGGAAGGGGGGTGTGGAGGGGGTTACTCGTTTACTGGGCGTGGTGCTGGGGACAGCACCAGAAATGTAAAGCAAATGGCAAAGTCCCCCATAATCCCTCTACTTCCATTGGTTTCCATTTTTTTGAAAATTGGTTTTAAGCTTTTACATTATTATCACGAGATATATCTTTAACTGGAATAGCAAACATATATATTGTGGGGAAAAACATTGATAATTGTTTAATTATAGGTATTTCCTTTATTTATTGTTTAAATATCTTTAAATTTTCAAAACCCATTTCAACTGAGACGGCTTGCCGTAAATTATCAGTTCCAAGTTATTTTTCTTCTAGGTATGTATAATTAATTATGCCTTCACAAATGGTCACAATGTTTTTTAAAGAATATCAATATTTTATATTTTTTATTTACGGATTGATTAGATATTCTTCTGAATAACTTTAAGTAGAATATAAAAGAGAAGTCTGGCATAATTTATTTTAAATGGGGCAAAACTGGCACTGGCCGGCCGCCATGTTGGATCCATGTGACATTGACCCCTTGCCCGTGACCGTGAATGACCTAGAAACAAAAAATTCCAAAATCCTTAACAATTTATAAAAAAATTGCAAACATATTTATAAAAATTCTAAAGAATTTTTGAAAAAAATTAAAAATTATTTGAAGATGTACATGTACGATGACCGGGATTCGGTGGCACAACCGGTCCTCACCAGTCTGTTATAGTGACCATTTCGTCAACCATGTTAGATGACCTTGACCTTGGTCAACTTCAAAGCAAAAAAATTTAAAATCGTGAAAAAATTACTGTAGTAACATGACCGCCATCTTGGATCCTGCTGACCTTGACCCCATAACCTTGTATGATGCTGGACCAAAGGAATCGCACAATTGTTTTAAATATTCCCAAACATGTTAAAATAATTCAAATTTTGAATAATCTTAGGGGACGGGCGGCTGGAACTGACGAACTACCATATTATGACATCACCCAACCACCATATTGAATCCAAGTGATCTTGAATTTGATCTTGTATGACCTTAAGGCCAAAATTTCACAAAATTCTTCAAACTATAAAAAATTAAAAACTTACATTTCCGAAGGTTCCCTCAGCTCTGCGTCCAGCAGACTACTGACCTTCACCAATGTTTCTCATTGTTTAATTAGTCTGTTCCCCTCCAATCCTTACACAAATATTTCTCATTGGTTGAATACTTGTTCTCGCCTCACCCCCCAAAAGTGTTTTTTATTGGTTGATTACTCACGCTCGTTGGAACCATCACCAATGTTTCTCATTAGTTAATTAGTCTGCAGGCCTACACCTCACTCACCTTTGCTCATTCCGTCATATGCAGCCATATTGTTTTTTTTGTCATTTGGTTTTATTTTCAACACTTAGGTGACGCTAGTGTATTAACTATCGATTTCGTCACCATGTTGGTTGTTGTCAACCTTGACCTTACCCAATTACATTGAACTCGACAAATCGAGAAAAATCACAGTCCATACAATTGTCAATTACTAGCTTCTCTGTCACAAGGGACCAATACTAGTTTCTCTGGAATTCACCCACAGTATTTAAAGCTAATGTGGTCTGAAAGTGTTGTTTTTGGGCTATGTCAAAGAGCTTCAAATTAGTGTTTGCGATAAAAGTGATTTGTTGAAAGTTATTCCGCTCTACCCTGGAGTGTTACTTTTTTTTGTGTGCAAACAGACCGTGTATACGGAAAACAGTTTATTTCAAAAACGTTATAAACACATTGAAACCCAATTCACGCGCCAGGTAACTGGCACCTTTAACTTTTCGTAAGCCAAGCACGGCACTACTTTCCCCATTCATTGCCAACATTATAGTCAGTGTTGCAATGGTGCTATACGTTATTGTCCGTCTCGTATAACTTGGCAAGATTATGATAGTCAGAGAGTGGCAACTTGATGTATACAAAACAAAGTGCCATTTACAAAATCCTGTATAAGTTGATGCACGAACGAACAAAAGTTAATATTACATTGGCTATTCTGAGTGCACTGCAGACGCACATCAGACAAGCGGAAAATACACAGATAAGAAAAAGTTCCTAGTTTAATTAATAAATTTTACTTAATGTGGTCACAAAACAGCAGTTGTTAATGTTATAAACTAAACTTCGTGCTAAAGTAGCAATGTAGAGGTGTTCAAAATGAAATGCACATTAGAATGATCTGTATCCAAATGAAACGCAACTTCTAACCTCAGGAGATTTTTTTGTTTTTTTTTTAATTTTTTTTTTAAATAATTTTATGACACATATTTCAAACTCGTGTCGTTTCTAGCCAGTAATAGGAGAAAAGTCTACTTTTAAAATAACGGGATCAAGAGATAGGCCAACGTGCTGCTACCTGTTGAATAAAGTGCTTGGCTTGCACCACGCCCTGCCATATCATGCACACCATCTGTCATCTTTCTCCCAAAGCATTACCAGCCAGAAAAAAAATATCTTTCGTGTGTAAAATAACAAAATTTACGAACAGATACCAATGGTTTTATTTTTTCGCGAGTTCTGTATAGTTTTTAAAGTAACATATTTCCGTGTACAGCGATTTTGATTACTAGTAATTTCTATTGGACCAGTAATCGTTAAGTCTACGTTGTTTACGCGCCATGTTGTTCTCCTGAAAACCCATTTCCTTGTTGTTTTCGTGTTGTTACTGTGATGTATTGATAAAACGAAGAAAGTGGGACGCGAGTGGGTAGTTTTTAAGCAATTCTTACGTTATTCCACGCCACATATTTCCAACTCGAACTGTTTAGTATCAATAATAGCAGAATTACTGCTTTGCAATAGTCGTTGGTGAGTTGTTGGCAAATAAAAGTGCATTGTCAATCAAGTTCCCCGAATTACTTTTAGTTCCAGTTATATTAGCTATGACGTCCAAAGTGTGATAAGAACTACAACTACCGTCTCGCAAATGTTAACCCAAAGTCGCTGTCTTGGACAAAATTAAAAAAGTTAGCAAATATTTAATTTTTTTGAAGGTTTTATATTTTTTACTTTTATAACCTACACATTTTTTTAGACAGATGTCAGTCTAAAATACCTTAAAATTTGTTTAGCGTTACAGTACAATGGCAAGTGGATTAGCTGACAGCGTCCTGATAAAATATACAGCCTCCACTTGTCGCACCAGCTGATGGCCAAAGGATACATAAACGAAAAGTAAATATTGGCCCTGCTTTCATCGAACTGTCAAAATCTTGCCACGTTACATGATACAGAGAATATAATGTGCGTACTTATAAACATAATTTCTTACACAGGTTTATAATTTAAAAATTATGCACTAACCGAGGTACTCTCGCACGCGGAACTACACTGAAGAGCCAAAAAAACTGGTACACCTGCCTAATATCGTGTAGGGCCCCCGCGAGCCCGCAGAAGTGCCGCAAGACGACGTGGCATGGGCTCGACTAATGTATGAAGTATGCAGGAGGCATTGAAATCTGCCCCAATTTGAGAAAGGGTTGCACGTCTTTCATGTTTAATGATTGTCGTCAGTAGTCGTTTGTCCCGTTCGTTCACAATATTTTTCTGGCCGCAGCGATTTGGAAGATTTGATGTTTTTACCGGATTCCCGATATTCAAGATACACTCGTGAAATGGTCGTACGCGAAAATCCGAATTTTATCGCTACCTCGGAGATGCTATGTCCGATCTCTCGTGTGCCGACTATAACACCACGTTCAAACATATTGAAATCTTGATAACTTGGCATTGTAGCCGCAGTAACCGATCTAGCAACTTTGCCAGACGCTTGTTGTCTTATATAGGCGCTGCCGACCGCATCGNGCACGCCTATACCAGTTTTTTTTTTTTTTGGCTCTTCAGTGTACATCCTCTGGATTTACGACTCACAATTCACCCGATAATTCTTAATTCCAGCCAATGAAAAGTTGCGACAAGCCTGTCCTGTTAACTTTTGTTCCTAACCTAACCTCGTATAACACAACCGTATTAAAGCAGTTCATACTTCAAAGCCGGCATTTGCTACCAGATAAACTTATTTTTGTGAAAGAATAGAACCGTAAACATGTGCACACACCCACCTTTTTAATATTTTTTATACTTACAATATTGTATAAAACAGTTTCCCGCCAAAAACACCAACTACACTGTTCTGATTGGTCGTCGCCTCATAAGTTTTACGCAGGATATAACATACAACTAATTTTTTCAACGATCAAGGGAATCCCAACCGCGCTCACGACCCGCTTGGAAACCAATACATAAGATGACACGTTTTCAAATTCTTCTGTACACTTCTCACCGCATAATTTAACGCTTAATTTTTCTATTATAAACCCAGCCTTAGAGTTCGAGGAGTGGTCGGCGTGGCGGGCTGTGAGAGGCACGCAGAGGGCAGAAGACAAAAGAGACCGCGCCGGCCGGGGTTATGAATGGCGGAGGAGCGTGTGCTGGGGGTGAGATGCAGGTAGCAGTCGGCGCAGGAATGCCGCCTCTCTGGTTCTCTTTCCCGCCACGCGGCTACAGCATCCTTACAAACACGCTGCAACACCCTCCTCCAGGCTGTCCGCCCACCGAGCCTACCTGCTGCTCGCCTCGCCACCACGCCGCCCCCGTGTCGCTCTGCTTCAGTCCCCGCGAGTTACCACTGCGGACCTTCGTCGCAGCAGATGGGCAGTTGAGGCACGTTGTTTACTGCAATCACTGCCGTCGGCTGGCAGCTGCGAGGTTTTAGTAGGAAATCCAATGCTAAGGAAATTTCGCCTCAGTTAATTTTAAAGATAGGCGTTTCGAACAAAATGTATTCTTCGCGAATTGTTAAGGCGAATATTCCTACGAGCCGTATGTACATTTTTGTAAAACATAAATTTTATAAATTCCTTGCAAACAGGC
>NQII01002379.1:0-10481 GCA_002778355.1 Clitarchus hookeri
CATTCAATTTCTACGGCCTGGATATCTCCGTTTATGTAACCTTACTGACTCCCGTGCCTGATTCCTAACACTGGTAACCTCTGCCATTTGTTCGAGCCTTGAACACTCTTTGCTGATTTTAGGAAAAACTAGGGCTCTCAGTAAAATATTAGTGCCTTACAGTGTGTGAGTAAACACTGTTACAAATATACAACATAACTGCCCTAGCTTTTACTGCTAATTTTACTATTTCTTTCAAATTATATTAACACTTGGGCTTAAAGCCCATTCTCCTAAACATTCATCTTGAGGACGGTGCTGTGATAGGTGTTTGCAAGCAGGACACACAGGTACCAAATGTTCCAGAATATTTTAGAGTAAAACAGATATAATGTCATTTACCAGAAGTACTGGAACAACTTCTAATAAGAACAAAAGAAAATCTTAACTGGAGGCAGGAGAAGGCTGTTTCTGAATTACTGCAGAGAAATAGGGATGCCTTCTCATGTGGACTAAATGACCTTGGAAGGACTGATGTGACCTGCCACCACATAAATACAGGAGATGCCAGGCCCATAAAGCAACCACCAAGGCAACTGCCACTAGCTTAAAGTAAGGCAGTTGAGGGAATTCTGAAGGAAATGAAGGAGTTAGATGTTTTAGAACCATCAGTTAGTCCGTGGCCATGCCCATAGTTCTTGTTAAAAAGAAAGATGGCTCTGAGATTTTGTGTAGATTATCGCCAACTTAATAATGTGACAAAGAAAGACACTTATCCACTTCCAAGGATAGATGAGACAACATACAGCCTAACAGGTTCGCAATGGTTTTATACTTGGCCCCAGAGGACCAAGAGAAGACTGCATTTTGTATCCAAGGGAAAGGTACCTGGCAGTTCAAAGTTATGCCTTTTGGGCTATGTAATGCCCTTGCCACTTTTGAATGCCTCAAGGAAAAGGTTTTGCCCTTAGATATCTGTGAGGTTTACCTAGATGATATTGTTGCTAAAGGAAGGACATTTAAAGAGCATATATCATGTTTAGAGACTGTATTCCAGAAAAAGGCCCCAGCCAACTTGAAACTGGTTCCTAAGAAGTGCCACCTGTTCCAAAAGAAAATAAATTTCTTGGGACATGTAGTGTCGGCTCATGGAATTGAAACAGGCCCCGAGAAGACCAAAGCAATGAGAAATTGGCCGACACCAATTGACAAAACTGAAGTGTAGAGTTTTCTTGGATTATGTGCCTATTACCATTGACTTGCACCTTGGTTCGCCACAATCGCCAAGCCACTACATGAACTGACTGAGGCGTAACGGAGATTTCATTGGACCACTGAGAGTGTGAAAATGCTTTTGGTAAACTAAAGAAAATCTGATATCTCAACCAACCCTGGGTTTCCCTAANCTTTTGAATGCCTCAAGGAAAAGGTTTTGCCCTTAGATATCTGTGAGGTTTACCTAGATGATATTGTTGCTAAAGGAAGGACATTTAAAGAGCATATATCATGTTTAGAGACTGTATTCCAGAAAAAGGCCCCAGCCAACTTGAAACTGGTTCCTAAGAAGTGCCACCTGTTCCAAAAGAAAATAAGTTTCTTGGGACATGTAGTGTCGGCTCATGGAATTGAAACAGGCCCCGAGAAGACCAAAGCAATGAGAAATTGGCCGACACCAATTGACAAAACTGAAGTGTGGAGTTTTCTTGGATTATGTGCCTATTACCATTGACTTGCACCTGGGTTCGCCACAATCGCCAAGCCACTACATGAACTGACTGAGGCGTAACGGAGATTTCATTGGACCACTGAGAGTGTGAAAATGCTTTTGGTAAACTAAAGAAAATCTGATATCTCAACCAACCCTGGGTTTCCCTAAAAGTGAGGGTGTATTCATTTTGGACACTGATTCTAGTGATGTACGCATTGGAGTTGTTATCTCAGGTTCAAGACTAGTACAGATCTAGGCCAGGCATTTGGAAGGGGGTGGCAACCAATAACTCTTGTCTCAAAACCTATGAAGAGGGAGGCGAGGAAATCCCCTAGCATGAACATACAGTATAACACCCTAATCATCTTATGCTTGTCACTCCTATACCTACATTCTATGTAGAACAGTTCCTTTGTTCCTTCTGCTATTGTATTTTAATGGAAATTATTGATTATATGTACATACATACATGTATGCATGTCAGTTTAATTTGAAATTTTAAAAATATTCAACACAAATACCTAAATCTTATTGAATAAAAATATTAAATTTTAAAATTATTGCAGCAACGTAAGGTAAACATTGGTGTTATTTGAGCCGAGATATTGGCGGTGCTCATGTTACAAAGAGTTTGGTGAATTCTTTTGTTAAAGTACAAATTCCAGGTGATGAGTTTGTTTTTTCTGCAAAACTGGCAATAACCTGCTGGGGATCTATGTAAATATTTTGATGGACATGAAACAATGCCCGTCCTGACAGCCGCTGTTGACCTATTCTTGATCGTATCCAGATTTTTAGACACTTTAAAGCCGAAAATGAGCGTTCTGCTGTAGCAACACTTACTGGCAAGGTCAGTAGGATACGCAGCAATCTACGAGTTACAAGGAAATATCACTATCACAGTCCTGCAGTAATTGATAAGTTCTCCTATCGCTGTCCTCACCTTTCGGTGGTTATTTTGCTGTCCATAACAACAATTCTGTTTTAAGCAAATGTTAAAAAACTGGTCATGGTAAGTAAAACAAAGAACTGTATCTCTCGGCAAGGTTCACGAATAATTTCAGTCTGTTCCTCGGTCGTGATCTTACAATCAGTGGCAGACACAGTGAGTTACAGTATTTGTACTCTTGGCCCATTGAGGAGCGAGCAATCATGATATTGCAGAAAAATCGTTCTTGTTCAGTGGGCTTAATAAATGAAATACAATTTATCTACTCACCAAGGCGAATACAAATATCCAACATGAAAAAGAACACAAAATACATTCGATGTAGATGACCAAGGCAAAGCTTAAATACTCTACACAATTATATTGAACAGGGGAGGGGAAAGTGAACGTTTTTTTTTCTTCAAAAAAATAGAACATGTATGAAAACAGGTCTGCAAGGGGATGTTATATTCAATTGATGTCCTAAAAAACCGACAGTGTGAAGGATAATGAGAAACAGGAAAATGCTGAAATAAAAAAATGTAATAATAGAATAAAATTTTAACTTAAACTGATAAAACTTTTCAAAGATCTCGATGGTTAACGAGTAAAAAGTGAAGAAAAAAAAATTGGTTAAACTACTATCCCAGCTGACTTAGAAGCGATTAATCAGCTGTCCCTTGTTAAAGTGGAAAAAAGAATGTAACACTGAAACGCACATCTGTAATAATGTATTAGTTTCTTTCAATTGAATGAAATCGCAGCCTTAAAAATGGTTGCTTCATTCAACCTTGTGCATTTATACAGGCAGGTTTGTGCAGCACAAAATTACACCAGCTTTTGAGATGACACATCTGGTGGAGTGTAAATAAAAACGTGTCTCTTTTAAATTTGTCACATATTAATTGATTGATCAAGGAAACATAACGAGATGAAACTGTGTGACATTCATGTAGGTAATGTGTTAAGGAATTTCATTAAAGAAAAAGTAAAACGTATTTTAAAGCAATATATAGTTAATGTAACCTTTAATATTACATTTTATCTTTTTTTGATGAAAATACCATTACAAATTAACGTGAAATTATTTCGAATTTTCTTTGATACTTCGGGGAATATTTTACGTTAAATTTGTTGAACAAAAAACATAAAATTATAGGATTATATTTGCAAGACATTTCGAATCCTGCTGGCATGATGTTGCAGATTAGAAGCTAATACAATGATTTACGAACTCTAAAAAACGTAACGTAACAGAAAATATTAAACAAATTCACTTGTACACTCGTAATAAAGAAATATCCAACACACAAAAATATGTGTTGTCAATTATGCAACGAAATGGCGCTGAGAGATGCACAAACGTCGTTTCTTTCAACCCTCCATGTGTAACTGCACCATAGACTAAAGATATGTCATCTTTAATTTATTACCTGCACCGACAGAGAAAGCCGGTGTAGCTGCTGTTCACTACATACACTATATGACCAAAAATCGCATACCTCAAATCTGATGTGAACCATGCGTACACGAGCCTCCTTGTGCCCACTCTGACTGCCAGAGTCACATCAGCTGCCCCGGGCCGCACCAGCAACATCAGACCAAGAGTGCTTAGTGCATGTAGACAAGAACGGTACTTGCACCTTCTTGCCAATAGGTACTACGTGACTCAAGAGACTGCCCTACTTCATTTATTACAAGAAGTAACTCTTGTAATAAATTAGTAGGCGATCCGAAACGGTGTTCACCCCAAAGCCACAGCCGTTGTGCGCACGGTCCATTGGTCGTTACGTCGTAGCAGCTCGCGCCATGACATATGACGTAAAACATCACCAAGTGGCACCAACTGGCCTGTATGCCGAAGCTGAAGTGCTAAGTGCGACCAATAGTGCACAGCATTTTTCTGTACATATCACACAACTTCATCTCGTTCAAAGCTACAGTCAGGGTTGGGTTTTATTGTATTAAGAGCCATCGAGCATGGTAACCCACACCCCTTTGCACAGGTGGACTCGTCCACCCCTTCAGGAGACATCATCTTAACAGACATTTTTTAATCAACAGGGTTGTCACAAATGTGTTTCATTTAATTTATATAATTTTTCACCATTGCAATAATATTACATAGTTCATATGTTATGTTTCAACATTCAGCATTTCACATCGGTTCCTCGCCACTTGTGACGGAAGCCGATGCCATTCGTTCAGTTCTCTCAGCACCCGAGCCAGACTGGCAGCATGGTCGTCCCCTCCGTGAGCACCCTCGGTGCCATAATTTAGACTGATCTCACTTCATTACAATAGTAACTTAATTAACTAATTAACTGAAACATTTGATTTCTTTCTGTACCGAGGAGTATCACCCGTACTCTTACCAGAAGGTTTAATGCTACAGCGTATTCGCATGACACCATGCGGACTTAGATCATTTTCATGCAAAGGTCGCCGCCAGGCCGTAAGTGCGGAGTCCCTTTCTTTTAATATTCACATGTCCACTTCTTGTACATGTAATGAAGTATGTCAGTAAACAGCTTTACAAAATTCAATGAGTGTAGATTCATTGTTATCCAGGACACATAGGGCGCTACACATCTTGTAGCACCACCCACAATTTTTCTAATATATTTCAGGCATACAAGATGGCCTACAGTCTCGCCACAAGCTCAACATGTGGTAAGTAGTGTAATATTAAGTGCGTGACAACTTCATCTTCTAACTGACGAAGGCATCCAGGGCTCCCTGGGCCATCGACCGAACGACCCACATCACTAACTCTCCGCTGAGTTATGGCGCCAGTCAATTCTATACTCTACCAGCCCTGGGTCACCTCGACGACGTCACATCTTTTTGCAATTTTCGGAAGAAATGCGATTCTTAATCATTACTTAGCTGCATGTGCCTACATCCTCCAAATAAACATGTGCTGACATAGTTATTCACTGCATTGCCTTATTAATTTTATTTTCACTTTACTTAACAATGTTACAATCCACCAAATGCGATCTAGTGCCAATCATTTAATACATAAATATATATAATACATGGCATAATACATTATTTCATGCAATAAACTACAGGATCAAAAATTCTTGTACTGTAACATTCAATGTAACTTTATGATTTCTTTACATTCTTTATACACACCATTACATCGATATCACAGTAGTGCAGTACTCTGGAGGCATCTAAACACCAATACATTTTGTAGTGTGTGTGGTATCATTTCGTTAGTATTACTATAAATTTGTGTATGTATATTATACATTGTAGAAACAATATTCTACATACACAGAAATGTACTTTAACTTACATACTGAGTTTCATCTGCTTTCGTTGATGCTGATGACAATATTTGCCCAATTACTTAACATTTCCAATTGAAGAGGAAATTACTTTCATTGTCGTCTTAACTTTGGGACAGAAAGAAAAACATTTTGCCATCTATCCATTTACTGAATAAATACTCCAACTATTAATATGATGCAAGATTTTATTTGTGACATCTGTTTTTCTCATAATAAATATATCGACCGATAGGGACATTAATAAATAAAAAATGGCTGTCAACAAAAAAAATGTGGTAGATAGCAGACTTAAAGTTCTCAACACCTAGGCATTATTCATTTCCCAGTTCTCCCAAGATTGTTTACAGTCGAACATTTAATTATTTCATATACTATGTTATTAAAGTTCATTATTGTGCCAAGCTAAGCGTTTGGCGAGAGGTGGGTGGCGATCACAACCATCACAACCCCCCACCTTCCTCCTCTCCAATAAAGTACGACCATGGTTCAAGATGGGAAGTAAATACCACTAGAATACTTCAGTAAGGTACTGCATAAGCCCGACATAAATTAATTTGTTACACGCAAGGAGCTTCTGGCCACAGGGAAGGCAATTTCGAAATCCCCCCTCACCCCGTATTTACAGCAGGCCATTTTATTATAATAACCAGCCATGCTTCTTTATGCTGGCTAATAAATTTCAAGAACCCCGACAGTCAAATAGCTTGGTGAATACAGCATAGTCAAGAAAATGACTTTGAAATACAGCACAGATCTGGATGCCTTTAGAGCAATGCAAATGCACTGTCTAGGAGGCCATGTAAGCCATTTTGTCGTCATCGTGAACACCCGGAAGAAAAGAGTGGCGAATCTCTGAAGATACGAAGGACAAGAATTTAAGGTTCTATATGATGTGAAGGGTCACCTGTGATGAGGGTATTAAGAAAGATCAGCAGAATGATCCCACTTTGCAGCCATTATTAAAGTGGAAAGTAACTGACTGACAGCCAAAATGGTAAGAGATATCTAGCCTGAGCGCAGCAGTCAAAGCATACTGGGCACAATGGAATTCGGTCTTACTGAAGAATGACATACTTTACAGAAACTGGGAAAGTCATAATGGAAAACAACCATGTTTACAGTTGGTTACAGTCTTACAAAAAAACTGCATAATGCAGCAACTAGTGGGCACTTTGCTGTTAATAAGACCCTCAACAGAGTTAGACTGAGATTCTACTGGCTTCATTGTCGGGAGGACGTTGAGAAGTGGTGCTGATTGTGCAAAACCTGCACTGCGAGGAAGGCCCCAAGAACCAGGGGGCAAGGTCACCTTTAAAAATACTATGTTGGTGTACCATTTGAGTGAATGGCAGTGTTGGAGTAAATAAATTACTTCGATATATATCGATTGTAAACAAAGCATACACAAATATCGGTTGTAAACAAGGCTTATATAACCTTACACACTGGGGGTAATGTCGTGTGTACTTTGTTGAACGTATAAGTTGTAGTTAAAGTGTTAGAATAAATATAGGTGTTCTCAAAGACTGCGTTCATCTTCTTACTAAATGAAACTACCTGAACAGGTTATGGGCCCAGGTCGTAACAATAAAGAAGAGTGGACGAAAGAAAAATGATACAGTGAATTCCTCCATCAAGGTGCGTCATTTCAGACAACGTATTTGTTAAAATCAAAATGGAATCATCAAAGTCCTTTTCCATTCTTCAGATTGCGTTATTAGAAGGAAAACGCAACTGGGAGAATTGGAAAGCAAAAGTAAGAATGGTATTAAAGATCATACCGAGAGCTATTGACATAATAGATGGTACTTATATATGTCCAGAACCCCCAGTGAATGAAAAAGACGGGCAAGCTTCTAAAAACTATTTAAAGCAGGTAAATATGTTTAGTACTATTGAGAATCAGGCTTTATTAGTTATGTCAAATAATATGACTTAAGAAATGTTTGAAAATATTAGAAGATATTAATCAGCTCGTAGTATATGGGTAGGACTATGCAAACTGTATGATATCTTTCCTGAAGATAGAATTTTTGATTTATGTAATCAATTTTTTGAAGCTAGATGGTTATCAGAAGAGGATGCAGTAAGTTTTATTGCAAGGTTATCCAATTGTTGGAACCAACTACAGTCCGATATTAACAAACGGCCTGAAGGAAACAAAGATGTTTTTTGATTTGTAAAATTTTAAAATCATTACCAGATAAATTCAAGTCCTTTGCAGGTGGTTGGAGGTTAATAAATGAAGAAAATAAGAGCTTAGAAAACCTAACACAGAAACTTTGTAGTTTTGAATGTAATTTATTAGAAAAACCCTCAGAAGAAATTTTAACAGTTAAAGGGTCAATTGATACCACTAAAACAAATAAAGAAAGATGCAAACTTACTTTTAAGAAAAATATAATTAAATGTTTCTATTGTGACAAAAAAGGACATTGCATCCAGAAGTGTAAATTTTGGATTGGTGATAGTCGCCCACCTAAGCCAGCTAAGGCTAAATTCGCTTAAAATAATTCAAGTGAAGGCTCAACTTTTTTAACGGTTACTTCAGAAGTTTTTGCATCGGAGACTAATGTTGAGGCTTGTTTTGTGGACAATGGTGCGACACATCATATATGCAATAGAAGGGAATTGTTTAATAATTATGAATCATTTAAAGATGACCATGTTATTATTACAGCAGATGGTTCTCAAGTCAAGGCACATGTTAGAGGATCTATTTGGATTGAGAATGGCAATTGTAGGAGATTTGAACTTTCAGATGTGTGGCTTGTTCCTAACATTTCTAAAAATCTTTTTTCACTGTTAGCTGCTCAGGATCATAGGCCACATAGTAAATTTGAATCGACTGCTGTTGATTGTAGATTGTTTGAAGGTAAAGAAACTCTTGTCTCAGGGAAGCGTCAAATATCTGGTGGCCTCTATAAGTTAGCAATTAGGGTAGTACATGCAACTAGGAACTGTACACCAGAAAATAATATTTTGTCCAATAATGCGAAAGATCAAAATTTATTGCAACTCTATCATCAAAGAATGGGTCATAAAAATAAATGCCATGTAAAAGAGATACTTAAAAGAGACCTCGACCTAGACTTACCTCTCGATGGAGAACTCTGTGAAGGCTGCATTAAAGGGAAAGCTCACAGATCCAAGATTGGATGCCGGTAAAGAGCTGAAAAAATGGGTGAGGTTATACACACTGATGTGTGTGGCCCGTTCATTCCCTCGAAAAATGGTTTTAAATATTTTCTGGTTTTCAAAGATGACTTTTCAAAATTTCAAAAAATATATTTGATTAAGACCAAGGATGAGGTCTTTGGTAAATAAAAGAGTTTTTGGCAGAAGTAGTTGTACTGGGCCATTAAGTGGTGTGCATTCAGTGTGATAATGGTGGGAAATTTAAAAATGAAAGCTTACAAAATTTCCTCAGGTCCAAAGGGATTGAAATTAGATATACAATGCCTTACACACCTCAACAAAATTGTTGTGCTGAGAGAGAAAACCGCACGATAGTAGAAACTGCAAGAGCCCTTATGCATTCTGGAGAAGAATCTCTCGACAAGGAATTTTGGGTAGAAATGATAAACTCAGCGGCCTACATATTAAATCGAACTGGTCCGTCATCAGTTAAAGGTAAATCCCCTTTTGAACTCTGGATAGGCAGAAAACCAGGAATAAGGAACCTACGAGTCATTGGATCAAAATTTTGGGTCCATATACCTAAAGAAAAACGAAGAAAATTCGACAAAAAGGCTCAACAACGAGTGCTTGTTTGATACGATGTAGATAATGGGTACAAAGTATTTCAAATAATAAACTCATAAGATCAAGAGATGTAATTTTTCAAGAATCACTTAAAGCACATATCATTGAAAAATCTCCTTCTCAAACGATAACAGGTAAAGGAATCAGAATATATTATGAAAAAGGGATAGAAGAAGCTGTGAAAGAACAAAGAGAAGATCAAGAAGAAGCACCGGGCATTGAGGAAGAATGAGAAGGAAGAAGATAGTGAAGACTCAGAAACAGAGCATGCAGATACAAAATGGGAAAGAGGTATAAATCTTAGAGACCAAAATAAAATTAATAAACCTAAATTTATGATGGATTATGTCAACATGTTTGAGGAGAACGACATAGTTCCTATAAGTTTCCAAGAGGCTATGGAGTGTGAGGATGCGGAGCAATGGTGTAAAGCGATGGAATAAGAGATGACTTCGCTTAAAGAAAATAAAACCTGGACACTCTGTGATTTGTCTCCTAATAAAAGAGCCATTGCTTCAAAGAGAGTATTCACTAAGAAATATAAACCTGATAGGAGTCTTGACAGATATAAATCACTACTGGTTGTGAAGAGTTTTGCACAGAAAAAAGGAGAAGATTTTGATGAAACTTTTAGCCCAGTTGCCAGATAAACTACAGTCAGAACAGTAATTAGTATTGCTGCAAATGGAAATATGACTCTGTATCAGTTTGTGTATCTACTGCATTTTTTAATGGACGACTTAAGGGAGAGATCTATATTAAACAACTAAAAGGTTTCAGTGACAATTCTAAAAAG
>NQII01002379.1:11204-34997 GCA_002778355.1 Clitarchus hookeri
TATATATATATATATATATATAAGTATTTCTTATGTTTCACAAGTAATTGATGAAGGAAGGTGTTGAAGGACATCAATTACTTCGTTATATATCGATTGTAAACAAGGCATATATAAACTTACAAGCTGAAGTTCATGTCGTGTGTACTTTGTTGAATGTATAAGTTGTAGTTAAAGTGTTATAACAAATATATTTGTTCTGAAAGACCGTGTTCTTCTTACAAAATGAAACTACCTGAACAGGCAGTAGACATGCTGGGTCCATTGCCTGTCACAAAGAGGGGTAATCGGTATCTGCTGGTAGCCCAAGATTACTTTACTAAGTGGCCTGACATCTTTCACCTCATGAACCAGGAAGAACACACTGTGGCTGATGCACTAANAGATTACTTTACTAAGTGGCCTGACATCTTTCACCTCATGAACCAGGAAGAACACACTGTGGCTGATGCACTAATAGAGCATGTCTTCTCGAGGTTTGGGGTCCTACTAGAACTTCATTTCGATCAGGGAAGAAACTAAGCTGCGGTGTTCCAGGAGGTAACAAAGTTTCTGGGGATGGAAAAAAATAGGACTACAGCCTTACACCCTCAGTGAGATGAAATGGGCGAGAGGCTTAACCACACTCTTGAGCAATACCTGTCGATCTTTGTGGCAGAGTACGTAAAGGATTGGGATTCAAAAGTACCATTGTTTCTCCTTGCTTACCACTCGGCAGTTCACGAGTCTACAAGGGTAAAACTGTCAAGAATGCTGTTTGGAAGAGAGTTACACCTTCCTAGTGACCTGTTGTTTGACCGACCGACAGAAGAGGAGTCTGCAGCTCCTTGATCATGCCAGCGAATTACTTAACATACTAGTTAGCATTCATGANCCGACCGACAGAAGAGGAGTCTGCAGCTCCTTGATCATGCCAGCGAATTACTTAACATACTAGTTAGCATTCATGATTTTGCTCTATAGCACCTCAAAATAAATAGTGACAGGATGAAGATGTGGTGTGATAGGTGAAAGTAGGATAGGGTATTTCAAGAAGGACAACTGGTGTGGCTGTAAAACCCAAAGTGGCGAAAAGGGCACTGCTCAAAGCTACAGAAATGTTAGGGAGGCCTCTACAGGATTCTAAAGAAGTTCAATGATGTGGTCTTTCGAATTTTTCGTCAAANCTACAGAAATGTTAGGGAGGCCTCTACAGGATTCTAAAGAAGTTCAATGATGTGGTCTTTCGAATTTTTCGTCAAAGATCTCGGGCGAAGCCGAAGGTTGTCCACATCGACCGACTGGCACTCTACAAAGGTCCGGGTGTTGCAGAGTCTGTAGGGGAAGATCAGACTTAAGGAGGGGGCTGTGTTACTCGCTCACTGCCATATTCCCGAGAGAGTAGAAGTGAGGACAGATCCGTTATATGATAGCAGGGGTGGCGTGCCAATAGAATGTTTTNCTACAGAAATGTTAGGGAGGCCTCTACAGGATTCTAAAGAAGTTCAATGATGTGGTCTTTCGAATTTTTCGTCAAGGATCTCGGGCGAAGCCGAAGGTTGTCCACATCGACCGACTGGCACTCTACAAAGGTTCGGGTGTTGCAGAGTCTGTAGGGGAAGATCAGACTTAAGGAGGGGGCTGTGTTACTCGCTCACTACCATATTCCCGAGAGAGTAGAAGTGAGGACAGATCCGTTATATGATAGCAGGGGTGGCGTGCCAATAGAATGTTTTGAATGACAAGGAAACGATACCCAGGAACCACGTATCCGTTACAAAAACAAGCAAACACGATAATCCTTTTTGCGGGGCGCGCTGCTGACTTTAGTTGTATTGAGTTTCTGTATTTATCTGAAGAAATTTATAGTCATTTGCTGCCTTAGTTTCTGTAAGGGTGACTCTGGGCTCATCGATTTTTCCAGATCAAGGCGAACAGAGTATAAATAGTGCAATGGGTCTCCGGGCTGGCAGTTGTATGGATATGTGACTGAGTTTCAGCGATAGACGCCGAGGAGCGAGAGAAGTGACCAGCAGAAGGGAAGTCTGCATCTGCGAGTATCAAGCATTGGAGAGAGTAGCTGGCAGGCTGGACTATTGGACTAGATGCGTGAGTGAAAGTCATTTCAATTGATGGCAACAGATACACTGAATGTGAGATAATAATGAATATGAGTTAATTGACTATAACAAAACAGAGATATTGAGATGGACTTTAATTAGAGTTGAAATATACATTAAATATTGCATTTACTGAGAAATAAAAAGAGTAATAGAGGATATAGAAAATGTAATGCTGTATGTAATAGCTGTGAGAATATATTGGAAATAAAATATGGTTATTTTATTTTTATTAGGACCTACATTCCTGACGAACTCAGATACGCCCATCAGGTATCTTGTGACAATACTAAACCCTACAATTAAACGTGGAAACTATCACTAATGTATAATATCACTAAAAAAAAACACCCGAATTATGACATTGTGCCAGATTGTTAGACAAGAGACTGTCACTGCATCTGCTACCAATTTGAATATGTATATACATTTTACTCATTTCGGATACATGCCTCATAAATGAGACTTTTGTGTAACTGTTAAGAACACGAATATTCGGGCTTTGTTTTAATGTCGCCATAAAAGTGCAGGTAGTTTCTTCTTTAAATATCGCACAATAACTTGAATAGCAGGTGGTACTGAAAAATGATGTTATCTGAGGGTGCTTCTGGCGTAAGTTTTCACATAAGTAAAGCACTTAAATTTTTATCACAACAATACGAAAACACAATTTTTGAAAGTGCTACAGTCCTGTAAACACAAGGATAAATACCATTTGTTTTGCCAAAAGGAATATGGCGACTAAGTAATGCACCATTATCTTCAAAGCTTACTACAGCAAAGATTAGCCTCGACACCTCCCTTTCTAAGCTCCAAGGATGTTGTGATTGTAAATGTTTAATATCTGTTGTTTTAAACTGTAGTCGGTTAACTCTACTAATATTACCTAAGAGTGTGGAACGTTTAGCCTTTTCCGAGAGTAAATTTAACATGGGAGAAAATATGTTTTACCTTGGAGTTCTTATCTCTTGTTAGTTTAACGTATCTTTTTCCTGTGATTTCACATCCCAGTGCTGTTATCGTGCTATTTATGAAGCAGCAGGCTTATCAGTTCCAGGACTGGTTGATCAGCTGTTTGAATACGTCGCGTTTTGCGCACTATGTCGGCGAGTACCCATACGAGTGTAAACATAATGAACAGTACACAGCATTTTGTGATAGTAGAATAATTGAAACAGTTTAAAGTTATTATAATAACAAATTGCATCTCATATGGTATGTCTTATTAAAGTAGGCAAACCGAATAATACGACAAAGTTGTTATATTCGTCAAATATGAAGGTTAAGCAAATAAACAGTTTATCGCAGGACGACATCCTGCCTCTCAGACCATTTGCCATACCACACATCCACCGCCTCAATCGCACCACATCAACTATCATCAGTGATTCACCAGTGCACAGCGAGATGCCGATTACAGTGCAGTGTAGTGCGCGGGAATGTAGGGCAGTGCAAGGTAACAACCTACTACACCCCCTTCCCCTGGAGGACGGCAGTGCATTATGGCAAACTCAGCACCCATATTTTTAGGGCGAAATTAAAAGCTAATTTTAAAGCAAAGGAAAGACACATTAAGAGCGTGAACGCTCAAAGCAATTTAGTGTTTTTGTTCTGTTAAATCTAAACCTCACATATTTCACATCACCATTTTTCACCCTCATTTCGTGCAATACAAATTATGTTGCAGTTGTTTTATATTCAGAGTAATATTCTGTATTTTTTTATTAATGCTTCATGCAAGAATTTATGTTCTTTACCTGATTGCAAGTCTTTCAAACATGCAGGAAATAAACATAATTTAAGCACTGGTGTCTCTTTATTTTGCTTTTAATTATTTGATCTCAAATTGCCCTATATTTAATGTGTGCCGATTCCATCATAATGTACCTCACCCACCTGTCAGGAAGGGTGGGTGGTATGAACTTGCGCGGCACTACTGTACACTCTCCTGCTTTCGCACTACACTGCACGCGGCAATGCATTGTGCGCTGATGGCACACTCGTGCTGGTTGATGCGGTGGACGCATGGCGTGGCAAACGGTCTGGAAGGCAGGATTTTGTTCTGCGTCAATAATTTGTTTTGAACCATCGTATCTGACGGCTCTTATACAGCAAAAAATACGAACCTGGTTCAAGGTGTGAAAAGCGACCGTGTAACACTTCATATACACTAATATTAGTTCAAACTCGCAATGAACCTGGATCACGGTTGTGAACTCGATTAGTTTTAACAGGCCGTCAGTCACAAACCAGTCATATTTAATATTAAAAATCCTATGTGTAATAATAAAATAGCTAAGGTAAATAGTTCCAGTTTATTGCACTATGACCGACTAAATTAAGATAACTATATGAATATTATTTTTAACAAAATAATTACATTTATTTCTTAGCATAAGAAAATAATTTGTAGCTAGTTTTACCACTTATCCATTAAACTAGGCTTAACTAAACAAAGGTAACTGACGTTTAATGGTCTGCACATTTCACCACACACATCTCGCAATTAATTAAACCAGTGTAGTAAATCTAAGTTTAGTGATGGCATNGCACATTTCACCACACACATCTCGCAATTAATTAAACCAGTGTAGTAAATCTAAGTTTAGTGATGGCATTAGAAATAATTGTGACTATAGAAGATGGTGGCAAGGATTTAGGCCACTAATTTATGGAATCTGAGTTTTGCTATTTCGCCCAAACCCTACTCGGCCCCTGATATTACAGACCAATGCTAGCGGCATAGGGACGAGGGCGGTACTTTATCAGGAAACTGCAAAGGATGGAGCTCACCAGATTATCACTAATGCTATACCTCACTCTCCAAATGGAGAGATGGTAACATGCAAAGGAACAAGAATGTCTAGTGATAGTATGTACTGTAAATAAGTATTACCACTACCTAGAATAAGTGTAGATATTTGAGTGGCTCTTAACAGCGAGGTCTTGTAAACCGATCAGGGTGATTGAGGTGAGTATGGAGCAGCTTCAGGATGAAAAGGGTGGGGGAAACAGGAGATCCCCCAGAAAACTCGCCTACCAGTGGCATCGTCTGGCACGATTCCCATATGCGTAAATCTGGGTGTGACTCGGCCAGGGATTGAACCTGGTTCGCCGAGCAGACTAACTGCTCAGCCACCGTGGCTCCCACTACCTAGAAGACAGGACATTTATGCTGTACACAAATAGTCAAGCCCTATTATGGCTATGGTAAATGAAGGAAAACGGGCAAAGCTTACATGATGGACCCTACTTTTACAGGAGTTTTCATTCACTACCGAGCACTGTAAGGGAACTGAAAACCAGCTACCTGATGCCCTACTGAGGCCACCCAAGGCTCCCAGGCAAAGTGTATGAGTGGGAATGGATACTATCACCAGAATTACCAGTTGATGACAAGGGGAGAGACCATCCAGCTGCAAGTTTTGTGNACTATCACCAGAATTACCAGTTGATGACAAGGGGAGAGACCATCCAGCTGCAAGTTTTGTGGAAGACACATAGCATCTATAACACACACCTACATCGGAGGTGAGAAATTCAGACTGCACTGACATGGGACCTCTGTGCTATTCAACTGATAACCAGCTAGGGGGGTCTTATTTAGGTCTGCAGGGGCGGGAAAGGAAGGCCAAAAATTTGTACACCGGAGGAATTGACTGACAGGGTTACTAAATTCTACCACAACCATCCTTTTGCCGAACAACCCGGGGTTAATGATACAGCCAGGAAAATAAAGAATAACTACTTGAGGAGGAGGATTAATGTTCAAGTGAGACAATCAATAATGCCTGTTTTGATGTCATACCAGCACCTGCAGTTAGGACATTTTTTTGGGGATGGCCTCCCAATGGGCAAGTGGATGGAGTATGCCCTATCACCAAGGTAAATTTCAAGCTAACAACAATTGATCACACCCAAACCCGAATAGTGTGAATGAAACTCCCATACACCTTCAACTATCTTGCCAACACTCTGAGACACTCACACTCAGAGTAACTTGGTCTGGCCAGTGTGTACCACCTTTAGATATTTTGCCCCCACCCAGGTCAAAGCCAGAGCAGTGCTGCCACTCACTGTATTTACCCTTCTCAGAGCGATGGGAAACCATTCAAGTCTGCTCTGTCTTGGAACCAACTGCTGCCACCACGAGTCTGACTCATGATTGGTCAGAAAAGCAAACCTCTGGTGGGGCCAAGGGATCGCCCGTGGTACTACTTAACTTTACATGGTGATCCAGCAAGAGTGTCTGTAAACAGATGCCAGTTGTGCCAAACCACCAAGACATTCGCAACTGCCCACCCTGCCCCAAAAATTCGACTTGCCATAGAAGGAGACCACTCTGAACTTGATGGGCCCTTACTCTAGGATAGAGGGGGAAACTATATATATAGTCACGGACCCAATCACATGGTCGTTGGAAGCACATAAGTTACACCCGTCGTAGCAGTAAGTAGGTAGTGTAGTTTATTTTAAGTATTCAGTGTAATATCATGTTGGTCTGTTGTGTGTAACCAATGGTATGTACATAACAGCTGTAAATCTGTATCACTGCCAAGTGTGACATGACATGCAATATGAAGTGTGCACACAAATAAGGTCTCAGCAAGACTTTCAAAGGAAAATGTATGACACAGCAGAACTGTGCATGGCCACAGAGAAGCCTTTCTGTAAATAAGCAACCGAATGCTTCGGTAGGCTATATTTGCTTTTATAATGCTAGATTTATAATGTTAGTTTGTAATGTGTTCAACAAAATATATTTTCCATTAGGAAGGGTGTACAGTAAGCACAAAGAACTTTGCCTGAGTTGCACTAAATTAAATATTGTAATTTAAGCACTGTTGTCGCTGGAGCGATAAACGGTGGCCGGGCGATAAGAGATCTCTGAGCCAGATTTATATATAATGACATGTAGGAAGTGAATTGGAGTCTACCCGACACTTGGGGCAGCAAGATTAGAATCATGCTGGTAGGAGGGAGAAGGTAATCGCTTCCCAGAGTCCAGAAGGTGGCACAAGGCCATCATGATGTAGGTCGCGAGGTTATGTAAACACATTACAGGTGTAAGGAAAGACAGATGTGGTGGTTGTGGGGTTAGCGAACCCCGCCAAGTTAGTTTATATGTATTTACAGGAATGTGTTAATCAAGGTATTTTGAAGTGTATGTCTATGTCATGTATTTACAACCCTTAATGTAATTTTTGCAAACGTGTGTTCATGTATTTATAGTGTTTGGTTTTGTCAGTGTTCTTAACACTGGTTCATATGTTGGCATGGTAGAGTCAGCAAACAGGTAACCCCTCCCACAAACTTGTGCAGATAGATTGCATAAACTCAAGTAATAATTTTTGTTGGTTTCTCGTTTAACTTTATAGTTCATTTCTTTACAGTATTTGTCAGTGTGCAGTGCCTTAGTAGGCGACCTTGCTGATTGGTTTCATTTCATTCAATTCCTAACCACTGCCTGCTTGTTGATGGCAACTTTGCTAGTGGCGGAGGTGTGTTGGGGAGTCATCCCATGAAGAGACCAATCAAAGAAGAGCTTGAGGCAGCAGGCTGTTGCCTATCCAAAGCATGGGGGTATGTTGTGATTTGGGCTAGACCCATTTGTAATATGGTTGGTAAGTGGTCAAAGTCTCCACACCCCTTTCACCTCGGTATTGAGGGGGTTCTATGAGTATGACCAGCCTCAGAAGAGGATGAGAGTCGTGTATGACTGACCCGGGGAAGTGGCTTTGCCAAGGCGGCATAGACATTTGTGTGTTAAAAGATGGCTGACCATCCAGCTGCATTTACAGCAAATACCATCTGATTGGCATGGGATTGATTTTGCAGTCACCTCCAGTGATCAGCCTTATATAAGCAGTGCAGCATGCCAGGGTCGGGACCAGTCTCCATGGTTCACCTGGGAGTTGTTTTGGTTCATCCGAAGACACATCAGCAGTCTGATTCATGCGAGGACAGTTAGTTCTCCTTGGTTCACCCGGAGAGTGGGCACAGTGAGCTGGTCACGTGAGGTGACAGCCAATTGCAGGTGCATGGGATATTCAGTGCTCAAGTTAAGTTCAGGATGGCAAACATTCCCCACGTTATGGGGCGAGGGCACCAGTGTACCATGGGCATGGTAGCTAGGGTCTCCATCTGAATAAAACCAACTAGTCACACTGCAATATTTATTTTAGCAGTTAAAATTCCTTTTTCCTTCTCTATGCCAGGACACTGCTGGCCATCCTGATGTGTCCTCCAGGAGCTGAAGCAGACACATCTTCAGTCCGACACCAGATGGGGAGGCCTGACTTTTTTTTTTCATTTCCACCTCACCTCTCTTAGCCAAAGGCCATCCGAGGTTTTTGATTATTAATCTTCTATTCATTATTATCATTCTTGCTACTTCCACTGCCAGGGAATCTTCTTCTTCATCTTTTTCTTTCTTATAGATTCTTAATCTTTTTATTATCCTTTCTTCTTTTATCATTCTTCATATCCTTTTGACCATCTTACTTATTCTTTTTTTCTTCTCCTCTTCCTTAACAACTTCTTCTTCCATATTCTTATTTCTTTCCATTATTTGTATACTTCTATTCCTGCCTCCTATGTTCCNAGGAGCTGAAGCAGACACATCTTCAGTCCGACACCAGATGGGGAGGCCTGACTTTTTTTTTTCATTTCCACCTCACTTCTCTTAGCCAAAGGCCATCCGAGGTTTTTGATTATTAATCTTCTATTCATTATTATCATTCTTGCTACTACCACTGCCAGGAAATCTTATTGGCCTTAGGATTCTTCTTCTTCCTTAATTCCACACGTTTTTGTTCTTCTTCTTCATCTTTTTATTATCCTTTCTTCTTTTATCATTCTTCATATCCTTTTGACCATCTTACTTATTATTTTTTTCTTCTCCTCTTCCTTAACAACTTCTTCTTCCATATTCTTATTTCTTTCCATTATTTGTATACTTCTATTTCTCGTCTTATTCTTCACTTTCATAGAGGACCAGCAACAGCGTGTGCGGGTAAGGTGGTGGCTGCTACACTGGAGGATGCAAGCCGGGTTTCGCCCTTCGTCACTAGAGGACAATTACAAGCCAACAAGGATGGCATCGAATTACTTCGGGGCTGTGCCAGTTTACCATTTATACCTAGATCTTGTGTGAAGAAATTCCCTGATCATGGTAGACTGCCCAGGGGAGTCCCTACCTTGTTTTTCATGTATACAGGATGGATATGAACTGTACCGACAAACTTGGGGATGTGATTCCTCATAAANCCTTCGTCACTAGAGGACAATTACAAGCCAACAAGGATGGCATCGAATTACTTCGGGGCTGTGCCAGTTTACCATTCCTCCCTAGATCTTGTGTGAAGAGATTCCCTGATCGTGGTATACTGCCCAGGGGAGTCCCTACCTTTTTTTTCATGTATACAGGATGGATATGAACTGTACCGACAAACTTGGGGATGTGATTCCTCATAAAAAAAAAAAAGGTCGAAAATAAACACACAACATATAGCCTAAGTCTATTTCGAAGGGGTGAAAACCACTCTTCAAGTTAAGTTGAAGCAGATGGTTTTTACTAGTAACACAGCCAGAATGAATGATACATGTCTGAGTTTCTGGATACTGCATTATTAAACGTAAAAGGAAGTACAAAGCACTAAAATATGGGCNAACTGTACCGACAAACTTGGGGATGTGATTCCTCATAAAAAAAAAAGGTCGAAAATAAACACACAACATATAGCCTAAGTCTATTTCGAAGGGGTGAAAACCACTCTTCAAGTGAAGTTGAAGCAGATGGCTTTTGCTAGTAACACAGCCAGAATGAATGATAAATGTCTCCGAGTTTCTGGATACTGCATTATTAAACGTAAAAGGAAGTACAAAGCACTAAAATATGGCCTCCAATATCAACCCCCATCCATGAAAAGTGAGGGGTTTGCAACACATTTGTGCAAATAAAAATGTAACTATTTCACTTTGTTTGTTGTTTCCTGTGGATTTGTAATCTACCGTACGTGATGAACAAATCTTCCGNTCTATTTCGAAGGGGTGAAAACCACTCTTCAAGTGAAGTTGAAGCAGATGGCTTTTGCTAGTAACACAGCCAGAATGAATGATAAATGTCTCCGAGTTTCTGGATACTGCATTATTAAACGTAAAAGGAAGTACAAAGCACTAAAATATGGCCTCCAATATCAACCCCCATCCATGAAAAGTGAGGGGTTTGCAACACATTTGTGCAAATAAAAATGTAACTATTTCACTTTGTTTGTTGTTTCCTGTGGATTTGTAATCTACCGTACATGATGAACAAATCTTCTGTCTTGGGTTTTTAAGCTAAATGGTGCCATTTTTGATAAGTTAATTCATAATGTTCCAACAATGGATCTCAACATCTGGCACATAACAGTACACTTGCTGTCGGTGCATGATGTTGATGTTTTAAATGACAGCATGTATGTTGGAGCAAGTTTTGTTTCATGTGTTATCAATACCTACCCCCAACAAACTATCGCTGATATACAAAAAGGACACGTGGTGGCGCAGTGGCCAAACTACTTGCCTCCCACCACTGCGAATCGGACTCGATTCCCGGCCGGGTCGACTCGAATATTCGTATCTGGGAAACATGACAGACGTTACCATTGGCCAGGTTTTTTTAATTTGTGCTTCCTGTTTCATCACCATGCAATATTTTGCCATTGCTCCATCTTCACCTCACGACCTTCATCGGCATAAATAAGTTTCTCGAAAATTTTTTGTAAAAAAAAAAAAAAAAAAAAAAAAACTATGTTGCCTATCTTATTCCTGGAATTTATGTCCGGGTGATTTCTGGGAACTGTGCATTGCAGTAGTTTCTCGCCGACAGTCGATTTGGAGTGTTTGACATCTTGGGACTGTTTAGTTGTGTTAGATGTTGTGGATTGAGTCGCTTAGGTGCTTTTATTGGTTTTCAACTAGGTAAGTGTTGTAAATTATTGACTGAATCAATTTTTTATTATGTGTAAGCAAGCTGGTAGTTAACATTTTTTTTTAATGTTTAGTGATACTATAACAAAGTTTTTCTTAAGAGGCCAGGTCAGCCGACATGTAGCAGAAAATTATAAAAGTACGAAGTAGGTCATTAGCGACATAGCTATTGACATCACTCTACAGGACAGGCATAAAACTGAACTGCAAACTAGTAATTATGTCACTATTTAGGTAATTAAATTAAAACGTTTTATCGATTCTGTGGCATAATGAAAGATAAAGGGTTAATGCACTTGTTTATGCCCTTTTAAACATCTTTTACCAAAATTTTAGTACCTAATAATGGTCACAAAAACACCAGTTAAGCCATTTTCATGCAGTCTATGAAAGATAGTCCTTTATTCTCATATGCTGTGTGATTTTCTTTGGTTTTAGGTATGTATCGCTGGCTTCAAACAGGCACTTTGAAGGAAAAATGATGTTATATTTGAAAATGAGGGCAAACCAGCAGCTCAATCCATTACTTCGCCAGATGAGCCAACAACAACAAAATATGATAACCAAGCAATGCACTCGTGTTTGTTTGTAAGAATAGCTTTCGGAAACTGTTTCTCAATCTGCAGCGCCACCTCAATCATTGTATGCAAAACGTGACAGAAGCTGGACAGCTTCAAAAGAAAGACCATCCAATAAAAAACTAAGACACAAAGAAAGTTACTTGAATATGGGATTTACAGAAAAAAATGATGGTCAGCCTATCTGTGTGATCAGCGGAAATGTGTTGACCAACAGTTCCACATTTCCTGCCAAACTGCGGTATCATTTCGAGGGAAACCATCCTGAGTTGAAAGAGAAACAGTCTGATTTTTTCAAGAGGAAGTGCAACGGATTTTTGGCTTTATAGAAAACTATGACAACACATGCTAAAACCAATAATGAATAAGTACGGAAAGCTTCGTGACTAATAAGTTACCATGTAGCTTGTGCGGGTGAAGCTCATACCATTGCAGAGACTATTATTAAACTTTGCAGAATCGTTATTGTCAAGGGTTTACTTGATGGAAAAGCCTGTTCAGTTAGTCTACAACATTCCTTGGTCGAATAACACTGTTGCTAGACGAATCCACGACATGGCTGGTGATGTGAAAGAGACACTTATCAGTCATATCAGATGTACCAAATTCGCACTACAAATGGATGAATCGACCGACGTCGGCGGGTTAGCGGTTTTAACAATATTTGTTTGTTATGTTTACTTACAGAGTTATCAGGAGGACCTTCTTCTTTGCAAACCACTACCAATCAACACATCAGGGAGTGAAATATTTAATCATTTGGATGAATTCTTCTCATCAAATGAAATACCATGAGAAAACTGTGCAGATATATGCCCTGATGAGGAAAAGGCAATGATGGGTCATAATGCTGGAGTCATTGTCAAAATTAAAGATAAGGCAAATATCTGTAACAGCAGTCATTGCATTCTCATAGACATGCACTAGCCTCAAGAAAAATGCCTCCTGAGCCTATGGTAGTATTGAATTATGTCATAAAAATAATAAACTGTATAAAATCACAACCCCTTAAAAGCAGGCTCTTCAAAGTAATATGTGAAGATATGGGAAGCCACCATGAGTCCCTCTTGTTGCACACTGAAATAAGGTGGTTATCTTGAGGCAAAGCACTGACTTGTTTGATGGAACTGCGTGCAGAGGTAGCAGCAGTTTTGATGGTACATAATGCTTTACTGGTGACGGTTTTAAATGATGAAGACTGGGTGTGCACACTGGTGTATCTAGCTGACATTTTTTTAACAAAATGAATGAAATTAATATGTCCTTGCAAGGAAAATCTGCTATAGTTTTTGATGCAAACGCCAAAGTGTCTTCTTCAAGAGGAAAATTATGTATTGGTTGGAGTGTTTGGTAAACGAATATATCGATTGCTTACCTCTTACAAAAAGCTTCTAGGATGAAAATAACATCAAGATTCAAGAAAAAATACAGAAAAATATTCAGACATCTTGAGGCAATGAAAGAAACGTTTGAACATTATTTTCCANAGCACTGACTTGTTTGATGGAACTGCGTGCAGAGGTAGCAGCAGTTTTGATGGTACATAATGCTTTACTGGTGACAGTTTTAAATGATGAAGACTGGGTGTGCACACTGGTGTATCTAGCCAACATTTTTTTAACAAAATGAATGAAATTATATGTCCTTGCAAGGAAAATCTGCTATAGTTTTTGATGCAAACGCCAAAGTGTCTTCTTCAAGAGGAAAATTATGTATTGGTTGGAGTGTTTGGTAAACGAATATATCGATTGCTTACCTCTTACAAAAAGCTTCTAGGATGAAAATAACATAAAGATTCAAGAAAAAATACAGAAAAATATTCAGACATCTTGAGGCAATGAAAGAAACGTTTGAACATTATTTTCCAACAGCTCAAGACAAAGTGATCGATGACTTTGATTGGGTACAGAATGTGTTCAGCATGAACAAAAAATCACCCAGCTTAAATTCAACAGAATACAAAGTTCTCATAGATTTTACATCTCATGGCGAACTAAACATTGAGTTTCAAAATCAAAGTCTACCGGAGTTTTGGCTGCATTTACAAGATGAATTCAAAATTTTATCTGAGAGAGCAAAATTAGTTTTACTGCCTTTCTCAATTACATATTTGTGTGAGGCAGGATTCTCCGCCTATATTGCTACCAAAACCAAATACAGAAACCGCTTGTATGCAGAATCAGACATTCGCCTGCAATTATTATCAATCAAACTTAAAATCAGAAAACTGTGCACAAAAAATGCAACCACAGGTGTCTCATTAAGATTAAACATTTATATGCATTTTTTTAAAACTAACTTTATTGCTGTCCTCACCAACAATGTAATATCCATTTCTATTGCAAGAACTTTGAAAGAATTTTTATGTATGGCCAAGTATTGACAGTATCATGCGGTATTTGAGAACAAATTTAGTATTATGGCAAATGTATAAGTTTTTTAAATAAAATTTTATTATATAGACAATGCACAATTGTTTAGTTAAAATTTTATTATATGGACAATGCACAATTGTTTAGTTTTAGATACCTATTTACTTTATGTTCCCTTACTACCTACCCCCTCTTCCTCCTCATATCACTTCTAAAAACCATTTACTTGTTAGAGTTAGACATAAAGTAGGGCAGTAGGCCTAAGCAAGGGGTTCCACCATATACGTGGATTCTAAAAAGGGCCCCGCAAGTTGATAAGGGTGGGAACTGCTGTACTTAAGTAATTGTATTAAATTATTAAAAAATATTATGACAAAAATTTATGAAAACTGACAACTTTAAAACTATTGTCCGACCTCATTCCTTAGCCGGCATAAGCCCATCATGAGCTGTGCGCACACGAAGCGCAGGGCTGTGTGATGTGTGTGTTCGGTGTGTCTAGATGTGTATGCAGTGCACTGAAGATTGGTCAATGATTGAAAACAGTGGAAAAAAGGGGGACCTGTTAGCAATTAAGGTTTTATGTACTTATTTTGCAGAGCATTTCTGTGCACATTTTTGTAATTTGTATTGATTCCACTTCAATCACACTTCATTTTCCATGCACATTCTCTACATGTGTCCCCACTTTCAACGGCCGTTGTGTTAAGTTGTGATTTTAATGTGTATTAAACGCTAGATGGCTCTGGATCTAGCATGCATGTAGTCACTCTTAATTCCTACGTTTAAGTGACCCAACCTCCCTGTACTTGTGTTTGGCATGCTCCGTGGTCTACAACGAAGCCGAATATTAGCGTTAGTGTCAATAAACTCGCCACATGGCAACCTAACGACCCTAATAAGATTCTCTGCTTACATCATGTTCGTACACGTCGTCATGGCCTAGTGCCGTGCGATTATATGTACTGCTTCGCTCCCATCTACCGCTTCACTAATTGATGCCAATAACAAAACATAAATAAAAAAACTTATATGTTAATTAATAAGTTAACATGCTGCAGGTATGGTTTTTATGTGAAATGTAGCTAGAGAAAAAAAAATTATAACAGCTGAACATTTCTGAGTTACTTAAAACTTTTAATTCATGTCTTTTAAGGCAGTTAACATGCTGCAAACGTGGTTTTCGTGTTGCATTTAAACTAGAATGCAACTAAAAGATAAACATTCAATTTCTTCATACTTTTTTTTTCAATTTTTTTTCTAATGCAATAGTTTTATAAAATGTAGTTGAGGACAATAGTCCAAAATTAACAACCTTCAACTAACGAGCTCCGGAATTTGACCACACAAAACCGTTGCAGTACTTATTCTCCAATTTGAAAACTGCAGTTCCTCAAGTATTCACATGATGACCGAAACAGAGCTTTGGATCATTCTTATTAAGCGTACATATTTGTCCCTCAATTATATTACAGTTGGTCCTCTTATACCCTACTTTACCTTCAACTGACAAATATTCATAAATTTAGTAATCTCATCCTACTTAAATTTGTTTCATCAACAGTTTTTCTGTGCTCGTCTAGACGTAGAAGAGTTTGTGAGTGTCACTGTCCGTATTAACCAAAGTTTTAAATGGTATATTAGTAACTTCTTTACATTGCTAATTACTCTACGCCTTTACTTGGCTGATGCATGAGTAAAGTGTTCAGGCCGACGACAATGTTAATTTTACATATGATGAAAGGATACACAAACTAACCATGAGAAGCCTAAAAATAGATAGATAGATAGAGAGTGTGGCCCTCACCACAACACACACACTCTGGTTTCAACAGTCATCCCCATTACCCTCTGTAACAATACTGAAACAACTGAATTTCGTCGTCTGTTGATATTGGGCGTGCTGTGCCACATCTCATCATTGTGTTGCAAAACCAGTTTAAAGTACAACAGAAACATTCACAGAAAAGCTACATGACTTTGATTCTGCATTATACTGCTACCTGTTTTCTCTTTGATGTGTATGAATTACGTGGAAAATGTAAAGTATCGATGGACACCCTGATTTTTGTTTTGTTGGTAATTATTTACAGTTGAGAATGTGTGCGTATATTTTAGCCAATGACAGCGTAATGCCTATAGTTAAATGTTAATTTTCTGAGTGAAATACTGCTAATATTATTAGCTTTTTCTATTCAGATCCAACAATTTTAAATATATTAACTCCAGGTAAATATTACTTACATTTTATAGTAGTCGGTTTTAATGGACAGTGACATGACACTTATAACCTAAATGGTGCCGGCATTGTGGTCATTTCCATATTTGGATAAGTGCACAGGACGCCAACCTAAACAATGAAATAATCCATGACACACTGACTGTCAAAAGTCCCGTGGTGTCTGCAGGACTGTAATTTGGTATAGATCAGGGTTGCCACCAGCCCTCAAGCCGAAATCCTGGTTCTGGTATATTAAAAATCCTTGGAATTAAAAAAAATTGGCAAATTACATAAAACATGGATATGAAGGAAGTTTACATATTTAATGTAATTGTTTGGAATGTACAAGCCATGGTGACATACACAATTATACTTCTGTTTATACAACAACCGTATCAGCGATCAATTTAGTTTCTTCTCAATTGTGATATCAATGCCAAACGCAAAATACAGCCATGAAATTCGGATTGCGTGTGCAAAAACAGCAAAGGTTCTTTTCAATAATGGCCTTGGCATTTGTTTGTGATCATACAGCCGGGAACAGAAATATGCAGGTAACTGTACACCTGCACCAGGTGAATGATTAGATAAATATTTTGGACATACGCTATTGAAGCAATGGCGTATGTCCAAAATATTTCGCTCCATCTTATCGCCATTGCCGCATGTACGGAGCAACCATTTTGAGTAAAGTGCTGTGTGCAAGCACAATATCTTGGCACGTGAAAAAAAGGTTTGTTTACTTTTCACGTTTATCAACGTATTGCAATTTTGAAGTGAAATATGATCAAACATTGTGTAGATGACACTTGCGTGATTTAAGTATTAATAACGGACATGGATATTCCCTGTAGAGATAAATTTTACACGCCATTTAAACATCAGTTATGGTGCCTTAAGTGTACAACATAGTCGAGATATAAAAGATAGCAAGAAATTATTTTGTACATCTCAGTGGTATATATTAGAATTATTTCACAGAGATTTTTCTAGAGTTAAAAATTCATTAAAACGGATAAAATCCGTTAAAACGGCAGGCCTGACTAATATTAAATGGAAATGCCACAATTGTAACAAGTATAAAATGATAATTACTCAATCATTAAGTGTCATTTGTGAAATAGTCTACAAACAGCTTCAATTTTATTAAGTTTGCCTGTCAAATTGTAAAAATAGATTAATTTTCATGTGGCCACTGCTTACGATTTTCGAATAATTCACAATTCTTCTATTTTTATTGACGTAATTACCTTTAATTTATCTAAATTTATTACAAACCTGTGTATACGATAGTTTCCTGTGTTTTATACAAGCATGAAAACAATGAGTAATTTTAATTATAATTAAGTTAGACATACAGAAAATACAATAGCTAAAATTGGTTTACATTAAGACTAAATCTGCACTATTTTATGTAAATTATTATTGTTAAAACATTGCTAAAACTTTTACTATTGCCACTACACTATTGCAAAATCATAAACTTTAAATTCATTCTTTCACTCTCAATACGGTTACGTATACATTACTTAATTTTAGATAATTATAGTGTATCAGCATTGCAAAATGTATCGTGTGTATTTCTATCATTTTGTATTTTAGTACGCAACTACTTAATATATACACTCTTCGCATAGAAACAGTGAAACTCTTTTACACTGCCGAAGGAACCAGGAATTCTCAGGAAAGTGCCATAAGAGGTATCTTTATGCTGTATGATCATTACAAGAGAAAAAAAAATATATATATATATATATATATATGAATAAAGTACACAGAATTATAAACTCTGGAGGTGTAAAACAGGAGGTGGAAGGGGGCTCTACTCAAGATGGCAATGGCAATTGAATCGACCTAACAAATCAGGATTGAAAAAATGAGGGATATAAGTACAACTACTTACACGGTAAAATATAAAACTCTCCAAAGTTAGAGTCTACAATACAACCTAGTCAACTGAGCTACACAAAGACAACCAATCAGCTAATGGTACTAAAGTTATACTGGAATAACACATTAATCTTCATTCATGAAACTACTGAACAGAAAAAAATTAGATTTCATATTTGTGCCAAAGAATGTTGAACCTGTAGACGTTACACAAGTTAAATAAAGAAATTTTGAATTCATAGTTTGTGGTATGTCAAAATCATGATTTTAATTGGTTTTTATATGCACCACATTAATAACTAACTAATTTGAAAGTTTTCATAAATTTTTAAATTGCTGAATGAAAGGACATTTTTTGCTTGTTTTATATTTGTGACTGTCTTCAAATACTTGCACATCTTCTGCTAAGCATACCCGAAAATGAATTAAGGTGAAGCCTTTCAGTTTCCCTTGCTTAATTTTTTGAAAAAGTTTGGTTCATTTTGTGTGTGTGATGCAAAAACATTAAAATCAAGACTGACAAATAAGTAATTATGCAAAACTTATAGAAATGAAAATTTTCTTCATCTGCTGGGAATGACATTATGTTTAATGTCTACAAGTTGCGCAGAATTTCAGAGATACGTTAACTACTACTACCTACAATTTTCATGCATTTATGATGATTTGTGTGTGTACAGAAACATAGTCTGCAGATACAAGAACACTTAATGCCTACTTTCAGCTAATTGGTGATGATGTCTTCTAAATCTCAATATAAATAAAAAACAAAAGGTAATAACTATTGAAACAAAACTAATATATAATATTGTTTTGTGAATATTAACTGATGTTCAAAAGTTTTATTCTATTTAAACATAAATGAATTTAACTCTGTTCAATCAATAATAATAATAATAATAATAATAACCTGCAATTGGGCTACCGCCTGGTGGCACGCTCTCTCACCTCTCCCCTAACCGACCAAACTCCACTTCCATGCCCTTCCTGAACTTTGAAACCCTCTAACAGATACCAATTCCTCCCACAACACATTCCACTTCCTCACAGACCTACAAGCACAGACTGCCTACCCTGCTCCATTCTCCTCCACACCCTCAGAAGTCTCTCACTATTGTTTCCTCTCCCTCTAAAAACCCCCTTACCTAGCTGGCAGCGTAAACTTCCCCACCCTCCCTCTCCATTCCCCATCCTTTCAACTTTCCTCTTGTCCTTCAATGAGCTCCACCCTATTTCTTTCATCATCACTGATGGCCTATAGTTCCCTTCATCCTCACCATCCTGCCCCTGTCTTCTCCACCTACCCTTCACCCATCTTACTGCCCTTCTTTGCACCATCTCTAGCTCTCTCACCTCCACCTCCACGTATGGGTCCCATACTGTGGCCGCATATTCCAACATATAAAAATAAATTTTGGTTTATGCTGCCAACTGAGATTCACAGAAATTTTAACATGCTTTTTCCTTTTCCTCTTTAAAAAAACAACACTAGCCATTTCAAATGTTGTTCTTTAAATGCATGATTGGCTGGAATGTTCACCAATCATCAGTTTTAGATAATATAGAGTATTTATTCCTTCATACGGAGGGGCAATGTGATTTAAACTATTATTTACGAGTAATGTAATAAGATTTACGTTTAATAACATTTTTAAGTATAATAAAAGAAAATGTTTTGTTAGTTGAAGCATTTTGAAGTGACATTTGTTTTTAATTTTTATCAGCAGAATATTACAAACATCTTATTTTCATTTAGTATTCATTATGATTGTCAACCTATCTGCAGACATATAGAAATTCCTACTGAAATAGTTAACGATTATTGTACAAATTACCTCACAAATCTAAATTTCAATACAAACTAGGTCTATGCACAAGCAAACAGTGGGCGTTGCTATTACTTCGCAAATTATACAAATTATTGCCTGAAACTCAGTAGCTATGCTGAATTAATCCAAATGTTTGCAGCATACTTATGTAATAACATTTTTTAAAATTCTTTTCACGTTTCATGAAAACACAGTTTTTACAGCACATAACACAAAACTTTAGGCCTAACTTTGCTTATTGTTTTTATTATGAAAAATAACTTTTTGCTTATCAAATATAAATGACTACATTGATACGGGCATAATTTTACCATAATACATATTACACTACTTAGCCAATGACAATGTATTTCATGAAACTGCATCCACTTAATGCAGAATCTGATTTTCTTCCAAATAAGATACAAAACTACCTCTCATAATTCGCTGCCAACTTTACAGTGTGTATTGCAGTCAATGCTTACGTCAAAATGAAAGCAGTTACCGGCAGTGGTTTTTTCCCAAAGGCTGATTTAAAATGCTTTATTGACTGTGAACAGCCTAATGGATATGCCATGCCACTGACAGCAAGAGCAGTGTTGGCATCTGAAGAGGACTGTACAGTAGGCCTGCTCAGCACAAGGAATGTGGGCGCACCACTGTGACGACATGCGCTGCAGCATGGACAAATCAAGGCCATACATCAAGTAGACAAGGTTATAGTGCCCCTTGTTGCACCAACCATGATATCAGGCAACAAACCCAGGCACAACATCCACACAGATTTGACCTGTGAGGCTCTACTAGAGTCACCAACGTCGCAGAGTACCATTCGGAGGTGACTGACCGACGGTTTCCTCTCTGCGGCTTGCCGATGGTACTGATCCACTGGCGGGCATGTTGTCTGTGGTGCAGTGAACATGAACGTTAGAGGCAGAAACGTTGTTACGTTGCTTTCTTAGATACATCACTCTTCACTCTAGGGTGCAATGACAGATACGAGAGGATGTGGCATCCCAGAGAGGTCGACATAACCATCCGCCACATTTTATAGAATGACGTAGGCCATTAGTTAAGACTCCAGTACCTGTGCAGCAGGCTACCAGACTCGCCAAACTGGCCTATTAACAAAATATATCAGCTGTTATTTTTATTTATTTATTTTTTAAATATCTTTACTTCTGAAAACAGTTACCTAGTTTAATGCCAACTGTAACTATCATTAGTGTAATACTCGTAAAATTATATTTTATTTCACTGATTACATCTTTAAGTAAATAAACTATGTATAAGTGAGCCACGAATGTGACCGTCAAGCGTTGTAATTATTTATAAGTGGCCCAATGGGAAAACTAACTGAATAGCCCTGCTATACAGTGTTAGTGCAAAGTTCCATGCGACATCTGAACGACTCCTTGCATCAAGTTCAACAGCAAAACATCATCTCCAACTTAGGAAGGGGCATGCCTTTAGGCACCCCCTCCTAAGAAGGGGATGGAGCAAATAACAGACAGAGAAAAGTCTATAACCCAGAAGTGAAGATGCATATAAGTTTAGAAATATATTATAATAATTCATTAGAGATTGTGTAAAATATATAGAAGCATCTTGGTGAACAAAGCCCGTCTGGGTGCCTATTTAGTCTCATTACAGCACCCTTTACTAAATTTAGGGAGGGGCAATGTGGAACCTGCCCCCTTTAGTTGTCGAGTCACTGATCAAGTTACCACCTGCCCAAATTCCAGAGGGGGCCACACCACCTACAGAACTTTGTGACAACAGCTGTGCTACTATTCTGCAGATCCCCATATACACCATGTGTTGAAGTATGTCCATATATACTACCTATTTACGATGTAGTATTTCTGGGTTTAATAATATTTCCACATCTTATTCAGAGTGTTTCACATTGATTTGGTAGTGTGTAAAATCACTGATGTGTTTGAAATAATAAAGAATGCCAAAGAATTATGAAAATTAAAAATCTTTACAATCTTTGAAAGGCACGTTACAGGTAAGTTTTCCACACTGCTGGACAGAGAAGCAAAATCACCCAGGAATCAATTATTGAATTGAGTGACCTGTTAAATAAGATGTGCAAATAATACAATGATGTCTCCATTGTATCACTGAAATACGTGCTGCAGAGGGATATTAGCTGTCTCACCAGTAGAGATTAACAAAACCCTGAACAGGCAACGAGGACCCAGCTGCCTATGGTGCCGAGTACATCCACTATTGCTGTGCACAGACACATGGAAAGTGAGTAGCACACTAACAGCTCGGGGCATTGGGCATTTTGACAAATAGCCTTTCATGTGGGCCAGGTTGTGAGCATTGTACAACATTATAATGGGGCGCTGACACCTGAGGAGAAGTGCAGCAGCCATTCCTACCACATCGGTATAGAGTCTGGCATTTGTGAGGCCTACACTATATGTAGTGTCCCATAGGACTATCTGCTAGTGGCTCAACTCCACAGATTCTTTTATATCCTNGTGAGGCCTACACTATATGTAGTGTCCCATAGGACTATCTGCTAGTGGCTCAACTCCACAGATTCTTTTATATCCTCTCCCTTTTTAAGCTGGCAATGTTTCACCGACAGAGAGTAGGACTCTTTGGCTCAGACAATCACAATCAGGGAAAGAAATAGGCATAAGCTATAGTAACAAACCATCCCAGCATTCGCAAGAAGCTTTTCTGAAAAAATTTATAACACCAAAATATGGATCATAGACCATAAATAAAACCCATGTCACCCTGAACATGAGTACAATGTGCCACCATTGCATCATCTCACTTAGTTTCAAAATTGAGGAACAGTGAGGTCTGAAAAAATTGGTTTATATAAAGAGTGAACTTCCCATTTAATAGTTAAAATTTGTAACAACAGCAACATTGGTATATAATATGGCTGCACTCAACAAACTATCTAACTACTACTATTTTCTAGCAGATGTTCTGAGAAGATCTTAAAAAACAAAAGTTCTACACCTTATCATGCCTAATTTGCGAGCATGAAACAATAGCAAATGGCATTCCTTCCTGTAAGAGGCAGAATTGTAACAAATATAAAATGGAAGTTACCCAAACTTTACAAATTTTGTAGTTGAAATACTCTATAAACAGCTTAAATTTTATTACATCCAATTGTAAAACATTTGTGCATCATCAGTTGTCTGTCATTTCTCCATGTCGACCCACTGTGTGCATGTCTAACCGGACACGTCATCCATCCTACCTGAGGTGAGTGGTAAATTCGGTCTTCCATCATTTACAGCAAACAGGACATCAAGACAGGATGGTGATTCTGAACACCTCTCATCATACTATTCAATCAAAGAGTAACAGTTTATTGGTCAACAATATTCTTGTGTGTGGGTGATGATGTTGCGCCATACACTGCAATAAAAGTTCCCCTTCATNAGTTTATTGGTCAACAATATTCTTGTGTGTGGGTGATGATGTTGCGCCATACACTGCAATAAAAGTTCCCCTTCATTTATTAATGAAGTCATTGCATTCAATGTGATGACACAAGACAGTTTGCTGTTGTATTAGTTGTATATATGGTACGTTTACCTTCATGGCAAAATACAAGTGATGGAAAATGGTGACAAGTCCTGGAAATTACCTGTCAGACACAAAAGCTCTTAAACAATAGCATGCCTACAAAAATAAAAAAGGTCCACGAATAACTAATGTTTCCTTTACTGCTGCAGTAAAGGAAACATTAGTTATTCGTAAATACACATTTAAAATTAAAATAAATGTTACAGTTGTACACACGTACACACACGCACGCACGCGCACATGCGCACACACACACACACACACACACACACACAC
>NQII01002379.1:35431-144253 GCA_002778355.1 Clitarchus hookeri
ATAGATTTTTCACATTTGCCTTTTATGTAGGTTTGGCGTAATGAGAACATTGGTTATAAATCTCACAATATTGTACATTAATTGAAATAATATTTTGCAGAAGCCCTTATCCTTAATTCCCTTTGCAAAATGTTATCTGTTTTATAAAATTCTATTATTTAATCAAATTCAATGCTTTTGAAGTGATTTGTTATGCAGTATAAAAGTTTGAGTTAACACTTCCAAACATTTTCTTGAACATTGACAGCACAAAACCATTTAAAATTAATACTCTTATTATGGGTACATATTTTTGTTAGCATTTTCACAGCATTTTGTTTCACTACTAATGCTTTAGTTTCGGAAAATTCCGCAGAAGAAGCATGGCATTGTTAAAATTTGACGAGCATACACATTTAATGATGTAACAACAAATTGTTCATCATTGAAACTTCAATGATTAACGGTTTAGTGTTACATCATTACATGTGAACACTTGTCAAATTTTAATGACGCCACACTTCCTTCTGCTGATTTTCTCCTATATACACGACATTAACAAGTAAAATACACCAAACATCTTATATATTCATTAAAATTAAAATTTTGGGGCCTGTAAAATGTATTTCTATGCAAAATAATATTTAATGCTAGTCTGAATAAATTAAAATTTTTATAATAGCTCATAATGTTAATAATTAGACAATAAAATAACTTTAAAAGTATGTTGTTGTATACAGTATACATTTATTTCTCACTAGGGCCTATAACTATTGTTCAGCAAAATAAAATAGCACATATTTACAGATGTGTTTGTTCACCATTAAAAAATGCAGTCACTCCATTGTTTTCTTTTTTTATGCCTTTAAATGATTATTAGTACAGTATGTAACTTATACAACTCTTAATACAGTTTATGTCTAGTATCCACTTATCTAAGTAATAATGCACAATTAATTTGACTGCTAAGTCTACTTGATGTCATTCAAATATAATTTTCGTTATGTTAGCAATTACCACACACTGAAATAAACATATCCTTTAACAGAAAACATAATACACTGAAATTTTAGGATGCATAAAAACAGTGTTACTTAACTCTGGACAACATGCTGGTTTTAACAGTTTTTATGAGCAGTGTGAAATTTCCACTTTCCAAAACAAAAGCATTTGTAATGAAACAAAACATAATGAAAATACTTACAAATGTATTTGCATAATAATAATAATGATAATTTTAAATCTAAAGTCACTATGTTTAAGAAAATGTTTGAATTGTGATCTCAAATGAGGTTATGTATGGCATAAAATATTTAAAAAGCATTGATTTAATTAAAATAACTGTAGTTTATAAAATAGGGAATATTTTGCAAAGGAAATTAAGGATATACGGGTTCTTCACAAAAATCACCAGCAAATTCTTTCAAGTGATTTGTCATGTAAATATAGACAAAAAGTATATATATGAAATTTAGTCTAACTTGCTCAAATGTCATGTATATAATTTTCGTCAAAATTGATGTAAGGAATCACTTGATGGAATTTGTTGGTGATTTATGTGAACATCGTGCATGCTTCTTCAAAATAATATCTGCATTTGTGAACAATACTGATATATATATATATATATAATAAACATTTTCATTAAATGAAACCTTAAACATAACAGCAGAATGTGAAGAAACGATACTATGTATTGTTACCAAATAAATGTGAAATCAATTATACTTTGTTTACATTTCTTATGCTTATAGACTTACTAACTACCTTCAGTAATAACTAAAGTGTCTCTCCCATATCTAAAACGAGAAGTTATCGATATAACTATATAACTATAAAGCCTACTTACCCCTACATGAATGCAAATAATTTTGATGCAGTTCTTTAAAGGTTAGGTGGTAAGTGGGCCTTGACGTCTCGATAGTGATATCATTAAAGATACAACCACAAACAAAAAAATACTATTGAAACAATTACAAATACACACGTGCCTTACCTTGAACTCAAACACGGAATACCTCGTATCGTAAGCTGGCAGGCAACCATCTATATTACGGAGGTAGGATTTGGAGCATCAACTTTAATAATAATCAGTCTATAGTTTTGGTAGATTGAGTTTACCAAATTGAAATATTTACAGGGACGTAATTTTGAAATGTTGTAACGTTCGGGCAGTTACACACTGCCGATGTTACGTTGCCACGGCTTGCTCAAAGGTGGAACACGAGACTCAGTACAATTGACGCCGATTGATTAAGAAATAAGTTCCAAGTTCCAGGTTAATTGTCATATACTTTTATTTATTCTTTAGCAACACAGTTCACAGACGAAGTTCCAGTATGCAGAGTACGAACCTTCACAATTAACCATTCAAGTGCAGAAAACAGCGCCACAGTCGTTTACTTGTTATTCCTGTCTCAAAACCGTCCCTAAGGAATTTAAATGCTGCTACCTCCCACACCGGCGGAGAATTAAAATAACAAAGTTTAGTTGCCGATGTGGGGGTTATCGTCCCGGCCAACGCGACTTAAACAAGCATTTTGGACGGAACTGAAGAGCGACTGCCCTCGCCGCCGACTGACTTGAAGAAGTGAATGGCGAAAGACAGACGCGTCTTTTGTCTGCCGCCTCTCACCCCCCCTCTCCTGAGATAAGGGCACTGCATTCTGCATCTGCCACGCACACTTTCCACTCGTTATCGACACTGCTCCGCACGAAACTGCATTTTAGGAACTAAAACTGTGCGTCAACATCCAGAGAAACGAACTTCTCGTATAAAATTTGTACGACGCAGCTGAAAAAAGCTAAATAATGCTGACGCTTAACAAAACTCCAACTTTCGAAACAAAACGACAACCGTCCGCCAGATAACCGTAAAACAACAAACTACCATGGGAAACGAGCCACCACGGCTTTAATTTTGAAACCCGATAAAAATATTACGAAGCTTGGCAAAATGAAAGAAATTTAAACACGTGTCCCGCAAAATTAAGAGTATTGCGTCATTACAATGTGGAGAGCGAGTCACTTGAATTATGTAAGTTTATATAGCCTACCGTGGCACTGCTTGTGTGCAGAATTTGGTGGAAATTGGTTGACTGGTTCCCGTGATATAGCATAAAAACTTTAGTTTCTCGTTTGGTGCCATTGCACAAATGTCTAAAATGGGCTCTGTATCAACATATTTGAAACTTACAATAGATACTGCAAGCATAAAAATTTGGTTGAAATTTGTCAAATTATTTGCTAGATATGATAAACTTATATAAATAATTTATACTGCATCATTTTGGGAAAAAATGTCCTACCCACTTTAATTATGTAGTTTACATGGCCTACTGAGGTACTACTTGTTTGCCATATTTGGTAGAAATTGGTTGATTATTTCCAGAGATAACACAGAATGGCAGACAAAAAAGGCTCTGTGTAGACACATTTGATTGTTGTAAAAGATACTGCCCGTATACAAAATAAAGCTGAACATGGTTACTTAATTTCGTAAATATAGAATGTATAAAAAAGTATTTATATTGCAGCCACGTTGAAAATAAGTGTCTGGCTCATTTAAAACATGTCACTTTACATGGCTTACTGTAGAACTAATTGTCTGTCAACTTTGGCAGGAATCTGTTGATTGTTTGCCGATATATGACAAAACTTGATATGATTTATTCATGTAACACACTTACAAAATGGTGGAAAAAAAAGAGTCTCTGGGTATATGCATTTAATGATTGTATAAGATACTGCTGGCATACAAATTTAATTTGAAATTTGTAGCATTGTTTCGTAGCTATAGTATAGCAATCTAAAATGTTTATATTCTGAAAACAATAGTGTGACCTATTAAAACATGTCAGTTTCATGACCTACCAAAGCATTACACGAAGGAGGCTATGTACTGACATATTTCATGCTCGAAAAGATACTTTCAGCATATCAAATTTGGCCAAAATTGGTTAAACTGTATGGTAAATACAGCAAATTTAACTAATATATATATATTGCCACCATTTTGAAAATAAGTGAATTATTAATTTTAATTACATATATTACCATAGTCTAGTCGGNGTAACTAATATATATATATATTGCCACCATTTTGAAAATAAGTGAATTATTAATTTTAATTACATATATTACCATAGTCTAGTCGGTTGTGTAGTTACCAAGATATAACATAAATGATTTACTTTTCATGTTGCACTAGTCTACAAAATAGTAGATTAATAACATTATAACTTTCTAAATTCAATGCTAGCAAGCCCTGTCAATGTATCAAATTTGGTTTAAAGAGGTTAAATGGTTCCCAAAATATAACATAAGATTTAGTTTTTAAATGTTTCCTATCTTCAAAAATGGTGGATTAATATTTTAGATTTATAAATTCCTTGCATACACCATGCACTGTCAAAGTATCACATTTGGTTTTAATTGGTTGATTGGTTCACAAGATATTTCGTAAAAGGTTAATTTTTTTATTTGCATCACCTAACAAACTGGCAGACCAATAACATTTTTGATTCCAATATTCACTACTTACATCATGCACTGTCAACAAACCAAATTTGACTTAATTTGGTTAAATGGTTCCCAAGATAAAATGTAATAACATTTTTTATTTTGCACAATTTTCCAAAATGGTGGATTAATAAAATTGACTTCTAAATTCAATGCTTGCATCATGCACTGTCAATGTCAAATTTGGTTTTAATCAGTTAATTGGTTCCCAAGATATAACATAAAAGTTTTTTTTTTCTTTCCTATTTCCACTATATTTCAAAATGGCCGATGAATAACACATTATCCTGTTCTAAATTAAATGTTTATATCATGCACTGTCAACATACCGAATTTGGTTTATTGGTTTAAATAGGTTAAATGGTTCCCCAGATATAACGTCATAAATTTTAAAATTGCAGCCGCTTTGAAAATAAGTAACAGATGTGATTGGAAACCATAAAAGTCCGATATCCTTCCTAAATGGTATAAGAAGACCTGGTTTGATGAAATTTGGTTGTCTGGTTTAAAAGTTATTAGGGGGGGGGGGATATATACACATTCCATTCAGACATATAGGTGATTACATAAGCAGATTTTTCCTTCAGGTGGCCGCGGTGGTGTAGTCGTTAGACTACTCACCTCCCACCTAGGCAAACCGGGTTCGATTCCCAGTTGGGTCGCTCCCAGATTTTTGCACGTGGGAATCATGCTGGACAATGCCACTGTTTGGCGGGTTTTCTAGGAGATTTCCAGTTCCCCCCCTCACTCGCCTTCCTTCGGAAAGTAGGCTAAAAACGACTGCAAAATACAAAACTAAAAGAAATGTTACAGCATTGTATATTTTTTTTACCACCACAGTAAAAAAATTAAATGTTGGGAATTCACCGGATTTTTAATGCCTCTTTTACTTTCATACACACACGACAGTTCAAGTACTTTTGTGGCTGATATGCGATTTTTGGGATCCGCTACCATTTTCCATTCATGTGTTTTGCGTGAAAATGTACATAACACATATANGCTGATATGCGATTTTTGGGATCCGCTACCATTTTCCATTCATGTGTTTTGCGTGAAAATGTACATAACACATATACAATAAGCAAAACAATAAACTGATGACTGTAATCACACTGAATGCAATGATGTCATCAATAACCAAACAGAGATGGTGTACTATGCTTGGTCATTACACTCGCTAGAATATCAATGGTCATCAAACTATATAGTTACGCTTCAATTGAACAGTGCAATGAAAGATGTTAAGATGCGGCGTTATCAGCACCATGCAAGCATTAGTAATCTATGCAATCTATGAACATTGTGTAATGTGGCACGCGGCTCGTTATAGCCGGCTTTATAATATTGCAACCACACAGTTGGGCGCCATTTTGTAATGTGGCACGTCAAGGTATCGACGGCTGGAAATTACCACTCAGCTAACTCAAGAGGGAGTAAAACGAGACTCTTTAAAAAGGACGCCAATTAAATATTACATAAAGTCAAGTTCCGGTTTATTTGTTCTTTACTTTAATTTATTAACCAAGATGCAACAGTTCACATACAGAGTTCAGGTATGCCAAGAACGAACAGGTTTCACGGGTTCACAGACAAGTAGATAGCAGCGCCACAGTCATTGTTGATTAACTATTTACGTCTCTAAAAACTTGCCCGCAGAAAAACAAATGCAGCAACTTCCCACACCGGCGTAGAAATAAATGAGAAGAATAAAGTTGCCGGTGTGGAAGTAAAGCATCACGCTCAACGCGGCCTCAGAGACTACCGAGTATCGACTGCCACGAGCACTGGATGACGACTGACTGTTATCCACTGATGCCCGGCGATATGCGCACGAGTACTGGATGACGACTGCTGGATGGCGACAGGCACATGTGTAATTGTCGCTGCCTATCACCCCCCTCCCCGCAGATAAGGGCCTGGCGTGGGCTGCCACGTACGCTCTCCACACTGCGTAGTCCGCTTAACTGTGCCATCAAAATAAAGATAAGCAAACTTTTCGTACAAAACTTGTCAACGCAGTCTGAAAGTTTCTAGTATAATGCTGACGCTTAACAAAAACTACAAATTGGAAAACGGCAACCGGATGACTGATAAACATTAAACGTATGCCCGATAAACAAACTATCATGGTAAACGAACCACCACTGCTTTAATTTTGAATCCAGATAGAAAAATACAAAGCTTGGCAAAGCGAAAGAAAATGAACCACGTGTCCCGAAAATTAATAATACTGCGTCATTTTAACTGCCTGTCTGAAAATTACTTGGGTTCCCATAGAAGTGTTTAAAGTGTTGTACAATATTTACAGTGTATATATTTGTTTTGAATAGATGCAAGCACAAGTNATAATACTGCGTCATTTTAACTGCCTGTCTGAAAATTACTTGGGTTCCCATAGAAGTGTTTAAAGTGTTGTACAATATTTACAGTGTATATATTTGTTTTGAATAGNGCTGATATGCGATTTTTGGGATCCGCTACCATTTTCCATTCATGTGTTTTGCGTGAAAATGTACATAACACATATCCAATAGGCAAAACAATAAACTGATGAGTGTAATCACACTGAATGCAATGATGTCATCAATAACCAAACAGAGATGGTGTACTATGCTTGGTCATTACACTCGCTAGAATATCAATGGTCATCAAACTATATAGTTACGCTTCAATTGAACAGTGCAATGAAAGATGTTAAGATGCGGCGTTATCAGCACCATGCAAGCATTAGTAATCTATGCAATCTATGAACATTGTGTAATGTGGCACGCAGCTCGTTATAGCCGGCTTTATAATATTACAGCCCTGCGTTAGGCCGCCATTTTGTTTTGTAATGTTGCACACGGCTTGTTATAGCCGGCTTTATAATATTGCAGCCCCACGTTAAGCGCCATTTTGTAATGTGGCACACGGCTGGTTATAGCCGGCTTTATAATATTACAGCCCCGCGTTAGGCCACCATTTTGTAATGTTGCACGCGGCTCGTTATAGCCGGCTTTATAATATTGCAACCACACAGTTGGGCGCCATTTTGTAATGTGGCACGTCAAGGTATCGACGGCTGGAAATTACCACTCAGCTAACTCAAGAGGGAGTAACACGAGACTCATTAAAAAGGACGCCAATTAAATATTACATAAAGTCAAGTTCCGGTTTATTTGTTCTTTACTTTAATTTATTAACCAAGATGCAACAGTTCACATACAGAGTTCAGGTATGCCAAGAACGACAGGTTTCACGGGTTCACAGACAAGTAGATAGCAGCGCCACAGTCATTGTTGATTAACTATTTACGTCTCTAAAAACTTGCCCGCAGAAAAACAAATGCAGCAACTTCCCACACCGGCGTAGAAATAAATGAGAAGAATAAAGTTGCCGGTGTGGAAGTAAAGCATCACGCCCAACGCGGCCTCAGAGACTACCGAGTATCGACTGCCACGAGCACTGGATGACGACTGACTGTTATCCACTGATGCCCGGCGATATGCGCACGAGTACTGGATGGCGACAGGCACATGTGTAATTGTCGCTGCCTATCACCCCCCTCCCCGCAGATAAGGGCCTGGCGTGGGCTGCCACGTACGCTCTCCACACTGCGTAGTCCGCTTAACTGTGCCGTCAAAATAAAGATAAGCAAACTTTTCGTACAAAACTTGTCAACGCAGTCTGAAAGTTTCTAGTATAATGCTGACGCTTAACAAAAACTACAAATTGGAAAACGGCAACCGGATGACTGATAAACATTAAACGTATGCCCGATAAACAAACTATCGTGGTAAACGAACCACCACTGCTTTAATTTTGAATCCAGATAGAAAAATACAAAGCTTGGCAAAGCGAAAGAAAATGAACCACGTGTCCCGAAAATTACTTGGGTTCCCATAGAAGTGTTTAAAGTGTTGTACAATATTTACAGTGTATATATTTGTTTTGAATAGNGAAAATTACTTGGGTTCCCATAGAAGTGTTTAAAGTGTTGTACAATATTTACAGTGTATATATTTGTTTTGAATAGATGCAAGCACAAGTTCTGCCAGGCCTACATGTGCAGTGTGAAAGCAAAACAACTTGTGATCCTAAATGCAAATTAAATGCCACAGGCAGTGAGGTGCAGAAAATACACACCATGCATGCACATGTTACAGTACATGGGCTATCAGCGCTGGTAAGGCATTTATAACATCACATTTTAGAGCCAGTGTGGGAGTGGTGAATCCCACCATGATGCCCTAATGCACTAACAGCGATAGAAGACAGAAGTGACCATTCACCTCAGGCAGGATGGTTGACGTATCTGGTGAGACACACAACATGGAGAGAGCACACACAAGAAGTCTGTACAGAAGCACATCAATGACTAGTGCTGTAATACTTTAAAAATTCTCAAGTTTGGTATTTTGTTTCGGCACATTTTACAAGTTTCATATCGTAATGTTTAATATTGTTCATAGGTATTTAGCCACCAGCTAAGCCAAGTATATTTTAGGTATTTAGGTTAGTTTTTTTTAGGCTGTTAGGTGTTTTAAAACCAATAAGGGTTGGTTACAGAGAATCGTACCGTACATAGGGATTCATTTCACCTATCATTTGTTGACATAGTCCTTGATATGCGAAGAGGAAAAGTTCTTGGCATCTGAGGGAAGTTGGGTCAAACTCCCGTGACGAAGGATGTCATGGGATGGCCAGTCAGCATCAGGGAACAGCATGGGTTGTTGCCCTCAAAAGTTTGCAAGGGGGCAATGGAGTTGTCACTGGTTGGCCACAACTGGTGGTGTGATGCTGATGGACAACAGTCCACCCCCCCGAAGCTCACCCAAACAAGATGTACTGTATTGGCAGTTTGCATGTGATGGGGGACTTGATCCCATGCACAATGAGTTCCAGTAGCTGGCCGACAGCTGTCATCATCTGCCTCTCTGCTGCTGGACGTGGGCAGAAGACATGAGAGGGCTCAAAAGTTATACGCAATAAATCAAGAGCGAGATGGAAGGAATGGTGATTCCCCGTGTGGCTGGATGCCTTCCTCCTGCACGCCTTGCCAGAGCCCTCAGAGTTATACAAGGGCCAGAGCCGGCACTTGTCATCATTAAGTACTGTAAATCAGTACTCAGTCAGGATTCATTATTCAGAATCCAGCAGTCACAGTGACACTTGTCACCACTCTGTATTTGGTCGCTAGTGCAAGAGAATGACCAGAGTCATTTGTGGATTATGTTGTGGGCACCAGGGATCCTGCGGTTATTTGTATGATAGTCCTAAGAGTAGGATCTGCACAATAAAGGGTCACCTGGTGTCGTTACCAGCCGTTTGACTTGAACACAGACACCCTTGCCCATATGCTTTACGGGACCTGCATCAGTTAGGTGGCATGGACCACGACACACCTGTTTTTGGCTGCATAATTTGTGGTAACCTCCTGCATCTATGCAGTTCATGATACAGTCACGGTTATGCAGCGCGTGTCTACCTGCTTGAGGACCCGTTCCTCTGGGGTGGCGAGGTTCACCACCCAGCCTGACTGTGTGGTTGGTGTGCATTTTCAGAGCGTAAGGGGTCAGTTGCAGAGCACGAGTTCAAGCTGAGCGAAGAACGTGTTTCTGGGTGTAGTTCGGGATATGGATAACAGATGGCGTGGGAGGGCGTGTTGGAACGAAAGGGGCTCCTATCCGTCGCAAGATGGCAGCACATGGTTGGAGAGTCTGGAAACTTGAAAAAGGTTTCGATTATTTCCTTACATTTGGATACGGATCGTTTTATTGTGCATCTCATTTTGAACACCTATACATTACTGTTTTATCACAAAGTTTTGTTTCTAAAACTAAAAACTGCTGTTTTATGACCACTTAAAATAAAATGTATTAATTAATCTACGAACTCTTTCTTATCCGCGTATTTTCTGCTTGTCTGATGCGCGCCGGCACTGCTCTCAGAATAGCCAACATAATATTAATTTCTGTTCGTTCGTGCATCAGCAGATGCAGGATTTCGTAAATGGTGCGTTGTTTGTTTTGAATACATTACATTGCCACTCACTGACTGTCAGAATGTGGCCTTCTTATATGAAATGAACCATACCCCATTCCCTCTGAGCCCAAACATTAAAAATTAAAATTTTGTAATTTTTAAAATAAATATTTAAAATAAATTTTTGGAAATTTTTGTATATTTTAAAATTTTTTTTTAGAGAATTTCGCAATTTTTGGATTTAAGGTTATTCAAGGTCATGGGGTCAATGTCACCTGTATTCAATATTGTTTGCCAAGATGGCTGACAAAACCAAGATGGTGGATGATCAGCTCTGACTCTGGACCCTGTGTGTCAATTTGGCATGTCATATACTTATAAAACCAATATAGCCACTACTGCTCTGCCCTCAAAAACAATGCTCCAAATCCTTCCAATGGATCAAAAAGTGACTTTCTGGGGACAGTTTTATGCAACTGGGGGATTGGCNGTTGAGGGGGACAAAAAAAAAGACATTTTAAGGGGAAAAAAAGGGAAATTTTGACAATAAAATGGCCATCAGCCGACTGGAACGACAGCAAAGAACAGCTCCAAGCTCCGATGCCAGATGCTGTTTCCCCAGTCACCATAATCATTCTACTCGGACACTCTTTTGAAGAAGTCAACATTGCTTTTGGAGTAAAGAAGGTTTAGAGCAGAAAAGCAATAGGAGATCCACAACAGTAACACCACTTGCTAAGTCATTAAGAGTTGTCTTGGGTTTCCTACCAAGACCTTGCAAAATGAACAAGTTCAACTTTTCATGTGTGAGTTGAGTTGAAAAATTTGCAAGACTCTTAACGAGTTCTTGAGAGCAGATGAGGGTGAAATGAGGTGAGAATGTAGCAGTTCCGGAATGCAAGGGCAGGGGAAATGGGAGATCCCGAGAAAACCCGCTGACCAGCGGCATCGCCTGGCATGACTCCCACTTGCAAAAATCCGAGACTGACCCAGCTGGGGATTCAACCCAATTCGCCTTGGTGGGAGGCGAGCAGCCTAACTGCTCAGCCACCGCGGCCCCTTCACGTGTGAGCTTTAGCTCACCTTTTTCCTGAACAATTTTTTCATGTGTAATTTGGTGCGTGTCTATAGCATTTAGCTGAAATCAATAAATATAATTATATGTGGTTCGCGATAAAGTGAGCACTCTCGAAAACAACCTTTGAAAAAAGTCACTGTCCCACAATTGCATACATTTTAGTGTAATCAATGACCGCAATACTCAAAAGTAAAATTGGCAGCAACGTGGTAGTAGTTTCTGATTTGAACGCCTTACTTAACACAATATTATACATTAACAAGCATCTGATTACTTTCTTTTTATTTTATGCACATAAGAATCAAAATCGCACAATGATAACACATCTGTATTTCTAACGAATTCATAAATCACTTTGCTGACACAACATTTCAAATTATTGGGTTCATTTTTTTTTTCTCTTTCCATTCCAATGTTCAAATGTTCTGAATTCCATGAATGCACGTTTCAGTGTCTGTTCCTTTCCTTGGTTAGTTATTGTTACGTGCCTTGAACAATGTTATTTTTGTGGCAGTTCGTAACACCAAATATTTATTTACATCATAAATAAATAATTTAGGCCCATAAATCTGTTGTCAATGAAGTAGTACATTTTGTAATTTTATTGAATTTCGACCTTGTTTCTGGTCTCAGGAAGTCTATAACATTTCACATAATATGCCGACCTGGCCAGTGTGTGTACATGTAAATAAATCTGGTTTTTATAAAATAAAAACTTGAAGAAACTTAGGTCAAGTTCATTTAATTATATTTGCAATATTGTTTAACAATTCTGGAGCTTAAATGGATGTGTGTTATATTTACGTGACCATCCAAGAATATGAGTCGATACCTTGGTATGTATTTAATTAGTTTTTAGTAAATATTGCTATGAAATTGCTTCATATTGCACGCAGAAAATTCCTTCTGTACTCTTAATACGTTGGCACAGTTCCTTGACTTTTGTTGAACCTTTCAATGTGCTCGGGTCAACATAAACAGTGAGCATTCTGAGCTGCCACGAATAACCTCAATTTCTGTTAATGAAAATTGTATTTTGCATTAAATGCGTGGATACAATTTTGTGAAATATGTTGTAATCTGTTAGGTTTCGTTTTCGCAAGTATTCTGGTGAAATTTTGTTTACATTGCTGCATAGTGGGACAGAAACCAAATCTAGCGGGGAAAAAATAATTTTTGTTTGGAATGCATACTGTTGAACTTGATGTACAGCAAAATGTAATTTTTGCATTATATCTAACTGTAATTGCGATGTTACATGCCCATAATATCCATAAATGGAATAAAATATAAAAATAAATTAATGCATCAATTGCATGTCATTATACAATGTATTTTCCACAGATTAAAACAAGTTATATTTTGTTCAGTTAGAATGAATGCAAATCTTCATCATCACAAGTAAAGTTACTGCTCTCGTCCTCTTCTTTTTCCTTTTCTTCCCTCTCGTGCCGCTCCGTATTTAGAATTGGATGCTGTATTCCACGTAAAATTGACTGTTCCAATAAGAGTTGTCGGACCTGAAATGATAATGGCTCTTTCTTTTCCTGCAAAGCTGGAGAAGCACTTGTTACTACTGGATCAGAACTTAACAGCAGACGATGAAACACTTCATGGATATTGTGTTCTCAAAGTTATTTTCTTGCATGTGACACACTAAATATTATAAAGTGCGTGTGTCAGGCCTCTTGTGCCTCTTCACTTAGCATACCTATCGGCACAATTGCAGATTCTATTATTCTTCCTCTGTGTACGAGCATTTTGTGCACACTAGGTGGAAGAAAGTACTAAGGGTATAGTTGAAGATAAAGATTTACTGTGTCCTACATAAATTGGTCAGATTTGTACACATCAACCGGAAACCACTCAATATAGTAAGCAGAATCACAGCAAAGTTTCTTTATTAATATATCTGCAAAGGCACCAAGGAAATAACAAATATATCTGAATCACTTAGCTCCGCAGACCAAGATGTTTGTTTATGAACATTCTGATTACTGCTGCCATCACAGCTCCACTTAAATAATGTGTGCACTGTATCACAATTATGAATGCACTGTTCTATTACATCTTCTTGCAGAGTCATAACTCGCTGAATTGTATGGTTCACAATAGCTTGAACAGTTACTTCAGCAGAAATCTTTGTAACTGTTATAGTATCCTTTGGTGGATAGCACTTCTTATCTCTTACTACACTGTCTGATGTGTAAATGTTACTATTTCTTGCTTTTACCCCAAGCTGTATATTAAGATATTGTTTTGTAGACAAGTCATTTTCAATCACAAATTCGAAAGTTTCGGCCACACTATATGGTATTGGTGTTGAAGACCNAATGTGAATATGCTGTACTCTATAGGCCCTGCCTACCAAGCGGAGAGTCAACGTCAAACTAAATTCCTTGTCATTGTGTCAATTTTAAAGATAACTATTAAAAAAAAAAAAAAGGGATTCTACATGAAATTTCTTAAAGAATGTTGCTATGTTGCTAATTGTTTTGTTTAATATATGTTTATAAAATGTAATATTGAAATTTACAAATAACAAAAAAAAAAATTTTAATAAATAATTTTTTTCAAAAATAATTTTATATCGGAATATTCTCTGAAAATATTGCGTTAAAATATTTTTTGTTTGAAATTGTTACCATTAAAACTGTTGCAATGAGAAGGAATTTCGTTTAACATGGATTCCACATTTTAAGTTTGCGGCTGCTGGCTTGGTAGGCAGGGCCGTTAAGGCTTTTTTATATCTTGTAGCCCTTGTTGGTGTTGTTTCTGTAATGTCTTTAAGAATTTCTGCAGGATCCCACTTCCCAGACATTCATTCTCAAAGAAGCTTCCGTAGCATGTACAAACTCTTCGCGTGATCTTTCTTGTAATAATGGCATATATAATAAGTTTTCTTTTTGTTTTCACCCCACTTTCGCTAACCCATTTTCTAGGTCTTCCTTGTCTTGAAGGATCAGGTTTCCCTGCTGCTGGNGCTGCTCGTGTATGTCCCACATTTGTACTGCACAACTTAACTATTCCGTCCAGCCACGTACTGCACTTCTTTAGAAAACAATCTTTTGTTCTATTGCACTGCTTCCATTTTTTTTTAGAATTCACACCTGAAGGCACTTACATTTCTTCTAATCTCGTTGGTTGTGTACTTGGAGCAGTCATCTATATCAAAGTTTCACTCTACATAATCAAATAATGCAACGTTGCGTGGTTTGATATGCAACACTTCCTCAAACAGTTCTGGTTTTTTCACATAAAACTGCAGTAGCTCCTGTTGCCGTACTGACGCATCTGTAATAAATAGCGCGTATTAATGAATTGTGTAACTAAGCACCATATTTCTAACACGAGAGAAGGAGAGTGCACGTCTGGCAAAACTACAGCTCTTTAAAAACACTTTATCCAAAAAGATATCTTTAAAATANATCCTTTGGTGGATAGCACTTCTTATCTCTTACTACACTGTCTGATGTGTAAATGTTACTATTTCTTGCTTTTACTCCAAGCTGTATATTAAGATATTGTTTTTTAGACAAGTCATTTTCAATCACAAATTCCAAAGTTTCGTCCACACTATATGGTATTGGTGTTGAAGACCTTAATGGCACTGCTTACCAAGCCGGCAGCCGCAAACATCAAATGGAGAATCAAAGTTAAACAAAATTCCCTCTCTTTCCGTAAAAAAAATAAATAAAAAAATAAAAAAAAATAAAAAATCCTACATGAAATTTCTTAAAGAATGTTGCTAATTGTTTTGTTTAATATATGTTTATAAAATGTAATATTGAAATTTACAAATAACAAAAAAAAAAAAAAATGAATAAATAATTTTTTTCAAAAATTATTTTATATCGGAATATTCTCTGAAAAAATTGCGTTAAAATATTTTTTGTTTGAAATAGTTACCTTTAAAACTGTTGCAATGAGAAGGAATTTCGTTTAACATGGATTCCACATGTTAAGTTTGCAGCTGCTGGCTTGGTAGGCAGGGCCATTAAGGCTTTTTTTATATCTTGTAGCCCTTGTTGGTGTTGTTTCTGTAATGTCTTTAAGAATTTCTGCAGGATCCCACTTCCCAGACATTCTCAAAGAAGCTTCCGTAGCATGTACGAGCTCTTCGCGTGACCTTTCTTGTAATAATGGCATATATAATAAGTTTTCTTTTTGTTTTCACCCCACTTTCGCTAACCCATTTTCTAGGTCTTCCTTGTCTTGAAGGACCAGGTTTCCCTGCTGCTCGTGTATGTCCCACATTTGTACTGCACAACTTAACTATTCCGTCCAGCCACGTACTGCACTTCTTTAGAAAACAATCTTTTGTTCTACTGCACTGCTTCCATTTTTTTTTTAGAATTCACACCTGAAGGCACTTACATTTCTTCTAATCTCGTTGGTTGTGTACTTGGAGCAGTCATCTATATCAAAGTTTCACTCTACATAATCAAATAATGCTACGTTGCGTGGTTTGATATGCAACACTTCCTCAAACAGTTCTGGTTTTTTCACATAAAACTGCAGTAGCTCCTGTTGCCGTACTGACGCATCTGTAATAAATAGCGCGTATTAATGAATTGTGTAACTAAGCACCATATTTCTAACAGAGAGAAGGAGAGTGCACGTCTGGCAAAACTACAGCTCTTTAAAAACACTTTATCCAAAAAGATATCTTTAAAATACTTTGTAAATTTAAGTTACTAAAGGTGTCCTTAACATTTGTATCAGCCCCTAAACGTGACTCCCGACGCAACAAATACTTTACGTGAGCAGTTGTAGGTATTAAATGCAGAAATACTTACCCATAGCACAAAAGGTAATGTCAAGATGAAAAGCACTGATCCATCTGTAGCCGCCTTGTCACACAAGAAACACTCGCATACTAACCTTGCCAATGTGCACTGCCATAGAATTAGTGCTGACACAATCATAACATGCGAGTTGAGTGTGTTGCAGTTCCAGTAGTGATAAGAAATATAGTTTATAGAACATCAGAGNCCATAGAATTAGTGCTGACACAATCATAACATGCAAGTTGAGTGTGTTGCAGTTCCAGTAGTGATAAGAAATATAGTTTATAGAACATCAGAGGAGGCTGAACAACGTGTATTAGTGAAGGATAACATGTGTGGCCCTTACGACAAATACTTCCCCATCTCTCGACTAGATTTAATTTCTTGTTGTTGCGTTGCTTATATGTATCGCTCCTTAAAATCACACTTGAAAGGAATTTATGTATTTTTGTCCCCTTTACCATATCTTCACAACAGTCTGACAGGTCATATTTCCACACTAGATAATTATGTGATGCTCAGTTAGACTGTCTAATGCCGGGTACCACCTTGAAACAATCTTGTCTTTATATACACATGCACACATTCAATGTTGGCGGATGCGCATCTGTTACAAACAAAGATTTTTTATACAAAGGGCGCAAGTACATAGGCACTTGCTGTGAATTGGGAGTTGAACTTCACACTTAGGCTACATAATGGTTCTAGTTACGAGACACAGATACAAAAAGATTTTTTAAAATCTCTATGTAAATATTAGAAATGCACGACATTATTATTACTTTATCATAGGTCTAAACAGATGTATCATAATGGAACAAATGCCATTCAGGGTATTGTTATAGTATTAAAAACAAAACTACATACCTACACTGTAACAACTTATACGATGGACTTAAATATTCAATATTATCTCGGAGGGTTTCGTTCCTATGATACAGTGCAGTTTTAAAATATGTCACAACCATTTCACTTTTATTTCACAGTTGCTGTACTATTAATTTTGAAACCTAAATTCAGCAATTGAGTCTATGAAAATGATTGGGAGTAATATTATTAATTGTTTAGTTACCTTTTCATTTTTAATTAATGTGATAATTAATGCTATTACTATCCACTTGAGCATCTACGATTCATTTAATGATGTCTATTTGTCCGGTATTTATTTATGACATAACTCATTACAGTAAATGTTTTATCTAATTGATTTAATTATTTCTCAAAGCATATATAGGACATTATGGACGTATTTCAGTTTATTTGATTTCAATTCAGTTTTCGTCTGTGCTTTGAAAGTTACATTTTTAATCCTGTCTCGCCTGCACACCTGTGTTTCATGAGAGATTAATTTTCTACCAAGCGGATGTTGATTGCAGCATTGCAAATTCCTTCAGTTGTCGCTGTCTAAGGCACCCCTCTTCCATTCACTTCCCTGCAGCCTGCATTTCTCTCACGCAGTCAGTGCGTGATTTTACCAAAAAATGGTCTTCTATTCACGTGTTAGGTTCCCCCACTTCTGTGCGCTTGAGCGCAATTAGCCTCTTCAGGACAGCATGCAACATCTAACGGCAAGATTTGACATTTAATTTGGCTTTTGTTTCTGTCTTCTGTTTGCTCCACGAGCTCTCCTTTTGTCACTTTCTGTCCAGCTAGAGTCAAGATGGTGTGTTGCCGTGCTCTGATGGCTATGTGCAAGGCTGCGGTTTTACAGGCATTATATTTGTCTTTGGTTGCAGATTATTTGGTTATGATAACAATCAATCAACATAATTTTCAAATTGATTTTTATTATATGATTTAAGCAAAGTGCAGAGTAAGTTTGGCTATGTAACAAATTTGTTGATGTAGAAATTATTAAGATATTATTGCTGTTATTGTTATGATTAATTTGTCCATAGAGGGTATAAAGTATAGCAAATTTAAATCCTGTAAAATAAAAGAAAAGTGTCCTGATTGGCTCTTCTCTTGTCATTATTGATTGGAGGAGAAATGTGGCATGGTCAGACAACACCCAATCAGAGAAAAATAACAAAAAGTATGATGCTTAAGTTTGAATCAAACTTTTTTCAGTAACAAATATAGTCACCACCGCCGAGAATGTATGCATGTGAGTAATTAAGTAGGAAATTTTGATTAAAAGTAATTAATAATATGTTCACGCAAGCAGTTCATCTTTAGAATGAATCAATAAAAAAGGAAAACAGAATTTTGGCCTTCTATTTATACTGAAATGTTATAACTGGTGACCCAAATGTGTGACTGAAGAAAGAACTTTGTGAACTACGGTCTTCGGAAGCTGTGAACTTCGGCAGAGGGAAGAACCACGCCCGAGAAAGATAGCATGTTACATTTTAAACTACGGGAGAACGGAGATGCGGCGCCATGAAGGACGCCAATTGCCATCAATATAACATTTAAAATACGTCTGAAGATGCTGTAAGCAGTTTTCCACATGGTGGGATCAAATCTCCGTAAACCACAAGTGATGAAGGAAAACATAATTTTTTGTTTACATAGGTGAAAGAAAGAAATTCAAAAGTATCTATTATTGGAAAATGGTTTTTTTAGGTCTATATAGGGCAAAAATAATGTGAAAATTAAAACGAAAGTTTAAGATTTGATTAGCTCACAATATAACTTGTAGAAAGAAACTGTTTTTATTTCTAGTAAATATGTCTAATATGGAGGAAGCATTTGGGTTGTTAGCACAAATAGAAGCCATACAGAAGTGTAGCGAAGCCATACTCAAAGAAAAGCAAGCGGGTAGAATAGAACCAAATATGAGGTTCGTTAATTTGGAAAAAAAATTGGACATTTTTGAACAGAAGCATAACGAATGGCAACAAAAGTTAAAGCAAACAAATTTTGAACAACATAATGGGGATAAATGAACAAGAGAGAAAGGGAAATTTTAAACAACAGAGTAATGTAATGTGCAAACAGGGTTATGCAATACTAGATGATCAGGGTATCTTGTATTCAAATGAGAGTATTGTTTTTAAAAGGGCAGTGCAAAAAAAGTTTGGAAATAATAGGGGACCAATACAATGCATGAACGAATGTAAAGGAAGGTTAAAATCATTAAGGGGGTCAAATGAACAACAACTCAGAAATAGGGCAAAATGTACAAAAATGGTATGGGCAAACTTTGAATACACACAAGGTGAGAAAGGCAGTCAGGGAAAAAAAAAGAAAGAAAAAATCATTAGTGGTGGGCGGGGAGTCAGATGAACAACAATTCAGAAATAGGGCAAAATATAAGGAAACAATATGGGCAAACTCGGAACATGCACACAAGGTGAGAAGGGCAGACAGAAAGAAAAGAAAGAAAATATCATTGGGATGGGCAAATTTTGTTGACACATACTAAGGCAGAAAAAAGTGAGGAAAAGGAAAATAAATAAGAGGGGTAAAGTTAAGTCACAGAGAGAAAAGAAAAAAATTGAAGTACTGTATGAAGAAAGTAGTGAGGAAAAAAAAGAAGATAAAGGGGCACAAAGTGAGAATGGTAGGAAGTAAAAAGAAAAGAAAGTAAAATAATAAAGATGGGCAGTATGCAAATTAGGATAGTAAAATAAGTACAATGTTGTTTATATTTTAATTGTAAAATAATAATGTAATAGAGGTAATGGTTCAATTTTAAGGAAAAACTTGCAAAATATTTTTATTTAAGGAAAGATTTTATTATACATACTATTAATAAATGTCTAAATTAGAAAGAAAACAGCCTAAAAGAATGTGAAAAAAAAAAAAATAATAATAATTAGAGATGCTAGGTTGCAAATAGTAGTATAAGCATTAGAATCAAATATCTATAGAGAAATTATTAAAGAAAAGGGTTATTTTTTTTTATAATTGTAATGCTAATTTTGTTTGAGTAACAGATGAAACAGGAGCAAGTTGGTTCAAACACCCAGGAATTAAATACCATAATGAGAAAAAAAAACTGTTTTCAGACAGAAAGTTAAAGATAATTATATTTTAATGGTATTAATGTAAATTTCATTGTTTGTAGGTTATATAAAAATAATGATAAGATGTGTTGTGCAAGGAGATGTAAAAGCATTATGTGAAATTGAATGGTTAGGAACAGATCAGTTGTTTTCTTGTGAGGAAACAGAAGTATATAAATTGCTGAGAAAAAATACTTTTGCGGAGTATTATAGATGAAAAGAAATAGAAAATAACTAAATAAGTCTTAATGAAAATATTGTAAGCCAATGTTTTGTTTTAATATTTAGGTGTTAGTGTAATGAACATATAGATAATGATTGTGAATTTTCCAGAAATGAAGGGTAAAAAAACATGTAGCAATTATATTGAATCAATGCTTAAGGTTTGTTTTGGTTTGTACCAAATTTATCAAAATTTGTTCCAAACCGAGGAAGGGTTATGAAACATTGCGGTTTTCGAGGTATTATATTTCTCTTTGGTTGCACATTATTTGGTTAGGACGACAATTAATTGACATAATTTTCAAATTAAGGTTTACAATATGATTTAAGCAAAGTGCAGCATAAGTTTGGCTATGTCATGAGTTTGTTGATGTAGAAATTATTTAGAGGTTATTGCTGTTGTTATTGTTATCATTCATTTGTCCTTAGAGGGTACAAAGTATTGCACATATAAAACACGTAAAATTAAAGAAAAGTGTCCTGATTGGCTCTTCTCTTGTCATTGCTGATTGGAGGAGAAATGTGGCATGGTCAGACAACACCCAATCAGAGAGCAAATAACAAAAAGTATGATGCTGAAGTTCGAATAAAACTTTTTTCAGTAACAAATAGTTGCAACCGCAGAGAATGGATGCGTGTGGGTAATTAAGAAGGAAATTTTGATTAGAAATAATTAATAATATGTTTACACAAACAATTCATCTTTAATTGTGGCAAGATTTTTTAAAATTTCATCCTTGATAATGTAAATTGGGTGAATTTTGTCTAATTTGTTGGGTAAAGAATGAATCAATAAAAAAGGGAAACCGTATTTCGGCATTTTATTTCTACTGAAATGTTCTTTGGAACTTGAAAAGCCGTTTATAATTTCATTGTGGTTGTCGCAATGTAGTTTTCTAAAGGTTTTTTTATTATTTGCTGTGGTGTGTGTTTTTGTTGGTGTTTTTGACAAGTTACACCAACATGTAGATTGGATATTTTCTATTTTTCCTCCTTAATGAGTAACACTACAATTGCTTTGTTCTCCATCACGTACCAGGTATTTAAATGCATTATTAATTTTTTTGGGTGACTTTTTTTTCTTTAGTGAGGGTTGATATTCTCGGATTCATGTTCATGTTCCCGGATTCAAGTTTAGATTCCCAGATTTCCCAGACCCAGCATTTGAATACCTTATGATTTGCAAGCCCGGTTTGTCTGTGTTTCCCGGCTGGCTTCCTGACGGGCAGACTTTTGTTTACTGGTGGAACTGTGTGCATCCATCTCCGATTCCCCAGTCTCCAGGAAAACGTGTGCAAAACCACTTCCGCATCCCCGACTCTCAACTGCGACATGCTAGCCATCAGGACAGCTAAGTTACAATGGGACTTTACCTATAAAATTTCCTTTTGAAAGTTAAATTAATTTTTTTATTACACTTAATGTGAATGTGTATTATCTATTTTGAATTTGCTCACAGTCAGTTGGACTTCATGTGTTTCGTAATTCTATTAACATTATTTGAATTGAGTTTTTTAAAATTTAATATGAATTATCCGCATTAGTTGTTAGGGGTGCATCCCAGGTTTTTTTTGATACTCTTAAGCCACTTACTAATTTTCATTTATATTGTACCAAAAGGCCTATCAGTTTGTGTCGTAAGAGGCATTTTTAATCCATTTTATATTTTTATTTAAAGTTTTAATTATACTGCTCTTTAAAAGCTAATTTATTATTAGTTTTGTCTTCCATCCTACGATTTTTCTAGGACTAATCTTTGTCTCATTGCATCTTTCTGTCATGGAAATTGAAAATTGTCATTAATTTATTCCAAATGAAAATGAAGATGATGATAATTCTTTTGAAAACAGTTATTTGTTTATATTATTTTAAAAAAGAAAGAATAAATGTTGGNTACAAGTTACGCCTTATTATTTATCAAGACTATAAAGTGTTCCTTTGGGTTATATATGTTTTTATTGATACAAGTAAGTCTTGTATTTATATTTAATTTGTTTCTCTTTTTTGTGCCATATACAATCACCCAGCATAATTATTTATTAGGGCTTTATATTTATTTTTATGAATAGATTGGGTTGCAAAGTCTTTGGCCTTTTTAAGCTTGTTTGATTATTGCATACATCGCTTCCTTTTATATTTGTTCTGTGAAGGGTACTTTGGTAATTTGTTTCTTTATTATGCCACTTTTGTTTGCTATGTTTTGCGGCATTTTGTTTATGTTGTTTGTGCAAAGGACTCAATGCATTTCTGTGTTTGTTGGAAGTCAATATTTTTTTCTTATCTTTTGGCCATACATGGACACAATACTTAACGATGGGTGAAAATTTGGACATTGCACATATTTAAAAAGGAATGTTCTTGGTATAATGTGGGGAAATAACCACAATTTTTGACTCCTCTGAGACTCTCAAGACAGGATAAAAAAATATAATTTCCCAAGATTAGACCATTTATTTCCAAATAGTAAAAACCACTTTATTCACGAAGAGATGATATTGACTCAAATTAACGTGAGTGTATTTACAGTGCGCACTACAATAGATACTCACTTTTTGCGTTGTTATGTAATTAAATACAGCAGACTTCTGAATTGCTGATTAAACAAACACCAGATGGTAATGTTTCCACTGAGATACGGCCTAAGAATATGCAACGGGCTGAAAGTAGGAAATAAGCAGGGCTTTTAAAAGTGCTCACTTTACCTGAACAGCCTTTAAAAATATGTAGCTCTCTTACTAAAAATGTTTATTCATTTTGTTACATAGGAAGAGGAGTTTACAACCTAAACAGTGTCTACAATCATTAGCAATATCTCCTTCCACCCAAATCTGCACTCACCTCCAACAGGCTTTGACTGATGGGATAAGGAGGGCCTTATAGGAACCTGTCCTCTCCATTGGCTTATTCACGCTGTGGCAGAAATCCGCCAAAGGTGCTTCAAGTATACACTCTAAAATACACTCCACAATATTTTCCAACCCATGTACATCTAAAGTGATTTCCAACCAGGCAAGAATGACTTAAGACAATAAACTTCAGAGCACCTAAATAAATATCTAGGTCCACAGTTGCAAGAGACACTTAATGCGTCGTGGCCACCTCCCCCACTGGCTCTGACTTCGCACACACCGACGCAAGCAACACACCACCTACAGGCACCTCTTTGAGTCCACAACCTTCATGCAGCCTTCCATGCTTACCACCAAAACACGAACCACGATATTGTGGTTTTGGGAAGCATACCACTTGCCTCTGATTTTTGGGTCTCCAATCAACAGTTTTCACTACAATTTTTCTTTGGATCTGTTGTCAGCACAATGATGTCACGAGATCAATGAGCAGAACCTCCTACATCATATCCACCAAAATGTCATACTGAAAGTGATACCGACCGGCTGTACAAATCTACCTATGATACTGGACGTTAGGAAGCTCCTATTGTGACATTCTGGTTACAGAGATGTCATGGGTGTGAGTTTGACATGGTGAAGTAGCTGACCGATGCATCTCACAAACAAGAGTTCTAAAACATTTTCGCTTTACAGGATTAGCAGCAGACATAGTTCCTTATAAATGGAAAGCACATCCTAGGGTTGGAACAGAGATATTGTGCTGATGGCACACACTGGACAGGACTCTTAGGCTGTCTCATCCCTGCAAGTGTAACATTAAATCCTACAGCCGCAGGTGTGGAGGGAATGGTTGTGCACTTGAGTAAGTCATCTCCACTTATTGCCACACTTGCCCCCTTTTTTGGTAGTTCAATCTAAAGAACCAACATGGCACTAGAAACTCACTTTACAAGAATGTACTAACAAGTCTATAAAAACAAGACGGTCATGCAATCCGTGTTGTTGCTGCAAGTTAACCTCCAAGGAGTATTTGTGCTTCCATCTCTGCACTGCTAAACCAAGCATGCCTGATTCAGAACAAAGACAAGTAGTACCAGATTACAGGTTTGTTTGGCAATGTACAGCACAATTCAACACGTACAACTTTCAATTATGGCAAAATTCTGTAATTATCAGACAGCCATGTCAAATTGTAAAATATTTTACAATTAATGACGACTTTACAACACAGACCATTCAACATAACTAGGAATTACTAGGAACCGGTTCTTCTTCTGAGGATGTGGACAGGGGGCGTTTACGTTGCTTCTTGGCGCTGGCATCGTCTAGCAGTGCTGCCTCTCCTGCCAAGTCTTCGTCCAGTTCCTCGTCACTGAAGCACCTGAGGTGAGACTCCTGGTGTGCCAGGAGGGACACATAACGCGTGAATGTCTTGTTGCAGTGCTCACAGGTGTACTCACGAGCGTCGGCTTGGCCGCTCTGCATCTGCGTGCTGGGTGGTTGCACTTCCGTGCTGTCGTTGCAGCTGTGCTTTCGCGCTGCTTCTTCACTCACGAAGCACCTATCGCATATCTGGCATGTGTAAATCGAGCACGAACCAGGGATCTTGGTCACCAAGATGTTAGATGGGATTTTCACATCTGCATCTTCAGATTTCACCACATCCAACTTGGAATCGTCACCTCCCTCTCTGTCCCTCTCGCCCACTGTCCCACTCAGTGCTTCATTTTTAACACTTGCAGAGGTGCAATTTTCAGAATTCTCTCGACTGCTATCATTCTTGGAAAAACCTGGTTCAACAAGGGGTGACTCTAAGGACTTACCAGACTCATTTATGCTTGTGTCTGACGTCTGATGTTTCACTGGTACCAACACATTATCAGGTTTCACATGAAATGGTTTATTTTCTGTATTTTCATTTCCTGCACTCACGCTGCTCCTTTTATTCCCAACTGACATTTTTGACGACTTCCTCTTGTGGGAAGATTTCTTTCGTGATGTTCCCAATCTGAAAAAAAGTCAACAACTCTGTTTTACAAGTAATTTGGCTTTTGTAAATGCTACTTAATTCAACATAAGAATATTAATTTAAAGTTAACTGTCAGTAGTAAGATGCCACCGCAATCTTCACAACCTAGAACATTTTTAGGCAGCATATTTCAAGAGTGGGATGCATGATGTATCTTCCTTTTACAAAATAACTAAATTTTTGTTGCACATAAAAAAGAAATAGTTGCATATATTGACATGCATCCTTTTTATTATAATGGCTACTGAAGAGAAAATCATCACACACATATGAAGAAAATGTACGCTTCATCAATCTCCAAAAGTGATCTGCTCATCTGTTAACCTGATCTGTAAATAAACTGCCAACACCATTAACACTTGTACTGTAATACAGTAAAATGTGCTGTTATACAAATTATTAGTCATTAAGTAATCACTTGGAGCCTTAAAAAATAATATCTTCATTGAGTTTCTTACAGTTGTGGTACAAAGTCACTGTTGCCCAATCACCATAGTACTGCTGGAAAGTTAGATGACATGTGGAGAGGAAGGCAGCATCTTTGCTTGACACTGTCCTCTTGAGGGGTAGAGGGGGAAGGGGATGTCACATAACTAATGCCGACATTCAAGAGTGGGAGGCAAACTTTCATGCAGTTTTTGTTTTACAGGCAACTCTTGATTTTGCGACCCTGGGAATAACGACCCTTTCGAAGTAACAACTCTTTTCTCAGGAACTGTAAAAAATCCAGTTAAAAAAACATGGATGCAAGTACTTATGTACGCGCGTTAGAAGTTATACTTCTTTGGCGCGACTAAAATAAAATTTTATTACGTATGAAAATAATTTATGTAAGTAGGAAAATGATAAAAATGACAGAAGAAAGACATTAAATACAATTAATAAAGGTTTGATTAAAGAACTTATTAAATACTTACAAAAATTAACCTCAAATAATTGAAAACACTTTCACATTTTATTATACAATTTTTGTCACTAACAAATTTTTCATGGTACAATGTAAGTAAAATTCATTAATAAGATATCTATATCTATATATATATATATATATATATATATAGTCACAATGATTTACTAGTATAAATGAAATGTTTTTCGATTTGCTTATTACATGAACTGATTTTTTGTCAGTTTTACATATAACCACATGCTATGTTGTGTACCTTGCGTTTGTTATAGCTAGACGATACGCGCATGCGCATTGGGTCATACCCCTACCACGTTCACTGTCAAATTTTGTTACACAGTGCGCGCGCAACTTCCATTGCACACTAAACTTTTACCCTCAACGCGACAAAAGAAATATAACTTCAAAAAAAATAATTAGAGTGAAATGGGTAGAAAAATAAGTTTGTTGCATTTATTATGGACACACAAGGTTACAACTCTCTTCTCGAGCACTGTACTATACTAAAACCTCGTAATTTGAACTCAGTTAATTCGAAATACTACGTAAATCAAAGTTGTTGTTATCCAACATAAGAGTGGAATTTTACATGATTTGGAGTTTGGTTGATTCAAAATTCCGCACAATGGTGGCCAGACAGCGGCTGCGTTGAACAACAGTTGTCACTTCTCCCCCTTCTTCAGTCCCAGACAAAGAACTCCCGCAGTGCCCTTTATGTCTCGTTTATCCTCTTGCTCCTTTTTATTTTTATTTTTACCCGAAAGCGAAAACCGCGAAAACAATGAAAAGAATGCCATCGAGGTGGGCAGCTTCCCTGTTCTATCTGCCTTCTATTTTATGGTGGGCTGGGCTGCTTCCTATTTTCCTTTCTTTTTTACGGAGTGGTGTGTTAGAATGTGACAATCCACTCATCTCCCAAAAAAAAAAAAAAANTTAACCGAGTCCAGAAGTAAAAATAAACTTTTCCGAGGTTTCTTCTGCCGCACTGTCAGTTTCTGCCACGTCAAATCGCTGAACTGCTGAAGGGGAACACTGGCAACAGGGGTGTAGAAATGGACAAAAATAATGATCGCTCGCAGTGTGTGTAGCAGAGGTGGGGTGGAGGGGCGACCAGAAGAAGACGCCAAGAGATAGAGAAGTGAGAGGAATGATGACGAAAGAGAGAAAAATGAGAGAGATAACAGACAGTTCAACTACATTTTATTATCCTTCAAGTATCACATCTTTACGAGTATTGTTAAGCCGTTCTTTGAATTTTTCTGCCAGTGTATAATGCACACCCCAGAATTCTTTAACTAAAAAATCAAGCTTAAATTATTGACGGCTGAATAAAATGATGCTATAACATATGGCAAAGGGTAGTTAACGCCTGGAGTGCGTCAGACGATATCGGAGAAAATATGGCTAACAACCACTGCCAGTTGGGTTTTTGTGTAGCTGTTCCATGCACATGGTTGCCAGCTGTCATTTTCTTTTTGTGCTACCCTACCCCTCATGCAGTCGGCAGAAACTAAACTCAAGGAGTGCAACGGCGGCAGGAGCACGGCTGGCTAAGTAGGTCAAGGTTATGGCATCATAAAGAAAAAGGGGAGAATGAGGCAGTGTTCCAATTGGCACTTTTTGTTAACAAAATGGTCACGTGACTCGTTTTGTCTACAAAATCTATGAAGTATTTTTGTAATTTGCGTTTTGTCCACTTCGAAGCTGACAAATTATAACATACAAATTACCAAACTGCCGCCATATAAGTTTTGCCTGTTCAAAACGTTTAAATACACATATAGACAATGTTATTGGAATAAAGTAAACAAATATATTTTGTACTCACAATAGTAATTTCACAAAGCAAGTTGCTGAAATATTCTTGAAATAGATATTTTCTCACGACACAATGTTTTGTTAAGTAACAATTTCACGTTATATTGGTTTCATTTTATTAATTTTAAATTTTAAAGACCCTGTAACAACTTTTGGGAGTAATTTGTTTATTTTAGATCTTCGTGGACTTTTACCTTTGGAATCATGACTATACCAAAATAATAGCAGCATGGCATGCTAGACAGTTCAATATCGTGGTGTTCCAACTTAACTTTACAAAATGCTAAATGCACATTATGAAAAACGAAACCCCAAATGAATTAGAACACGGCCTGAGGAAGGGTGTACTTATTTTTCGGCGCCTTGTCTAGTTTCTCCTTAGTACATCACCATATGACACTTTCAGGATCGACATATTTTCTTGTGACAAATTGTTTTCCATTTTATCCTGCATAATTAATTACTTTTAACTTGAAATCGAATGTGTAACTGCACTTTTTTTTTCATCCACAAAATACTTTCCTTTGTATACTACTGTATCGTGCAGAGGCAGTGTAGCTAGCTACGCTGTAGAGCAGGTGTCGCTCGTTGGTCACTTTCTTATTTCTTTTATGCATGAGACGCACGGCGACAGGCAAACAAAGTGCTCGCTCATGCCCATTTCTCCCCCTTTCCTTTTTCCCTTCTCCGCAAAGCGGAAACGTCTCTCACCACAAACTCACCCTGGGTATAATACATTTTCTTCTCACAAGCGCATGTGGATCACAGCTGCTTGATACCGTGTTGCATGCACTGCACGTAAACTAAGACATTGATTGCAAACATCCCCTCACATAAAAATCGGATTACGAGGAATTATTTTGCATAAACATAATGTTGTTAATTGGTTAAGTATAAGAGAAGGCAATCTAAGACTTAGTTTGTAACCTACAGAATACACCTTTCTTTTCTGTGGCATTGCAAAATGTGAACAAAACGGACTCCGGAAAAACAAACAATATTGGCTGTACAGTCAATCCTGGTCAGCAACTGCTAACTCTGCATTTGTCCTCTCTCAAATAGATAACAAATGTCAATGCCCGCTCCTTCCGCCCCCTCCCCCAGCTTCCCCCGCATCACGACCATCCACTTGTCTAAAAGATCTCACGCTTTTCACTCATTTATTTATCCAGGCTGGGGGACATAAATTGACCCGTGGTGTAACGAGTCGCGGTATTCCAGGTTTCTGCTGTACCTCAAAATGGTACATACGACCACCCCATAGTCGCAAATATAAAATGTAAGCATTGGGTGCCGACGCACTTTAACAAATGCAAAGTCCATTTCCAGTAGCTTGTTGAGAAAAAATCAGACAATGTATTAATGAGAAATTATTTCAATTCAATAGACACACATCTTGCGAATAAAAGATACTCCAGAATGGTATAGGCTGTTCACGGTAAAGTTAGCACTTTTGAGGCCCTGGTTACTTTTTTCTCTCCCATGTTTATGCTAAACATTTTCGCATGACTATTACAAATAGTGTATACTTTTCACCACAATCAAAATTTAACGTCTGAGGCCACCATGTGATTTGTTTATTGGTTATTATTCCCGTAGAGATGGTTTTAAAAAGTCCTCACTTTACTGTCAACCTTCGAGACGACAGGTGAAGTGATCACGAGACTATTAGCTGAAGGGGGGAAAGGTGTAGGGGTGTGTAACTTGTACTGTTATTGGCCGGACTTGTTGCTATGCGCGCGATGACCATGCGAGATAACTATGGTCTGTCTCATATAAGTTGGCGAGATTCTGACAGTCAGCGAGTCGCAACTTGATGTAAATGAAACAAACAAAAAGTGCCATTTACAAAATCCTGTATCAGCTGATGCACGAACGAACAAAAGTTAATATTACGTTGGCTATTCTGGGTGCACTGCCAACGCACATTATACAAGCAGAAAATACGCAATAAGAAAGAGTTCCTAGACTAATTAATACATTTTATTTTACGTGGTCACAAAACAGTGGTTGTTAGTGTTGCAAACTAAACTTCGTGATAAAGTAGTAATGTATAGGTGTTCAAAATGAAATGCACAATAAAACGATCCATATCCAAATGAAACACAACTTCAAAACCTTTTTCACATCTCCAACCATGCTTTCCACATGTGCTTAATATTAATTCCAAAAGCATACAGAAATATTGCATAATATTGTTGATTTATTTTTATAATAATTTGACGAAATATATTTCAAATTCGTGTCGTTCAGAGCCAGTAATAGAAGAATAGTCAACTTTTAAAAAGACAGGAACAAAAGGCAGACAGTGCTGCTATCTGTTGAGCAATGCAAACGGCTCACACCTTGCTCTGTCATGCCGTACGCGCCATCTGTCCGCTCTTTCCCGAAGCATTACCAGCCAAAAAAGAATAGCTTTCGTGTGTGATATATAACAAATTTACGAACAGATACCAATAGTTTTATTTTTCCGCGAGCTCTGCATAATTTTAAAGTAACATAAATTTAGTGTACTGCAATTTGAGTACTAGTAATTTCTATTCGGCCGGTAATAGTTCGCCTAGGTAAATTATACGCTATGTTGTTCTCCCGAATACCCATTTCCTTGTTTCCGTGTTGTTACTATATTGTATTGATAAAACAAAGAAAGTGGGACACGCGTGAATAGTTTTTAAGCAATTCTTACGTTATTCCACGTCACATATTTCCAACTCAAACTGCTTAGTATCAGTAATAGCAGAATTACTGCATTGCAATCAATAGTCGTTGGCGAATAAAAGTGCGTTGTCAATCAAATCTCCCGAATTACTTTTAGTTCCAGTTATATTACATATAACGTCCAAAGTGTGATAATAGCTACAACTACCGTCTCACAAGTGTTAACCCAAATTCGCTGTCTCGGACAAATTAAAAAAGAGTTAGCAAATATTAAATTTTTTGCAAGGTTTTATATTTTTACTTTTATAAACCTACCATTTTTTTTAGACAGAAGTCAGTCTAAAATATCTTAAAATTTGTTTAGCATTACAGTACAATGGCAAGTGGATTAGCTGACGTGTTGATAAAAAATACAGCCTCCACTTGACGCACCAGCTGATGGCGAAAGGATACATAAACAAAAAGTAAACATTGGTGCTACTTTAGTTGAACTGTCAAAATCTTGCCAANTTCCAAAACACAACTGCCGTAGTTTTCAACTGATTTTCGCCATTATTTTTGTTTTCCATCTTGTGGCATACCAATTACAAGTAGCAACACTACAACCCGCGTGTTTTATTGCTGTGAGCTCGCAAACGTATTTTTAATCAGTTTTTATTGCGATTTATTGCATTTTTCCTAGGATTTTTGTATTTTTTCAACAATTTTTATGATTTTTTGACAGTTCCTGAGAATGGCCTTGCAAAATTGCTGCCTTGTTAAATCCAGTACTTGTAAATTCGGGGTTCTACTGTATTTGGAAGACAGCGCAAACTTTCACTGGAAATTTTTAATCATAAACTATATTTATTTTTGTGGTGCCTGCTTACGAACAAAATTTGCAAAACTTTTCATGTTCAAAGACTAGTTTATATTAAAGTATCAATTCTCAAACATTTTGTTTAACTTGGAAGTAGTGGTAGCGTATCTCAATCATTTAAGTTAATCAGCACTTCTAAAAATTCATTTTAAAGGCAATAACAAAAAATTGGGGTAAAAAAACTTTGTTAGTGCTTGCCATGTGATACATCGCATGCCAGTAAACAAGCAGAGCAGCTGCAGCCAATCCACCAAACTCTCAAACAAAAAAAAAAGCTGTCGCCGGGCCACCACCTTCGGTATGGATCTCAGGGTGCGCGCGCAGCCTGTCTCTCTCTCTCTCTCTCTCTCTCTTTTTCACATACACAGCCTTGTTTGTTCCCGTCCTTACACATAGCAGTCATGGCACATGACTCCGAGAGAAGTACTTACCACATCACGTCATCTACCCTTCTTACACCCCGGTGTTGCGGGAACATTGTAATGTAACTTTAAAAATAAGTTATTTTTTGTTAATAATAAGTAATTGTTTCATAAATAAATCCTCTGAATTTCCTGTAAAAACCCATTGAAAATGGAATGTGAACTTATTAAAAGCTATGCTGCCAATGTTTAAATAAATTTTGTCGACAAGGTAGGTCTCGTATTAAGTGTCTGGGATACTATTTTGTTAGGAAAACATCTGCCTATTAAAATAAATGAATGTTTTGTTAATATAGCATTTGTTTTTTAGTTAAGAAGCCATTGAAAATGGACTTTGCAATCGTAAAAAGTTGTGTGGCGCACTGTGTTTTGACTTAATTTTGGCAACATGGAGAGGTACTTTATGCTTTTTTAAGGTATCATTTTTGCTGGAAGATGTATATCTATCTATTTAAATAAATTAACAATTTTTAAAAACAATGAGTTATTTTTGCGCTAGAGACTACTGAGTATGGACTTAATGCGAAAAACCCAATTTTTGTGTTTTGGGGAGTTAATACAATTAAAGTTTAAACAAAGTCAATCTTACAAGCACATAGAACGTACAAGCCCATTCCCGAGAAACTTGAGAACTCATATGATCGACATTTGACAGTGTAATTTTGTCACTAGAGCCATTCAAAAGCGGCATAAGTACTACTTAAGCGGAATTTTTAAGAATAGAGGTGAAAATCGGTTAAAATTCTAATAACAACCCTTTAAGATAGCAACCCTTTTCCGGGGGAACCGCAGAGGGTTGTAGAATCGAGAGTTGACTGTAGTTTGAAATACGTACATTACACAGATTAGTCAGAGGCTCATTTGTTTTCTATCTGTTTGATTTTCAAAAGTTGTAACAGATGATTTTGCACATCAATGTGCAAGAAATGAGTTAGCAGTGGATGTAAAGGTTCACAAAAAATAACAATATTTTGTTTTTATTTTATTTTTTACTGGCTAATGTGTGTTTAGTTGTATATTATGGAGACCGTAGTGATAATTCATGATATTACGGTCAGACAGAGACCAAAGTGGTCGAAACTGAACAGGTAAATGTAAAAGTTGTTTCAAACATGAACAGAGATGACTCTTAAAAATGGTTAACCACCATGGCTTGGATGAAAGGATTTATCCCTCTTTAAAAAAATATTTTGGTACTAATGGAATCAAACAGTGAACAAGAAAATTAATACCTCACATGTTCTATAGCCAAAATAAATATGAAAATTAAATTTTTATCACTGTAACCCATACCTGCATTGCTTGAATGTTTTTCATACAAAAATAACTACTATTCACAAAGTTAAATTTTGTTTCAATTTAATTAAGACCGAAGTGTTTGCAGTCATAGTATAATACTGTAATATAGTATTGTATAATATAATTGTTTTTGCTAGATTCCAAGACATAGTTTGGGAGCAAAATTGTGCTGTGCTTCTATAGAACACACACAAAGAAGAGGAAAAAATTTCATAATATAACAGTTATATGAAGAAATGTGTAATTACAGAATTTAATTACAGAAAAATTATTTCTGAGGTGTTAACATAGTGTATGAAAATGGCCACAATGCAGTTTTCAGCAGTTACAAAACTTTTCCCTGGGCTCAGAAAAATAAAGAATGTCAAATTTGCATATTATCTAGAAGACGTAAAACGTAAATCGGGGAAGCTTGTAGATATTAAAACCCAAAATGGAAAACAAACACAAAATTATTAAAGTACTCTATGATTAGTTCAAAAAGTTGAAATTCCGTAATTTTTTTTTTTAAATTATTACATTTTTAGAGTAACAGATTAACACACAAACACATTAAATGTGACTGTCAGTAACGTTACTCTTCCAATATTTCTTCAGTATTTATGTTGTTAAGCATACATAATTTTCGACACTACCAACAAATGAAATTCCCTATGCATAAATACATTTCAATACAATTCATACATAACACAAAAAAAAAAAAAATTATAATTTTGTTTACACATTTCATGCTACTGGCAAAAAACACTTATATGCAAGTAACTATCATTTACTTAACCACCAAGTATAGATAGTCTTTCAATCCACCTTAAACATGATGTGATATTGATTATAGGGAAAACATTTTTTGAAGCTGTATGATGAGCTCAGCTTGTAGCATGGTGTACAGTAAACTCCCCTTGCCCCTTGGTCACGTAGGCTGAGTGGATGCTGCTGATCGGCACGTTATATTGGAGATTTCCTGTTTCCCTGCCCATGCATTATTACACTGCTCTGTAATAACCTCGCTTCACCCTCATCAGCTCTCAAGAACCCGTCAAGAGCCACCCAGACCTCTCCACTCTCCACTTCACTTAATTAAAACTATTTCTACTGGAAATCTGTACTTATTATAGCTCAATGATTATCCCAGTGATGTCTCACCGTCACAGTGTGTGGGGACTGCTGTGGGGGGGAGTGGATAAAGGAATGGACAGCCCACCCCCTCATTCCAAAGCAAAGCGGGGCCTCACTTTTCATTGTGTGGTATTTTTGACTGTTACTGAGTGAGGTATATGTAATCATGATGTGTATGCTTGGCAAAGATGGTACTATGCTAAGCTAGAGTGCAAGAGTCCATTGCGACAACTACTTTTCCCTACAGAGGACGGACCCCACGAATACAATTGTTTCTTTTTATAATCACGACTACTAGCTATCGAGTTGTTATGCCGTTCTACAACACTAGTGTACCAACAATCATATGAAACAATACAAGGCAATTGACTGGCATTCCTTCACTGAAATGTGGTTTTGATAAGATTTGCAAGATGAGCACAGTAATAGTGTGTGATGCGCATACACAGAGCTAAGATCACAGTGCTGCCGCAGCCATATAAGTAAACTGATATACTTACTTTCTGAACACACTTAATATTAATTGACTAGCCTGCCTCATGTTTTGTCTACCTCTATAACTTTACATTAGGGCCTATATGAGAGAGGGTCTAATGTAAAAGTGTGAAAATAAGCTATAAACTACAAAATTGCAAAATATTTGCCTCTTTTATTACTTTTTTTTAATACACAAATTACTGTAGACATTGTAGGACTTGTCAAAAAACTGTCTCTTACATATTTTTCTATAAAAATTTATTTGATAGAAACTAACTACTACGTAATCACCAAGCATGTTTGGTTTTGCTGCAGAAGTGAACCACACTTGCTTTAGGAAGATAGTAAGTTTGATTCTGACCAAATGCAATTGCCAGTTGGGAGGTGTTTTTTTTTTACTGTTATTATTACATAAAGTTAGAGCACTGTTACTTTAGTACAAGTTATTATTTCTCACATTTCTTATTCAAAATAAGTATTACATTTTATGATTGACCTTAATAGCTTTCATAACCATAAGTCTGGCAATACAAAATATTCTAGGAGTGAAATTAAAAACATTACAAAGCACTTTTACATACATTTTAAATGTACATAAAACTGCCAGGGAAGAGTTTTGAATTATCCATGACAGAAATGCAGATTTCATAAATGCATGGCCCAAAATTTCAAAATATTATTTTTCAAATGTTTAATATATAGTGTGAAGCTAGAAAAGGAAACATTTTATGAAAGTCTTTAATAAAGTAAACTGTGTCAGCTGAATACTGAAGCAGAAAATTTTTATACTACAGCAAGATCCGAATTAACTTAAAAGTCAACTGGAAAGCGTTATTTGTTTCCAAATATTATATTTTTGGTAGTAACTATTCTAAATATATGCCTAATGAAAACTGCCAGATAATGTTTTGAATGTGAATTGCCATACATGAGTGTGATGTCAAATTGTAAGTCCTAAATGCAACTGGGAGGCAAAAGTTGTCACCTGATAGCATTTTCATACTAGGGATGGGATCCTCGATGCAGCGATACCTTAATACCATTGATACTTTATGGTATTGAGTATCACATGAGAATATCAGAAAGAATCAAATTTTAACATTGTGCTAATGGTATTTACCATGCACATTTTGTTTCTTCATAAAGCAAAAAATCACAAAATTCCCATAATATTTGCATAATGTGTTTTATCGCATAATTATTACAGTCGCACAATAATATTTAAATACTGAAAAGTGGAAAACTGTCTACGAGTCGTTTGTAACTCCAGCCGCGTCACAACATGAAACAACCGGACGGGGAAGAAACAAAGTTGGAAGTACCGTAACGAGTTGTAGCTCCCATCCCTCAAGAAGAAACGAAAGTGGGAAGAGTGCCGTGGTAGTTGCTAGGCAACTATTTCCCCTCTCACCGGGCATGTAAGAGGAGGAAGTGACATTGAACCTGGCCGTGACGAACTACAGCTGAGTGTACCTGAGAGTAGCCAACATCCACCAACCTAGAGAGAGAGAGGATGCAAGGATGCTAAACCAGTTGCTAGGCAACCACTTCCCCTCTCACCAGGCATGTAAGGGGAGGAAGTTGAGTTGAGTTGAGTTGAGAGATTTGGGCGGCTCTTAACAACGAGGTCTTGAGAGACAATGAGGATGAAAGAAGGTGAGAATGGAGCAGCACCGGAATGCAAGGGTGCGGTAAACGGGAGATCTAGAGAAAGCCCACAAACCAGTGGCATCGTCCGGAACGATTCCCACTTGCGAAAATCCAGGAATGACCCGGCCGAGGATTGAACCTGATTCGCCTTGGTGAGAGGCAAGCAGTCTGACTGCTCAACCACTGCGGCCCCTGTAAGGGGATGAAGCGACATCGTGCCTGGCTGGGACAAACAACCAAGCGTACCCGAGGGTAGCTGACATCCACTGACCGAGAGAGAGAGAGAATGCGAGGATGGCGCTCTACTTGCTAGGCAACCACTTCCCTTCTCGCCAGGCATGTAAGGGGAGGAAGCGAGGCCACACCTTACGCCGAGTGTTGGAGTGAATGGACGGAAAGTTGTTGCACTTATCACTCAATTCACTCTAGGTTATTCAATGTTTCAGTAAACAAATGTTAGAGTAATTTCCTTGAAGTCACGAAACAAAATAAAAAAAGCTGCAAAATCTCAAATAAGTGTGTACTGAGCTATCATTTTCCTTAAAGTTTGATTATGGCTTTCATTGTGGAAACTAGATTCTATAGAATCGTAGGAGACAGTGTTGCTGGTTTATCAGCGGTTAAGGACTTTTGAGTTACAGGCAGTCTTTTGAGTTTATTTTCAAGCGTAATGTGGGTTTTTAAATTGTTTCAGTATGTTTCAATAACACTATGGTAAAATGAGCAATTTTCTTGGCCAAATTGTTTTGTGTTCACGGCAATATTAATTTGATGTCGAGTAAAGTNCTATGGTAAAATGAGCAATTTTCTTGGCCAAATTGTTTTGTGTTCACGGCAATATTAATTTGATGTCGAGTAAAGTATCAGTTTCGAGTATCGAGAGAATATTTTGGTATCAATACCGGTATCGAGTATGGAGAAAATTTGGTATTGTCCCATCTCTATTTCATAATTTAAATACTAAAAATTAAAGGAAAAATACTAGACAACTGTAAAAATACCAAGTTCAGTAGCTTAAAAAGCCACGCGGCATGTCATTGTGTACCAGGCAGCACAATAGCAGCTGGAAAGAATAACTTGGAAAAATTTATTTGTGTGAAATGTTGAGAGGGATACGTCCCCCTGTATTCTACGTCTATGTTCAAAATGGTCTGCGATGAAAGTAAAAAATAAAATGACAATGAAACAATGTTTAGATAAGGTTAAAAGACCTTTCCAATTTTATATTTTTTAATTTCTTGAATTGTTACAATTTTGCTTTGTTAAATGTGGGTTTCTTAATTTTTCTGTAGCCACCTGCTCAACCATTCAGCTGGTCAATTACGTAATTTAGCCTAATTTTCAAATTTTCAAATTTTTTGGATTTGCTTATTTTCTGCTAGTTTATGCACTGTGTATACACAGGAACAGGCAAGTGAGTGAAGAGGTTTGGGCTGCTCTTAACGACGGGATCTTGAGAGCAGATGAAGGTGAACTAAAGTGGCTATGGAGCAATGTCGAAATACATTGGCGGGAGAAACAAAAATTCCTTGAGAAAACCTACTGACCAGCAAAATAGTCTAGCACGATTCCCAAGTGCAAAAATCCAGGGGCGGCCCTGCTGAAAATCAAACCTGGTTCACCTTGGTGGGAAATGTGCACTCTAGCCACTATGCCAAATGCACCCCCAGGAACAGGGCACCCCCAGGAACAGGTAAAACAAGTTAGGTTTTAGTACTGCAGTAACCATTAAATGTTTTTCAACTATTTCATTCCGGGATTATGATATGATAGTCAGATATGAGCTTGTGTTGGGCACAAGGTGATGACACAAGAAGTTTACCATTAGGGGAGTTCTGCAAGTTGTGAGTGAAGTGAGTAAAGATATTTGGGCTGCTCTTAACAGCGAGATCTTGAGAGCAGATGAGAGTGATTGAAGTGAGCCCCTGGAGCAGTGCCAGAATGAAAGGGTGGGGGAAACAGGAGATCCCTAAGAAAACCCGCTGACCAGCGGCATCGTCCGGCATGATTCCCACATGCGAAAATCCAGGAGTGGCCCAGATGGGGATTAAACCTGGTTCGCCTTGGTGGGAGGCGAGCAGGCTAACCACTCAGTCACCATGGCCCCTTCTGCAAGTTGTGGGCCCATCAAAAATGCAGGGGATGTTCTGAGACAGACCCAGTTCATTGTGTATGATGGTCAGTTCTTCCTTGCCCAGCGTTTGCACAATGCTCAGAGCGGGTACCTGCCTGGATAGGCCTGGACAGCCTACCAGCTGGTCGCAACANTGCCCAGCGTTTGCACAATGCTCAGAGCGGGTACCTGCCTGGATAGGCCTGGACAGCCTACCAGCTGGTCGCAACATCAACCGATGTCTTGCCTAAGACAGAGGCACTTGGCTAGGTACGACATGGCCTGCCAGAAGCAATGGGACACTGTTTGACTGCCTGTGTCCTGATTTACATCCATGTTCACCCTTGTACCACTCTGCCAGCCCCATCTGAGGCTTACCTGAGAATGTGCTAGAGGCCGCTTGCAGTCAGTCTTGTGCCACTCTTCATGGAAGCTATGATGGTGTGTAAAGTAAACCTTGTTCCCTAAAAGGGAACTTTGTGTTGTATGGTTGAGCAAGAGTTGCAAAGAACCTTTCAGCAATAAAAGGGGGCCATGTCAGCAGCTGTTCCCACTGCCAAATCACAAAAATGTTTTACCTGGTTGGTGGATATAACTTTTGCCTGCAATGTTACTGAGCAGCACCATCACCCACCCAATCCCAAAGTACAACACAACCAACACACCTACCTACCTGCTCTTGACACCAGAGTTATTTTCCGATTGTATGTGCGTGACACAGTGCCCTGGCAAGAGCACACCTTTTTTCACACTCTCCTCCCAGTTAGCACTCTGGAACACAAACATTCACACATCCTCAAACATAATACACATATTAATCAGATATTGCAGACATAATGATCTGCCATTAAATTTGCGTATTACACAATTCTCCTTTACCCCAGTACAGGTTATGCAATGGATAAATTTGTAGTGTGCCATTAACTTCCATACTGTTAGAAACATCAAAAATTGGCTTGGCACAAAGGCACTTTCTAATATATATAACTATCTATGGCCAAAAGAGCATAAATGTAAATTTTATAAGCATGTTAAGAACTCTAATTATGAGAATCTGATACTTCTAACTGAAAACTGAATCCATTGGATACACACACATTATTCAAAAACATTACTTAAGGACTTGTTTTGAAGGTTAGGAGTGCAAGGTGCATGTTCACAGTAGAAGTAACTAGGTCAGGGGTCAGCAACCTTTCTACCTTAAAGGGCCACATCAGATTTGTGTTACGTCTTGGGGGCCGCATGGTTTATCATACCCATAAACATACGAACAAGGTGTGATATAAGCAGAAAAACACATATTGAATTTAAATTTGTTTATTTCACACAAAACATTTCGTTTATAAGGTACACGATTATAAATTTAGTTTTTTTGTAAATTGAAATACAGTTTGAGTATAAATGAAGTTCGAAATTGCATTAAAAATACAATAATAGTTTTCGAGAGAATTTAATGGGAAGTTTGGTATTGCATCCTCTTCACAAGCTTGTCAATATCTGGTCTGATTTTCGAAGTTGATACTTTGATTGAATTTTCCAGATGAACGTTAGTCAATCTACTTCTGGTTTTATTCTTGACAAAATTCATTTTTGAAAACAACTGTTCGCAAACATATGTGCTGGCAAAGAGAGACATCATTTTAAGGGCGTTTAACCTGATATTGGGAAAGTTGTCTTTGTCAATATACTTAGAATAGAATTCAGTTAGTCCCAAGTTGAACTTTTCCTTTAAGTCTGAGTTGCACTGTAAGTCTGTCAGTTCCATTTGAAGGTTTCCTGGCACATCACTGACCTTTACACTAAAAGGCCGGGAAAACAAGTCAATTAACTTTTCACTTTTCCTAAAGTCCAAGAACCTGGAGTTAAATTCATCTTTTAGTTCCACTAAAGCTGTGACATACTTGCTCATGTCAAAACCATCACATTCTGACAATTTCTCAAAATGAGTGAAATTGTAGTCCATGAGTTGATCTTGCCACAGATCAAGCTTGCACTCAAATGATTTGATACAGTCAAAGAGGTTGTGAATGAAGTTGTCAGGATGTTGCAATTTTTTGTTTAATATATTCAAATGCATTGTGATGTCTGCGCAAAATGCCAAATCACTTACCCATGAAGGGTTGTTGAATTCATTGACTGACTTTTCTTTGTCGTGCATAAAGGCCTTTATAGCATCTCTCAGTTCAAATACCCTCTTTAACATTTCTCCTCGAGAAAGCCAACGAACGTCACAAAAGTAAGGTATGTCTCCGTAATCTGCATCCATTTCAGCCAGAAAGGATTGAAATTGCCGATGTTTGAGCCCGTGAGATCTAATGAAATTTACTGTTCTAACAACGATGTCCATCACATTTTCGAAGCCTACCTTCTTGGCACACAAGCTTTGTTGGTGTATAATACAGTGATAGTTCATCAAAACATCGTCCCCTTTTCTTTCCTGAACCAAAGTAACTACTCCTTTGTTTTTGCCTACCATTGATGGACAACCATCAGTGGCAATTCCTACCAGATTTTTTAGATTAAGGTTAAACTTATCAAGCACATTCATTAAACTTTGAAACAAATCAGTTCCTTTAGTGGTGCCTTGCATCGGATGTAGGCTTAACAACTCTTCAGTAATATTGAAATTATCATTGATTCCCCGAACAAAAACAGCCAGTTGTGCAGTGTCGGTGATGTCAGTACTCTCATCAATAGCAATTGAATAAAATACAAATGCAGACGCTTCATCCTTAATAGAATCATTGATATCATCTGCCATATCATCAATACGTCTCAAAATAGTTGTTGCAGAAAGGCTTACTTTAGAAAACAAATTTCTCTGTGATGGACACAGAATTTCAGCGGCAGACCCCAGGCACTCTTTGACAAATTCTCCGTCTGAAAAAGGTTTTGACTTTTTTGCAATCTTTTCAGCTACTATGAAGCTTACCTTAACACAAGCTTCAGTCTCAACAGTAGGCTTTTTGAATGAAAACTGCTGGTTCTTGAGATTTTGCTTTAAATTAGAAACTTTATCACTCCGAACTTGTCCTTGAAAAGAGTTGAATTTTGTAGCATGTTTGGTTTCATAGTGTCGTTTCAAGTTGAACTCTTTCATTACACCGATTGACTCATCGCACACTAAACACACCGGTTTCTGCCGAACTTCAACGAACAAATAAGCATCCGTCCAACGTTCTTGGAAAACGCGACACTCGTCACCTACTTTACGCTTTTTACTAGAACTAGCCATAGTTGCAACAAACAACAGCTTGTAATGGTGACTACTGACACAACGAACACGAACCCTTCCACAGTGTTGTAAAAAATTGACCTGCCACGCCACGGCGCGGCAACATGTGAACTACCCTCGCGAACCGTTGAGAGGGAAATTCAAACTTTCGTCAGAACGAACGCCTTCACTCTCGATCACTCGGGGAGGCGACGCACTCCGACAATGACCGAGACAGTCCGAATGCACTCGACAGACACTGACGTAGTATTCGCATACACCAGAAACCTTTTTGTGTTATCAATTAATAGTTCACAACTCAACTCAAATTTTTTACAACTTATTAGTATTTGTAATAATAATTCTTTAATTAAATCAAACCTTTTTGTCGCGGGCCGCATAAAACCGGCCGGCGGGCCGCATGCGGCCCGCGGGCCTCACGTTGCCGATCCCTGAACTAGGTAGTGCTCTACATCAGGTTATATACCAAATGTCTACAGGTAATCCAGAATGGATGGCATGCACACTATTACTGTAAATGTGTATGTGGACAGATACCTTGAATGAGGAACACACTGTTATTAAATTTTTTTATTTTCACACTTTTGAATTGTTTTTTTTCCAAACTGAGTTTTTCATGAATTTTTAGTGGTACAACAACGAATATAGTATTCTATGTACAAAAGTTACATTATTTGCATATCCCAATGACACACACACACGCACGCACGCACACACACACACACACATATATATATATATATCTCAGATACAAAGGCTTCTTCATAACATCTGGCTGACAGGTAGCCATCAAATATTTAAGTGTAACAATAAACTATTATATTTGTGGTTGCCACCTGTTAGTTTTTAACCTGCTTCTGTATTACAATACTGCTCGCAGCTCTAATGGAAAGAAGTATGCATAAACTAAATTAAGAAATTTAAAATTAGTTAATAAGAATATAGCATTTATAATAACCTAACCAGTTTTTAGCCTACTTTCCGAAGGAAAGAAAGGCTTATCAGATCACTTTCCTGCATGTGTGTATGTGTGTGTAAGTACCCCTTTCAATTTTTGAATGAAAGGACCAAATTTCACCAAACTTGGCACACCTGACTTTTATAGTTTTCGACCACGCCAAGCAATTACTTTCAAAATGGTGGTCATTTAAAAATTTGGGATGATATGTTATATCTCTGGAACTATTCAACTGATTTAAACCAAATGTTGTATTCCGGGCAGAGAATTGTGTAAGCATTTAATTTTGAGATAAATATCATTAATCCATCATTTTGAAAATAGCACCAAATAGAAAATACAGATTTTTCCTTATATCACGAAAACTATTAAACCAATTCTCACCCAATTTGGCAAGAAAGTAATACTATGATAGGCCAAGTAAACACATGTGATTAAACTTGATTAGGTACTTACTTTCAAAATAGCGGACATACCAATTTTATTAGGTTTATTTGGTATGCATCTGTTAGGAGCATCATATATATATATACATACACACATAACTACTTTTTTTTTTTTTTTTTTACCATTTTTGAAGATAGTGCCATACAATAAATAAAGTTTTTTACCATTTTTGAAGATAGCACCATACAATAAATAAAGTTATTAAGTTATATCACGGTAAAAATTTGGCAAACAAATAGAATGGCAGCAGGTGGTGTAAACTGGTATGTTTTAAGTGGCTCATGCACTTATTTTCAAAATGGTGGCTATTTTAGCTGAGTATATTTTATTACCGAAACAAATTTCAACTCAAGTTTGTATGTTGACAACGTAAACAGGATGGCTGGAAGATTTTGGTCCCACTTTTTATGGTGCTCGCCCACACAGAGTCCGGTGCCCTTTTTGATTTCCTGGTTCCTGCGCCCTGTGGAATTTGCCTGTGGGTGGTAGGTTGGCATAGTGTAGGGCTTTGCTTGCCACCTCTCGCAAGCATCCCTCCATTGTTTTCTAGTAAATTGAGTACTGTTGTCCGTCCAGATGATTTTTGGGTACCCCCACCTGTGGGGGGAAAACATCTGTTTACAGGTATATGATGATGGCACCAGCCTTTGCATTCTTGATTGCTGTAGCTTCAATCCAGCAGAAAAACTGATCAGTTAGTACTAGAATAAATGTTTCCCACTACTTGATCTAGGATATGGACCCATCAAGTCCAGGACTAGTTTGAGCTATGGCTTCATTGGCCTTCGGGCTTGTGGGTCAGGATGGTGCATTGAGTGGGCCTTACAGGTGAGACATTTCTTGCTCTATTGAATGTGCATTTTCACATCCGGCTCATCTCTTTCCACCAGTATCTTTTGCCAATGGCGCGTAGAGTCTCTTGCATTCCAGGATGTCCTGTCATATCATGGTTATGGAAATGCCACAAGAGTGACATGTGCAGTACGACTGGGACCCATATCTTCCATTCTTCTTTTCGTGAGTCGGCCCGCACCCCCACTACTCCTTTGGCCCCTCCTTGAATTGTCCGGGGTTTTTCTTACATTCCCCTTCTCTCGATACTGTGCGTTTGTCAACTCGCTCCGGTGGGTGGGGTTTACTGTTTGCTTCCTTGCCTGTTGAATATCAACCTGTCGCATGAAATGGGTTTCTTGCTCCCTTTTCCTTGTCAGAAGTTTCGGGGGTAGCATTCTTTCCCATTCACTTGTATTGGGGTCCGCTGGCTTCTGTTCAGAGCAACGCAACAGGGTGTCAGGTGACTGATTCTCATTGCCCTTACAATGCTCCACCTGGAAGGAGAATTCTTGTAATAACAGCGTCCACCTTGTTAGTTTCGCACTGTGTTCTTTCACTTTCATTTTGTTTAAGATCTGATTGTCAGTACGTAAAATTAACAGTTGATCTTCAAGGTAGTGGTGGTACCATTTAATAGACTAGACCAGGGGTGGCCAACCGGTCGATCGCGGCAATTAGTCCAATCGATCGTGGCAAAGGCAAAAAATATAAATACGTAGAACAGACTGCGCAACGTAATAACCAACTGCTGCGCGCATCATCTTGTATCATTTTTCAATGGCCGTTCCATCACGTTATTTATCCTCTCTTCCACGGAGTAGCTCTCTTTTATTTTCGGCACGCGATGGACAATAGGCGGGACGCGGGGCGGGGCAGGTGGGTGTCAATCCATTCAGTTGACGACGGGGACTAGCGGAGTTACGATGTCAACGACTACCGATGTAAATCACCATTAGACTCTGCATCGCGCCTCATACGCTATGGATAAGTGGTTGAAGAGAAATGCTTAAGGAACATCAATCAAATGAAGAAAGAAATGCTTCTGAAGGTTCATCAAATAAAGTAAGATAATATTTTTGATATTGTTACTATTGCAAACGAACCCCTCAATAATATACCTAGTTAAATATATTATTCACTGATTTTTGCAGTGTATTATAAAAAACAATTATTATTTTACTCGGTGGATCAAGCGAACTACCTACCTAGTAAGTGGGTACCTACCAAAAGCGTAAATAAATAAAAACTTAAAAATAATGTTCACTCGCTAACTTTGTGCCATCATTACGAAAATAAATTTAATTCACATTTAGTTATAGGATATTTCTACTTTTATTATCATACAAATTATGTTCTTAATATTTTAATATTATTTTTGTAGATCTTTGAAAAATGTGCACCAAAGAAATCAAAAACTTATCACCTTCACCAAGAATGGGAACTGGACTCGACTACTTCTTTACTATGCTGAAAGAAAACTGTTGCTGCTTAATATACAATACATCCGTGGCAATACCGAATAAAGGAAATTTAGAGTGACATTTTAACACAATGCATAGTAAATATCAGAAAGCTTTTTCCACCTAACAGCGAAATAAGAAAGAAAAAATTGCAAGCATTGAAATCGCAATCAACAGTCCAAGAAACCATGTTTTCTAGGCCTATTGAGCAAAGTAAGGCTGCAACTGAAGCTTCTTTCCAAGTAAGCTACAGAATTGCACAAAAGTGCAAACCTTTTTCCGATGGAGAATACATCAAGGAAATTTTCGAAGCAGTGTCAGATTTTCTGTTCGTGAATTTCAAAAATAAAAATGAAATTAAAAAAGCTATTCATGGTTTACGTCTGGAAATACTGTGATGCGCCATATAGAAACGATGAGTGAAAACATAAACGAACAATTACAAAGAGACATCGTCCGCTGCGTTGCTTTTTCGCTACAACTTGACGAGTCAACAGATATCACTGATACTGCACAATTACTTATTTTTATTTGGATGGTCTTTAAAGATTTCTCGACGAAAGAAGAACTGCTAAGTATCCTTAAAAGTAAAAACTTGTGGCCTTGATATATTCACGGAATTCAAAGCACATATTAGCAAGATTAAGCTACCTTAGTATAAACTCGTATCAATGACAACTGATGGGGCTCCTGCAATGACAATATAATGGTTTTATTGCTCTTTGTCACAAAGACGAAGACTTTCCAGACTTCATTAGCTACCACTGCATAATTCATCAACAAGTATTGGCTAGTAAGAGACTAAACACAAAACATGTAATGGATATTTCTTTCAAGATTGTAAATTCCATAAAAGGAAAATCTCTCCAAAGACGGCTCTTTAAACAGCAATTAGATGAGAAGGAACCAGATTTGGCATTGCACACTGACGTAAGGTGGTTGAGTAGAAGCAAGTTTTTGCAAAGATTTCGAGATCTATTGGACGAAATAATAAAATTTCTTGAAGAGAGGGGTTACTTTCAATTTAAAATCACACTTGTCTCGCCCAATAAAATTCACAATTCACACTGTAGAAAATTTGGGTACTAAGAGTTTGCTATAATTGTTGTCGTGTCATTTTACAAACATTCATTTATTCTTAATTAATTCATCTGTATATAAAATGTAGTTGACAGAGACGTTTTCTAGATTTTAAACATTTTGACCCTTTGCATCTGTCCGTATTGCTACAGCCGAACATGAAGCCTACAGTTCATTGGTTGTGACAACTAAACAAGTCTTGTGAAGTATGTTCAGAAATCTCAAATCCAAATTGTAACTTGTGCTCTGGAATGAAATGAAAATCTATAATTAGTTGAGCTCTTTTTCAGTATTTGTAGTTTTATATTTATTTTTAAATTACGTAGCAACTACACTTTGAAAAATAATTCAATGGAAAGTAGATAATATGAAATGTTATAGGTTTACTTGTAATGTTATATTGTAGAGTTAACTAATAACCCTAAAAGCAGTTAGTTTAATTCAAATAAAATACTATATACAAATCCATAGAAGTGCATAACTGCCAGCAAGTTAATTATTCATTGCTCACTGCTGCTAAGTGTATTGAGAAAAGACCAAAAAGTAATTGTCAGGGTTACAAAAAAAAACACTTCTATAGCTCTTAGCACTATTTATGCTCTAATTCGGGTTTGCATTTAAAATACACATATTTCCATTGCATATCAAATAATGAACCTCGGCTATCTTGCATATTATTACATCTTTGGAGGAAAACAGTGTGAACACATTTGTTTTAATTATAGTAGAACTAGTAGCTTGCAAAGAGAAAATTACACAGAAGATTTTTAAAAATAGCGTACACACAAAAATCCAACTTTGTATAAGATAATTATTTACACCTATTAACTTACACTAGAAACATTTGATCAACATAACCTTGTGTGAAAAAAATTACAAATGAATTTCATTATTAAAATACAAGAAAATTGTGATGTATAACTTTAAAGCATTAGCCATACAAATTTTGTATACAGTATAAAGGCTCAAACTATGTACATTTTGAATTGTTACATAAAAATGACCTTTGTCCTGAATTTAAGTTGAAACCAAACCTTAACTTTTATCGCCTAATTAACAAAGTGAGGCTATTTTCTCGGGAACGGAAGGAAATACAGCAAAATTTACAGACCATTTTTGAAAATGTGATAGGTTGTAAAGTGCAGGTGATTAAAACTTTAAAACCGCTGTTATTAATATTTGGGTGCCTGTGCTGCCGTTAGATGATTTCAAATGAGTGGCGCAAGTTCTGATAATTTTCAATTCAACTACATCTTCAATGTGTTTGAATTTGTTGGCAAAGTATTAAAATAGTTCTTATCAGTGCTGATACATACAGAATGTCCCTAATACATTTGCCAGCTTCTCATGAACCTAGTCACTTTTTAAAATGACACAGGGCGCTATCTTTATGACTATCTTGCAAATTTTACTGTCTTATCTCAACAAAATAAAAGACAAATTGTAACTTGGTACAAGCAAAAATGTTTCGTGTGGTACTATTTTTTTTCCCAGGAGAATAACTTGGAATAGTGGTAAAATCATGGAATGGAACCAGTCTTAAGATCGGATATCCAATAAAAACCTTTTTTTTTAAGTAGAGTTATTTGACTATTCGACACAGTATTATGTTTACGAGATAAATTTAAAACTGATAAAAGAGTAGTTTTACTAGCTAATAAGTAGATGGCCACATTGTGGCCCACTAAATCTCACATTTTCTAGAAGGGGAAGAAGTGGAATGAGATCTCTATTTACCCACACACTGGAAAAAACANGGAAGAAGGGGGGGGGGGTTGAAACTGACATCCATAGCACTGAGGTTCGTTTCAGCTGCCAGCCACAACTGTTTCCAGCTACTCAGAGAATTCTGGCACGTTTCAAAAACAGTTACGTATGAATGTTCAAAATTTAGGCCTATAACCATATTTAGGTCAGCTTTAGGACTTTTTAACAATGTCAGTATTGATGATAGTTCCTGCAGTTATTATTTTACATATTTTTAACATATTTGTGTTATTCTCAATGCATCACATTACACATAATACATGTTAATATTTTGTAGCGACTGTTTTTAACACTGTTACAACTGTAGGGGAAATCACTATAGTATTTAACCTCGTGTTATTGATAAGTGTTAGGTTATTTCGTTAAAAGGACGGTCACCGTTGAAATAAATATTAAAACGAAGGGGCAACCAGTCCAACGAAAAGACAATAAATTCAAGCATGCAACTTGCGTCTCTTATTTTTTGTACATAGCAGCAACAAACTTAAAATAGTGATAAATATGCACAGAAATAGGTCTCCTGTAACTTTTATTTTGCTCATGTTTCTTTGCATACTTAGTTTTTACTAGGTTATTAAAAATTTTCAGGCTGGACTTCAGTAATTTTGTTGGGATTGTGGCAAACATTCAGATCACAGAATGTAAGCACGTTACAAATTGTGTTTCAAACACTAAGGGGAAAGTTACAAAGATGTGATAAATAAACAAATGTGACGTTCAAATAATTAATTTAGTCATAAAATCTGTTCTACAATGACACAGACACTGGTACGGATCACGGAAGTGGAGCACGCAACACACTCCATGTTCAATCTACAATGGGACGAGGAGCAGCGGTGGTGTAGTGGTTAGATTACTCTCCTCCCATCTAGGCAAACCGGATTCGATTCCCGGCAGGGTCGCTACCCAATATTTGCATGTAGGAATCGTGCCAGACGATGCTGCTGGTCGGCGAGTTTTCTTGGGGATCTCCATTTCCCCAGCCCTTTCATTCTGGCACAACTCCATACTCACCTTGCTTCACCCTCATCGGCTCTCAAGACCTCGCTGTTAAGAGCCACCAAAAACTCTTCACTCACTATAATGGGACACATGTGTACATGGATAAAGTACGGATACATGTAAAAAAGTTAGGCAACTCTTCCATGTCCATGAATCCGTGCAGCCAATAAGAATTGAATATTTGGTTTGTTGATATTCGTTTTCGTGACCAATATGGGATACAAGGCCAAAAGTGCATGCATTCGATGTGGCTATTATCGTTTTTGTTTTAATAAACCTGCACACACAGTTTGACAGTACTATTTATGCAATGAGGAACACTGTAAAAATATAAAAATTTAGATGTGTATATTATAAAATTTACATCTGAAACTTGCAACAACCGAGTATTTTTGATTTCGTAAGTTGCAGAACTGTACATTTCTTTGTATTGTAAAATAGTTAAAATTTGTAATGATTCGTCTGCTTATTCCACTTACATGTTCCATGTCTGTTTTCTTATGCATCCAGTCATTGTAGAATGGGCCTAACAATGGCCATTTCACTTTGCAATGACACAACACACATACAGTGTATTTATTCCTGCCGTGGAAATACGGATTTATCACATTATCATAACATGTACAAACATGATGTGGTAATTTTAAGTATTTTTCACAGGAATAAAAATTAACACTTGGTCCAGCAAAAAGCAACATGCCATGTCATGTCGCCACTTCTGCCAACTTCAAATTTGTAACTATCCCACCATCACATCTAAATATTATAATAAGTATTCAAACATATAAAATCTTGTTTCAGTTTTAAATCACAAATTCAAAAATCATTATTTTTGCTGTAGTAAATATGAAATATGCTAACATTGAAAACATGTATAATTTTCCTGCTATTTCTAGTGCTGCAAAACTTTTAGATAGAGAGAAAGAGAGAGAGTGACAAGCTCCATTACGCCTATTCAAGTTTCTTCCTTCCTAGAAGAAGAAGAAGAAGAAACATGTGCACGCATGATGCGTGCACGTGCGCACACACACACTAGGACTTACACAACATATTTTGCACTGGAATTTTTGTAAGTAACAGTGAAATATGTTTCCATCAGTGCCACCTAAAAATTTAAATTTTCCAATAGGAAATGTTTAATTTACAAATAGCATACCTACAACTAGGTTATAGCAACATTTTAACTGTGAACTATTTCTTTCTAGCTGCTGCCAACACATCACTGCTCTCACTATTTTTAATTCATATTAAATATCAAATAAATATTACAAGTTATAGAAAGTACCAAGTTAAAGTTTCCTTTAATCAAAAATACAATACTTGGAAGTTAGTGACAGTGATAATTTTTGTGGTAGACAAATTATTTAAAAAACAGGTGAACATATTACTCTTAGGGTGATATTTAGACGGTTCATTTCAAAAAGTGTGAAGATGGAGTATACCACTTCCTTTTAAAAAAAAAGTCATAATTTAGATTTTTTTTTTGCTGTTATAATAGTTTTGTATGGTTACAATTTTGGTCTTTTCTTTTTTACCTGAAAGTTCTCTTAAATCCCTAAAGTAGACTTTATAAGGCATATGTTCCCTGTGTTTTTGTATGATAATACAGCCCTTTGGACTGCCCAGCATTGTTGACCAACATAACATGACAAATCGGTTAAAAGTTCTGTTNGTATGATAATACAGCCCTTTGGACTGCCCAGCATTGTTGACCAACATAACATGACAAATCGGTTAAAAGTTCTGTTCTTGAGAACGTAGTGTCTGTTTAGCATTTTCTTTATTTAATTTGTTTTTCACAGAGAATTGTTGTAATAATTTACAATTTTAATTTTCAAGCAGTACTGTTTCTGATGATTTATTGGTATTTATTTACCACATGTTTAGCTTTTTATATATACAATGAATATTTGTATGTTTTGATACGACAAAGTGAAAATACAGTCACGAAGATGTTTTCCAAGATTTTAAAATACTCAATTATTGGAGGTAGATAATGAATATGTTTGGTGTACATTGGGACCTAATCACATTAAAAATAGCACAACTGCTTGGAACTTGCACTATAACAGTTCCATGTAAAAAGTGTCTTAATTTAATTTTTTTCTTGCATATTTGCTACAAAGTTTACATAAGGCCAAAATGTAACAAAAGTTACACTGACAGCATTCGCACTCGTCATGTCTAAACTGTGTCTGATGCTATGCAACAGTTCACTTTTGCAAACTTATAAAATACATTGTTGGACATGGAAATCGCTACACCCATAGGGTGTCATTCATCTGCAATAAAATAAAGACCACATACAGTATCAATTGCGCAAAACAAATGGTTGAAGTGACATCACAGAAACATCACTGCAACACATAATATAGAGGGTGCTTGAGGCTAGTAGCCAATGCTTAAAAGGGACACACACCAGGCTGGAGAGGCAAAAGTCTTTGTGTTAAGAGGCAGATCAGTATGGCGCTGCATTGTGCTCATGAAGAATATCACCACCCAGACGCATTTGAACAGGGTTGTATGGTCCGCCTGCACAAAGCCGGACAGTTGGTTTGTCGTATAGCCATTAATTTTGGTCGTGCAGTCGTCACTATAGCATAATGTGTGCAAGTGTGGATACACACAGGTTGTACATCACGTAGAGTAGGTACTGGTCCTGCCAGATGCAGTACAGATAACAAAGATAGTAGTATCCACCGACGTGCAGTAGCAGAACATTGTGNGGTACTGGTCCTGCCAGATGCAGTACAGATAACAAAGATAGTAGTATCCACCGACGTGCAGTAGCAGAACATTGTGCCACATCCAGAGAAGTATCCACCGACGTGCAGTAGCAGAACATTGTACCACATCCAGAGAAGTATCCACCGACGTGCAGTAGCAGAACATTGTACCACATCCAGAGAAGTATCCACCGACGTGCAGTAGCAGAACATTGTACCACATCCAGAGAGATCCTGCGGTCTGTGGGACCTGCACTGCATTTGCCGCTCTCAACAAGAACCATTTGTCATCATCTGAATGAGGCTGACCTTGATGCACGGCATTCACTGCATCGTTTGCCTTTGGCCTTTCGGCATCATGCAGCACGCCAGGTGGTGCCAGGAATGTCAGCATTGGGCAGAGGAATGGCGAAGTACTGTGTTCTCCAATGAGTCCCGCTTCAATATTAATGCAGATAATGGTCACAGCAGGATTTGGCACTGCAGAGGGCAATGCAACAATCTTGCACTGATTCATGAATCTTATCTGGATACCAGGTGTTATGGTATGGGATGTAATCAGTAATGAATCCCGGTCATGTCTTGTGGTTGTTGAAGGCACGGAGACAGCACAGCGTAAATGAGGTTCTGCTGCACCATTTTCTGCCCTTTTTGAGTAGCATACCCAACACTATCATGCAGTAAAATACCGCTCATTCCCATACAGCTAGCATCACCCAACAGGCTACGGTGCCAACCAAACTACAATTCAAAAATTCACATTAATTTCCCAGTTTTCCCAGAGATTTTTATAATTTTCCTGAGTTTTTGTAGAGAGTTATATATGAAGCTTAATGTCTGCCATGTCACCACACGAAAACCAAAAGTTTACGAATGTGTAATGAATTTAACCAAGTAAATTTAGAACTGCATAGCAATGGACCCTTTTAGAAACACCATAGGCGCCGATGATTTGTTGGCACTGTGTCAAAGCACTGTGCGTGGGCAAGTACAGTCCCTTTGTTTTCCCAGGCAGTCATAACAGAGGAGAGCACCTTTCAACAATATTTGATAAATCATTGTTAAATGACGTAAATTATTTTTAATAACATTTACTAGGAAAAACTGTATGCTTAAACACTTTTAAATGACATCTCATTTTATTTCAGTTAAATAAAGACCTAAAATGACCTAATTATTAAACTAGAAATAAAATGAAATAACTTTAGGCTTGGCTACAATTATGTTGGCATTACAATAATGTGTTACAATGGGTAATGAATCCGTGAAGAGAATGACACTGGCTACAATCTACGTTAAACGTTGCAGCGATGCTAAACGTCAAACGCAACATGTTAAAAGTTGGCTAACCTTCTAGTCTTTGTATTTAACATTTGATACCAGCGAATCAGAATTCACAGACAAGTATAGACATTCAGTAATAGAGTGAATCCATCATCGCTGCACATTTTAATTCTGTTATGTTATATAAAACCAATTAAGAAATAACTCAAAAAACATTAAAAAATAATTTAACGTAACTATGAAGGTGCAAAATAAGTTTCTGTAAAAAGGTTTTTTTTTTAATTGTTAAAACAGTTTAAAATATTTGTATATACACACCTACCTTCTTTTTAATTTTGTGTGTGTTAACGTCAATTGTAGAACTGCAGGTTTTCTTATGATTAACATTTAGTACTTAATGTTTAGCATCAAGTTGGTTGTAGACGAGGTTTTTCTGCCTGAGCAAGATAAGTTATTTATTTTAAAACTGCTGCCATGAAATAAAGTTATTTATTGTTCCAGTTATTATTTTACATATATTTTTGAGTAATTCTGTGCAATTAGTAAAATAATTTTGCAGCCCAGAAAATGGTTTAACGTAAGAATTCAACAGGGTCTGCTGTGATTAGTCAGAATATCCTGCAGGGGACGAGTCACAATTTTTGGGTCAAGAGATAGGTAGCACTGTCTACTTGTTACGTAGGACACTCATAATATTTTCCACTATTTTATATTATATTTTATGTAGGATTAATTACATATGAAATACCAAAACAGCATACAGTAAACATTATAAAACCTTATACACACACTTGCGCACTTCACAAAACAAAATATTGCCACACTACTGCTATGCATCTCAGCAGTCTTTAGGCTCTGGTTAGCTTGCCTCTGCCGTCAATATATAAAATTGCTTTACATCAGGATTTATTTGACAAAATAAGTTAATTAATTATAATCATTCATTTCAACTCTATTCACGCCCATCAAATCACCTACCGCTCATTTCACACAGGAAGCAAAAGTCTCTCCATACCTTAGGCCATATCTCAATTTAAAGAATACTCTTGAGACAGAGCACTATTTCGCACCACGTGGCAAGAACACTGTTTTGTGTTCTCTCACTCTGTGAAGCTGAAACAACTATTCTCTGAAAGATGTCTATGTCCAGCAGTGTATACAGCATTTTTAGAGCTAATTATTTTTAAGTACAGTCTGAAAGTATGTTTTGTGTGTGTTGTGTATGCACGTGTGCATGCATTACGCACAGGCTTTTCATGGTTAGTTGAGCAGTTTTGAAAGCCCTGTTTACAATTCCCTTTCCTCCTCATCTTGTACTCCTCCAGTGTATGTAAAATTACCATTACCACAGGCCAGATCACTTGATTCAAACTCCATCCAAGTGGAACTGTGGAATTGTTGCGAATGACAATACATTACTCATATGCAAATTCATACTCTAATATGTATAAAACACGAAACTCTAACTTCTGGGGGCATAAATTTGAACAATTACACTTGCAATAAAAAGACAAGTTTTCCACCTATTTTCAATGATTCACTGACAAACTAAGTGAGAGCCTGTTTGCCAGTGTTAGTCCATGAACCAGACCCTTAAAAATGGCTGTTTGGTACCAAATGAAGGTACCAAGAATCTTTCACATCAGTGATTCCCTATATTCTAAGGATGCCGAAAAGGCAATCTGGACAGCCCAACTGAGTAACTTTTAAAAATGGCGGCTGCTGGGATTATGGAATCTACTATATCTCTGCTTCTGTTAGTCGATTTTGCCAATTTTTTTTTTTAAATTAAATATCTTGGGTTGTTCTAAATTATTTGTTACGAGGTTCATGTTTGTAACTTTGGCCTGTTCAAAGTGAAATGCAAAACATAGGTTTTTAAGTGTTTTGGAACATATTTCATTTCTTAAATCATGCAAAATGTTCTGTTGTTATATCAAAATATATAAACTTTCTATAATTTATCAAGAGAGATAAATTGTTATTGTATAAGATGCATTTTCTTCTGAAAACTAGTCAAACATGATGCTGAATAACGTATTGCGACCACTTACTTGTGTGCAGGGCCTACGTCAGCTAGGAACTGAGTTTTACATTGTGTGTTAATGTGTGTAGTTTAGTTGTTTATAATCTGCAAGTATTACCAATCATTATGTTTTATGCTATTAGGTTAGATCAGAATGACTAATCATGGATAGAAATGAAGAAATGTGTGAAGTGTGCAATCCTAAACCAAAGAAGATACCAAGAACTGATAGTGAAATTTGTGTTTTGTGTGGTAAGACTACACCACTTTTAAATCTGACTCAGCTAGAGACTGGAATCATGTAAAAAATGTACTGAATGCAGCGAACATAAGAAATTTTCAACCCACCCTTCAAATAAAGGCAGGGGAAGAAGAAATATCAAAATAAAATAAATCAATCAAAATGCTGTAACGAGTTTACCCACAAGAAGAGGCTGCAGCAGTTGAAATCACCAGAAGATGCAGAATTAACTCTAGCATGTGTTAACTGCAGAAGTAGTCTTAGGCAGCTGGACAACGCTGGTTCAACCATGTTTCCAAAAATATGTATGTTCTGCGAGTCTATAAAGTGCGTGAAGGGTACCAGAACTAGAGAAAAATTAATCCAGTGTATTGGTTTATGTGCAGACAAAAATATAAGAAGTTCTGTGAGAAGAATGAGTACAACAGACTGCTCCAACACTCAGTCTTTGATGGATGAAACAATATTCACAGTAACATCCCGAGACATAGTAGCAGCAGAGACACACTACCATAAATCATGTTACATTGATTACACAAGACAGCGACCACAATCTGCAATAGAGGTTAGCCCTACAAGAGAAGACATAGAGTCAAATGCCTACGTTGTCGCCGAAGAAAATTTCTACAGAAACCTGTATAAGAAATAATGTTATATGTTACCAAAAAGTAGTCAGAGTGCCACAACTGTTGAATATTTTAATAAATGATATGTATTCTCAAGGAATAAAAGACATCAAAGCAAGCACAAGAAAACATATTAGGGGCACACTTGAACAAGAGTTTGGGAACAGTCTTCACATTTTTCCTGACAAAAAAGGAAAATTATTTGTTATACCTGGAAAGTGGACACTGGAAACATTAGGGCAGGAATATATGGACTTGAAAGAAAATGATGTTGAACAATTGATTAAAAAAATTGCTCTTATCCTGCACAGAGAAATCAAGAAACTTGGAAAGAAGGACCAGATATGGCCACAGATTCCCTGCGAACTTGATGAAAATTACGCTGAGATCCCAGAATATGTAACCCTATTTCTTCGCACTCTTGTCAGGGGAAACAAATTCTTTGAAGGTAACACACCGAGTGAACATATTAGCATCTTTATTTGCTCAAGATTTTATATATGCAGTAACACATGGGAAGGTATTGACCGCTACACATGTATTACTCCATTGGGCAGTGAAAACTCTAACTGGCAACATACAAGTAATGGAACATTTGAATCGCTTGGGCCATTAGATATCGTATTCAAAGTTTGAAGAAATAGACACAGCATCATGCCTCCAAAAGCTTCAAAGTGAAGAAGAGAGCATTGTATTTCTACCTTCAGTTCCCAGTTGCTTGGCTTTTGATAATATCAATTGACTAGAAGAAACGCTGACTGGTTCAGAAACAACTCACAGAGTAAATGGCATCCTTATTCAACCACAAGTGTCGTTTGCACCACTGTCTCCTCATCAAAAAAGTACTGTCGTTCATAGTGTAAGAAAAGGTCAATACCATCACAATATACTGTTTTATCAGTGCATGACAGCNAGAGTCGAAATATACCACTTTCTGGAGTTTTTTTTCTTATTTTCAGGAAAGCCCCTCAAGTAGAAAATTACCCAAATTAAGAATAAGCCCTTCTGCTATAACTCCCATTCCAACTACTACAGAAGAAAAACAAGCAACATCAGAGGCAAAGCCGAAAAATCTTATATGGATAATGGCCCGGCAGCAAGATGACACAAAATTAAGTGTGTGTTCTTGGACTGGGATTAACATTTTAGCAAACCAAGGAAAACCTGTTGTAAAATATAGAATTAGTTATTTGCCAACAATCCAAGATCCTGCAACCACAAATTTCAACAGTGTACCACATTTTAGAACAAGTACAACAGATCTGTGCTCATCTAGACATACCAGAAATTGTATGTGTTTTTGATCAGGCACTGTATGCTAAAGCTTGTGACGTTGTCTCAAATGGTTTGGAGGTGTAGAAAGATGTTGTTCTGAGGATGGGTACTTTTCATACAATATGCAATATACTATTGATAGTTGGAAAACTGTTTGGGGATGCTGGACTACATGATGTTGCTATATAGTTAGAAATCGTGGTAAAGGATCTGTGAATAGAGTTCTTGAAGGACGACATTATAATCGAGGCATAAGGTTACACAAGATAGTTTATGAGGTTTTCCAGCACATGTTGTGGAGTAAGTTTTTGATGTGGGTAGACGAGTACTATCAAGATAAGAAGTCTCTGATAGAAGACACAATGAGAGAAATAGAAGACTTTTCTCAGAATCCAAGTGAGGAAAATAAATCCCACGTACTGCGATTCTCTAAGTTTGAAGAAACTGCAGTCTTATATGAGAAATTTCAGAAGGAAATAAGAGACAATGCTGGGCCCACTGCATCTCTGTGGATGTCGTACATTGAAATAATTGAGATTATTCTCAACTTCATTTGAGTCTTACGTGAAGGAAACTGGAATCTGCACATTAGTGGTATTACGAGAATGATTCCATGGTGTTTTGCATATGATAAGCAGAATAATGCTAGGTATCTGGTAATATACCATGCACAAATGACACGGCTTGAAACATGTAATGACGCAGTATTATACATTTTTGGGACACGCGGTTCATTTTCTTTCGTTTATCGGGATTTAAAATTAAAGCCGCGGTGGTTCGTTTATCGTGGTATAATGTTATCGGGCATACATTTGGCATTTTGAAAGTCATAGTTTTTAGTTAAACGTCATTAGATTAGAAATTTTCAGACTGTGTCGACAGTAGTCGATTATCTTTAACTGACGACGCAGTTAAGCAGGCTGCACAGTTTGGATAGCGTGGGAAGAGCATGCGTGTCGCCCCATGCCAGGCCCTTATCTGAGGAGAGGGGAGTGATAGGCACGCGACAAATACTTGTGTGCCTGTCGCCAGTCAAGTCAGTAGACCCTCAAGACTTTGAAGCAGTAGTCTCTCAGCAGTGACTCGCCGAGACCGCGTCGGGCGTGGCGCATAGCCCCCACACCGGCAAATTAATCCTACTCGTTATTTCTCCGCCGGTGTGGGAGGTCGATGCATCTGTTTTTCTTCTGGCAATGAAAATTCTTAAGTAAATCAAATAACGACTGTGGCGCTGCTCTGTACTTGTCCGTTTATATGTAAACCTGTTCGTACTTGGCATACCTGAAGATTGATATGTGAACTGTGTTAATGGATAATAAATTAAAGTAAAGAATAATGAACCGGAACTTGACTAAGTTATTTGGTATTAAATTGGCGCCTTGATAAAGAGTGTGTGTTGCTACTACTGAGCTAGGCAAGTGGTAATTTCCAGCCGTCAATACCTTGACGTGCGGCATAACAAATATGGCCGCCTAAATGTGGGGCTGCAATATTATAAATACGGCAATAACGAGCCGCGTGCCACATTACAAACAGATCACCAATTTGTTAACAAACAATTATTTTCTGGAAGTTTTTTAGTACAGCTTAAGAAACTGTGAACCGTGACACTCAAACTTCTGGTGGAACAACAGGCTTCAGCCTAAAATCAAGCATACTATCAAAATACTATTTGACAGCTGAACATTGTTGTATCAGTGTATCAGGCAATTGCACCAACTAAGTGACAGTACACGTAAGCAAAGCTACCATCATGACTTCGGCAGTGTCCGTAAAACAAAAGATGAAGCTTGTGTGAAAGATGTTGTTGAGTTGCTTGACAATGATTGGGTGAACCCATTTGAAAATAATACAAAAGATATGGTCAGTTTATCATCAGGGATTGTTGCATCACAAGACGTCACAAAAGATCTATTTCATGGGCAAGCTTACAACAAATTTGTGGAAAACAGGTTGAAAAAAGGCAAAGACTTTTATGAACCTTTAAAGAAAATAAAATTGAAAACTTTCAGCAACATGAGACAGAAAAATACCATACGAGATAATGTGGAAACTGCACTTATGGCTGACTACCAGTTATTTGCAGGAACGCTTCTTCTTGCTAGTTCAAGAAAACTTGATATGAAAGAAATGCTGAAGCATCCACTTGGGCCTCTTCCATGGGCTCTAGCAAACTGTGATGGATCACTGAAAAAGACTAACAAATCTGCTCTTGGACGACACATAGAGCAACAAACATTACCTCAAGTTGATGGTGTTAACAAATACCATTCTACAACTATAATTGATGGTACTGCAATGATACACAAAATCAATGGAGAAAATCACACATTTTTGGAGATCTCAGAGATACTTCTGAAGACTGCTTTGCAACGTGGTAAGAAAAGTGACTGTGTAGACGTGGTTTTTGATGTGTACCAAGAAAACTCCATCAAGAAGTTTGCGAGACAGAGGAGAACATCTTCTAAATGCCTTATTTCAAAAGTAATGCCTGGTCATAAAGTTAAAAATTGGAGGCAATTGCCGCCATGCATCTCTACCAAAAACGTGCAACACAATATTTTGTTGATGACTGGAAGACGAACAGGCAACAAGTTACTAGGCCAAAAAAGTTGTTTGTAACAAAAAAATTAATGTTTCTGGGTAACTGAAGGTCAGGTGGAAGAAGTGCAATCCCTTCAGTGCAGCCAAGAAGAGGCAGATACACAAATATTTTTGCATGCTCAAAATGCTGCCCATTCCCAATACTCATCAGCGATTATTATGTAAGAAGACACTGATGTTTTCATCCTTTCTTTGGCTTTCTATTTCAGAATTGGACGTGACATATATATGCGATTAGGAACAAAGAATCAAACAAGATTAATATTGATTAACAGGATAGCTAGTGATTTAGGTTCATCAGTGACTTTGGGGTTACCAGAATTACACACCTTTACAGGTTGTGACACTGTCAGTTCATTTTCAGGTCAAAGTAAGATTAAAGGTTTTAAACTGCTGACCGAGTCTGAAGTGTTCAAGAAATTTAGGTGATGAGTGGCAGTTGTCAGAAGAGCCTTTCAAAATCTTCCAGGCATTTGCATACAGATTATATGCTTGCCGTACAGAGAGAGTAGATGTGAATGATTTGCGTTATGATCTTCGGAGAGCAAAAAGAGGATTAACTCAATCATCCTCTCTTCCTCTTTGCAAAGACACGTTACACCAACATGTCTTAAGAGCAAACTATCAATGTGCCATTTGGAAAATAAGCCTGGAATATGAGCCAAACACCTTCGCCATAAAATCTAGGGTGATGGAGTGATTCAAGTTCAGTGGATGACAGAATTGTCTACCCCCTAAACAATATTGGACATGATAGCATGCAAATGCAGGAAGGCGTGTACATCGTGTTGTGAGTGTGTAAGTAATAGTATTAATTGTACAAATGAATGCTTGCAAGTGTAACAGTTCTTGGTGTAGCAATATCAAAAGTAATGAATACAGACTAGATGAGGGAGAAACAGTTGAATATTAGACTGAAGAGCCAAAAAAACTGGTACACCTTGCCTAATATCGTGTAGGACCCCCCCCAGCACGCAGAAGTGCCGCAAGACGACGTGGAATGGACTCGACTAATGTCTGAAGGTATGCAGGAGGCAATTCACACCATGAATCCTGCAGGGCAGTCCACAAATCCAATCTGCGCCAATTTGAGAAAGGGTTGCACGTCTGTCACGTTTAATGATTCTCGTCAGTCGTCGTTTGTCCCGTTCTTTCACGATCTTTTTCCGGCCGCAGCGATGTCGAAGATGTGATGTTTTACCGGATTCCCGATATTCACGGTACACTCGTGAAATGGTCGTACGCGAACATCCAAATGTTATCGCTACCTCGGAGATGCTATGTCCCATCTCTCGTGCGCCGACTATAACACCACGTTCAAACTCACTTAAATCTTGATAACCTGCCATTGTAGCAGCAGTAACCGATCTAGCTGCCGACCGCATCACGTTACTCTGATTGGTTCCATACCTCTGTTATTTGCATACGCACGTCTATACAAGCTTTTTTGGCTCTTCAGTGTATGATGAAAGTGATATAGACACTTAGAACTAATGAATTTCACATGTTTAAAACTTGTATGATGTTGGTATTAATTTCAGCTACACTTGTAAATATCTGAATGCTTTGCTAGGGATTGTGATCTGGGTAGACACACTCAAGATGTTAAAACTATGTGTGCATTGGTATTTATTGTTAACTTTTCAGTTTGCAATTTTCAATTTATAAATGTGTTGGTGATATGCTTAATAGGGTACATTTCAACATTATATGCAGTTGTGAGATATTTAAATTCCGGGGACAGTTCAATCTCGCTATGTAAATAACAAAACGTGCATGCATTAATAAATCATATTAAAATAAAAAATATTTAATTCACATTAAAGAAAAATATTTAAAATTTAATAACAGCTGTACGTACACTCATTGACATGCTTCATTATCATTGACCGTAAAATGCTACATTNCACATTAAAGAAAAATATTTAAAATTTAATAACAGCTGTACGTACACTCATTGACATGCTTCATTATCATTGACCGTAAAATGCTACATTGTTTAATTCAGCATCGTGGCCAGCCAGTCTTTGGATGAAAGTGCCTCTTATATAGTAATATATTGCATTTACAGCTTAAAAAATTATCTTTCTTGATATACCACAGAAAATGCTTCCTGATTTATGAAAATAAATATGTTCCAAAACAATTTAAAAACTTTTTTTTACATCTAACTCTAACTCTATATCTGAACGTCTTAGCAAACCTTGCAGGCAGGAGAGAAAGCTTACTAGATCTGGGGAGAAATACATTTTTGAATTAAATGTGAAAATGTTCTTTGTTTGGCAAGGTACTGAATTGTTAGCGTTCTAGTGTATTTACAACCTGTTCTGTGGGGCCATTCAAATTTTATAATTGAAAAGTGATNTACTGAATTGTTAGCGTTCTAGTGTATTTACAACCTGTTCTGTGGGGCCATTCAAATTTTATAATTGAAAAGTGATTTTGCAACAGTCAAGTACTACCTATATCAAAATTGTTTTATAAAGTTCCTACACCTAAACATGTTTTCAGAAACTTACAGAGAATTTACTAAATTAATATAATAGTATCCTGTTAAAATGAGGAAATAAACAAAATACTATACTGGCGATGCTTTGTGTTTGTTATTGACGAAAACAAAAACCATGGCTGTCTGATTTATCACTTTCATTTCCAACTTAAAATTCTATTTTCTCTAAAACCAGATACACAGAGGTGACAAAAGTCATGGGATAGCAATATGCAAAAATACAGATGGCAGTAGTATCGCATACAAAATGTATAAATGGCAGTGCATTGGTTGGGCTTTCATCTGTATTCAAGTGATTTATGTGAAAAGGTTTCCGACGTGATTACGGCCGCACAACGGGAATGAACAGACTTTGAACGCGGAATGGTAGTTGGAGCTAGACGCATGGGACATTCCATTTCAGAAACGGTTAGGGAATTCAACATTCCGAGATCCACAGTGTCAAGAGTGAGCCGAGAATACCTAATTTCAGGGATAACCTCCCACCATGGACAACACAGTGGTCGACCGCCTGCACTTAATGACAGNGTCAAGAGTGAGCCGAGAATACCTAATTTCAGGGATAACCTCCCACCATGGACAACACAGTGGTCGACCGCCTGCACTTAATGACAGAGACCAACGACGTGTGCGCAGAATGGTCAGTGTTAACATACAAGCAACACTGCGTGAAATAACCGCAGGAATCAATGTGGGACATACGACGGACGTGTCCGTTAGGACAGTGCGACGACATTTGGCTTTACTGGGCTATTCCATCAGAAGACCGACTCGAGTGCCTTTACTAACAGCACGACATCGCCTACAGCGCCTCTCCTGGGCTCGTGACTATATCGATTGGACCCTAGACGACTGGAAAACCGTGGCTTGGTCAGATGAGTCCCAATTTCAGTTGGTAAGGCTGATGGTAGGGTTCGAGTGTGGCGCAGACCCCACAAATCCATGGACCCAAGTTGTCAACAAGGAACTGTGCAAGCTGGTGGTGGCTCCATAATGGTGTGGGCTGTTTTTACATGGAATGAACTGGGTCCTCTGGTCCAACTGAACCGATCATTGACTGGAAAGGGTTATGTTCAGCTACTTGGAGACCACTTGCAGCCATTCATGGACTTCATGTACCCAAACAACGATGGAATTGTTATGGATGACAATGCGCCATGTCACCGGGCCACAACTGTTCGCGATTGGTTTGAAGAACATTCTGGACAATTCCAGTGAATGATTTGACCACCAAGATCGCCCGACATGAATCCCATCGAACATTAATGGGATATAATCGAGAAGTCAGTTCGTGCACAAACTCCTGCACCGGCAACACTTTCACAATTATGGACGTCTATAGAGGCAGCATGGCTCAATATTTCTGCCGGGGACTTCCAACGACTTGTTGAGTCCATGCCACGTCGAGTTGCTGCACTTCACCGGGCAAAAGGAGGTCCGACACGATATTAGGAGGTATCCCATGACTTTTGTCGCCTCAGTGTACATCTTGATAAAGGCTGTTCACGGTAAATTGAGCACTTTTGAAAGCCCTGCTTAAGATCTACTTATAATCACATTGAGTATCCTTCTGCCATATGTAAAATTGACATTGCCATTGTCCCCAACACTTTATTCATGCATCAGTCAAGTGAAACTGTGAAATTATTAGGAAAGTAAATATTTTACAAATTTACTGATTCTTAAACTTATATTAATTAAAAACAGAAAGAAGAAAAAGAAATAATTTCAGTATTCACAAACATTTATCTAACACCTTTAATTCAACTTTAAGACATGGAACTACTTTCCTTTCGTTGTTACAAACCTTACTGGCTGCTTTCCAGTAAGTGTGCAAATTAAAATTTATGTACGATGGGGCAGTGACATTTTCCAAAGGTTGATTTTAAAAGTGCTCAAATAACCATGACCAGACTATAGCACTTATTACAAGTTATTTAATGAGAGAAAGCATCTAAGTACCTCCTAATAGTCTAAGTGCACAAAAGCAGACATCTCCAAATTTATGTGCTGTTTTCAAAATATTTTTATTATGAATTGGACTGCTGTGAGAATATAAATATACAGTAATCCTTTATCAAATGCAAATTGTTAAACACTGCTTTAAAAAAAAAAAACAGGTTTCCTTAGTCACAGTACAAGGATTGTATTGATAATTGCTTTCTGCTTTCTTAATAAGGGTTTTTTGTGGCTCCTGTTGGAATGTTTCTCATAATGACACTAACTCATTTTTCGTTAGCAATAAATACTTCATGCCAGAGGTTCAGCAGGGGGTAGAGGACAGAGATTCAGTAAGCATTCCTTGTCTGGGTCATGGTCACACATGCTGGGGCACCTTTTGCCTTCTCCCCCTCCCTCTTTTTCCACTTGTCACTAATGACGTGATGCAGTTGGTGAAAGCTTATCTGTGGCAGGGTCTGACACTGCTTTGTTTGCTAGAGGGAGANGAAGGTAAGTTTGCTCAATTTGTCACATTAAAACGCAAAAGAATTTCAGCAAAAGAATTTATAGAGTGTACGCTAGACATGTTTCCTTTCAACAAACTACCAACATAAAATCACGAAGGACATTACACAGTACCCTGCCGGGCAAGATTATGTGGCACACAAAAGTAAAGTTCTCTATAATAATTTTTATTACTGTCCAGCACATAGGCCTCCGGCAGATGGACAGGAATTAAAGTTGAGCGGTGAGTGCAACAGTAAAGCGCTTTTACAAAAATCTGTGACCCTGTTCCGATTATCGTGACTTTCGTGATGCCCTCCTAATTTCTGTGGATTTTCCATGACTTCCGTGATTAGCGGACATCCTGTTTTACGTCCTACCTTGGGAAACAAACTGATAGTCCATGTAAAATTACATGTTTTAAGTGGGTCAGGCACTTTTTTTTATGGACCCAATATAAATAACTTAGATTAGTATCTCATAACCACTAAACAATTTAAAAATATTCAATTGAACTTTATATGCTGACAGTATCCAGCAGAACATCAAATATGACCATTTTGTAAGATGCAAGTGAGGAAATGAACTTCTATTCCATATTTCAGGAACCAATTAACTTAATTCCCACCAAATTTTGTACACAAGAAGTACTAGTAGACCATGTAAACTTATATAATTTTAAGAGGGTTGGAAAATAATTTCAAAATGGCAGCCTTATAAATAATTGAGATCAATTTGTCATATCTATTAAACAATTTAAACAAATACAACCAATATTTGTTTGCTGACAATATCTGTTACACATTTTTGTACTATAGCATCAAAATAAAACTTTTATGCCATATCTTGGAAACCAATCCACCAATTTCCACCTAATTTTTCATACACGTAGGCCTAACACTACAATAGTCCATGTAATCTTATATGAGGTTAGTAAACCTTACCTATGGAAACATTAGACTGAATACAATCAAAGCAGATGTTCAGAATCCTACCTCCTGAATGCAGTTTGTTGCACGCCAGCTTATGGTACAAGGGTTTCTAGGTTTGAGTCCTAGGTAATGCAGATGTATTTGTAATGTTTGACTAGTGTTGCATACTAGTTCCATTTCTAATGATATTGCTGTCAGAGACATCAAGGAAACCTACCATCTAAGCTGATAACGTCATTAAAATTATTTGCATCCATTTAGAGGAAAGTAGGTTCATTATGTATACTGGTAACTTCTTGTTTATGTACGCATCTGGCTGGGACATTAAATTGTATGAGCTTGTGTATTACGCCTAAGATCCACACCTAGTCTCAGCATCTAACATCATGACAACTGTCTAAGCTTTTTCTTTATCATTATGACCATGGGTGGCAGCCTCAACAATTTTTAACAGTGAATGAATCGAGAAATTTCCTGCTCTAAAACTGAACTAGAGATCCAATATTATCTTGTGTTCATTGGCGTGAGTTTGAAGAAGTAAGAGTAGAGTTTTTTTTAATATTTTGCTTACGCTGTATTACTGCGTAATAAACTAATTGGGTATCTGTTGCGGGATTCCTAGGTTTTTCCCCGCTTAGGTATAATTACTGCCCATGTCTATTTGCATTTGTCTAGAGGTCTTATGTGTAAGAATGGTGTTAAAGATTTTAAGTAAATATTGTAGTGATTAAATGTTTTTTTAGGGTGTCATAGTTAATTTTATATGTTTCCCTGGCTATGTTATTTTGCCGGAATTTGATTATTTATATTAATTTATTTAGCATGATTAACTTGGGCTCTGTTTGTGCCCTTTGTTGCAGATAATTATTCATGTTTTTGTGTATTTACCAACTGAATGCCCTGGCATTCATGGCTGATTAAGAGAAATATTTTTCTAATATGTCAACTATGGTATTGGCTTTGTCCTCAGCTGTGAATTTGATAGCAAGTTTAAATATTGCAATTATTAATGTTAAAAGGATTTAAAAAATATAATTCCAGCACATTTCTGAGTACTAAGTAGCATGAGCATAACAATAAAAATTGAAAGAAAAAGTAAAATTTCTTGCTAACTTAATAATTCACAACAAATGAAATGGTAGCTTGAATTACTAAACTAACCCTTTCTGAGAAGCAAGAGTTGATTGGTGAGTAACGTCAGTGGTTGTTACGTACACTGGTTGTTACGTACCAACACAACACTTCTGCCATTCTGCAGAGCGGATGGAAGGCTCAGTTTGCTGCGCAGGAGTGTGTCTGTCTGTAGGCACTGCTGCTGAAATGCATAGCTCTCCTTCAGCTTGTACGTGCAGCGATAACACATGAACTTGGGCAAGGCATCTCCATCTGACACCTGCAACAACACCATATATTACTTGAGTGCTAACACAGTATGGACTGCAAGGATGGCAGAGAGGTGATCACTCGAGACACTTGTAGGCAGGCCATGCACACATGCAAGTGCTTCTAATTTAATCTGGTTGCATACGTGCAAGATTTCAGGGTCAAGGTCTTAGCTAGCAGTTTTTACTTCCAACCCTCATTTCCCCACCAATTTACTTCCCAACATAACCACTAATGCTTGGTATTGGTAGACATTGTTATTTGTCTTATGGTATTGGCTAGGAGTACATCTATACTAATATTATGAATGCGAAAGTGTATTTGTTTGTTTGTCCTTCTTTCACGTCGCAACGGAGCAACGGATCGACGTGATTTTTTGCACAGAGATAGTTGGAGGGCCGGGAAGTGACGTAGGCCACTTTTTATCCCGAGAAAATATCTCATTCCCTTGGAAAAATTCTTATTGAAAATGAAAAAGTACACAAACGGAATAACAATGCAACGTCAACAATGTAACGTAGCAACAGATCGACGTAATTTCTTGCACAGAAATAGTTGGAGGGCTGAAAGGTGATATTGGCTACTTTTTATCGCAAGAAAATATCTCAAAAAATTTACTTAATATGTAATTTCCTTGAATCATTCTATGTTAAACGACATACCAATTGTAGTTTTAAAAATTGACAATAGACTGCGTTCAAATAGTTTCAATTGACTGCATTTGCTTTTGGTTTCCTTTGATTCGCTTTTCGTTTTGGTTTTGTTGTTTAGGAATATTCAAATATTGTTCAATTTGTTAGACTGGATTGACCTTTGGCACTGATTTGCACTTTGAATTGGATTTGTTGGTTTAGTTTTTTTTTTTTTGTTGTTGTTCAGTTTTTCATAGTCTGTTAAATAAATAATGCCTCGCAAACAAAAATCAAGTCTTTCAAGAGGATCATCTCAAGCACAAACGAAAAGATTGGCTCAATCGCAAGAGTCTGCAAAAGATGCCGAACCGAGAAGACAAGAGCAGGCAAAAAGGCACAGTGACAAGCTGCTTTGAGAGCCGCTGAATCGCCTGCTCAGATTCAGGAAAGACTCGAACAGGCAGCACGCCAGGAACATCTCAAGATATTAGAGACTCCTGCAGATACTCAACTCCGTCGAGATGAACAGGCAGAGCATGAAGCCGCTTTGAGAGCCTCAGAAATGCGTGAACTAACACAACTGCATTTGGATGAACAGGCTGAGCATCAAGCCATATTAAGAGCCTCCAAAACACCTGTTCAGACCCAACTACGACTGGAAGAACAAGCAGAACGACAGGCTGCTTTAAGGGCATCCGAAACACCTGAACAGTCACAGGCGAGAAGAATCGCAAACGCGGAACTCCAAACGGAACGTCGACGAGCATTTCAAAGAAACACTTGGTCTGTATTTAATGATGCAGCATTTCATTACGATCCCTTAATTGATTATAAGAATCCCAGGCTTATTGTATCGAACTCATGGACAAGTCGTGCCGGTTTTGTAGCGCTTTGAAATGGAAAGATGAGACCGCAGGGATGTGCTGTTCCAGGGAGAAATTTTCCCTTCCTTTACTTGGTGAGCCAGAAGAGCCTCTGAAAACTCTCTTTTTGTATGGCGTTGATGAATCACGGCACTTTTTAAATAGTATCAGAAAGTACAACTCGTGTTTCCAAATTACATCTTTTGGAGTTGACAGAGAGATAATAATGCCCGGATTTTCGCCAACGTTTACTGTTCAAGGGCAAGTTTATAATGGAATAGGTGCGCTTTTTCCAGCTGTCAATGAACAGCATAAATTCTTGCAGGTATATTACATTTGTAATGAAGAAATTGAAACAAACCGCCCCTGCCAATTTATTCAAGGAGTTGAAAGAGACACTGTGTTGAAAATTCAAAGAATGTTGCATTAACACAACATCTCGATAAACACATTTAAAACCGCTTTAGAGAACCTGTCTTAAGAGGATTTTAAGGTAGTCATCCATGCTGGAATATACTATCAAGTTTTATATCTAATAACGAAGGGGAGTCTTCAACTTCGGTAAAATTAAAAACATTAAATCCAACTAGATGGGCAGGATGTTTCAATGCCATTATTGCTTTAAAAGTTTGGTTTGCTGAAGTTCAAAAAACGCTAACAAAAACTATTCTATTATATTCCAAAGCAGATGTGAGAAATTAAGCTATTTCACTGAAGAAGGTCAAAAACTACAACTTTAATATGTTACTGGTTTTCCATTGCAAAATTTTACAGCCCATCGATGCAGCATCTAAAGCACTTCAGTCTAAAGCCATCAATCTTTCAAATGCCTCAAAGCGTTTGCAAGTCTGTCTGGAAGAACTAGAAAAGTATCGACATGAATTTGGAGATTTAAAAACGCAAGCAAATAGTGTAGCAGAAAAATGGTCTATCAACCCTGAATTTCCTAAAACTCATCAGAGGAAGGTGAAACGTCATTTTGATGAAATTTGCGAGGAAGAACGTCTCCAAGATCCCGAAAGCTTTTNGGTGAAACGTCATTTTGATGAAATTTGCGAGGATGAACGTCTCCAAGATCCCGAAAGCTTGTTTGAAGTGAACGTATTATATTGTGTATTGGACATCATCATTAATCAACTGAGATCGCGTTTCCTTGGAATGAATGAAATTGTTTCCAATTTCAGTGTCTTGCAACCTGCCACTTTGCAAAGTTTAAATGATGCCGATTTATTGGAAAAGGCTTTAGAATTTGTTGATTTGTATAAAAAAGATATATCTGTCTCGTTTAACAAGGAAATTCTCAGTTTTTGATCCACTTTTAGACACAAAATAGAAAAGTCATCTTCTATAAGAGAACTTGCTGATTTATTAATCATAAAGAATCATTTTATGTCTTCAAGCTTTCCTGAAGTGTGCACTGAATTTCTGTTATTTGTAACCATTCCTGTGACTACGGCTAGTGCCAAGCAATCATTTTCAAAATTAAAATTGATAAAAACTTATTTAAGAAATTCTATGGGACAAGAAAGGTTACGCAACTTAGCTATTCTTTCCATAGAACATTCCATGGCCCGAAATTTGAACTTTGATGTTGTCATTAACAGTTTTGCTGAACAAAAAGCCCGAAAAAAGGAATTTTAATAATTAAAATTTTGACTAAAAATAAAATTGTTATTTCAATTCAATACACTCTTTAAATTAAAAGTTACAAAAAAATCAACAAAAAATGCACACAATAATTATAATAGTGTTGGTACGTACTCTACGTAGTGATTTATTAAAAAGAAACTACAACGTAGGTTGAGCTTCTTTGCATTGAGGGAGGGCCACATCTGATGAATTTGCCTCTGGTCTAAGCGGTATAGTTACGCCACTGGCAGTAGATATGCTGGAGATTCTTGTCTCTGGTCATCATGAGTTATCTGGTTAGATACACAATAATGTGGCACCTACAAACTGTTTTCTACTGAAGTGTGAAAAAGAGTTGATACATGTATCGAAAGTTTAGGTGTTGCTATATAATGGATAACCAGGGGGTCGGCCCGTGGAATCCGCGGGTTCACTGTCCTTGGGTGAGGCAGGTAAACTGTTGCAATTTGAAACCCACCTTTTTTTTGGTAAATATTTTGACAGAGTGTAATTATATTAATGTTGTCCTAGAGGGCTACAATAACTGCGATAAATGCTGGCCTCAAAAGAAGCTGGGCCCGCATAACCCGCGTTCTTAGTCAAGCCGTCACAATACATACAGGGACAGAAAGTTACCTTCTTAAAGTATATGATGCAGGGTCATATAAAAAAACGTCTGAGCAGTGTGCAGCAAGTATAGAAGCAACGATGAAAGGATGCCAAGAAAACTTACACAGCAGTATCTTTGCAGTAGTTACTGATAATGAGAATAAAATGGGCAAAATGCGGGAAATTTTGAAAGAAAAACATCCAGATCTAATCACCTATGGCTGTTCAGCACATCTTTTGAATTCAGTTGAGAAAGATGTCTCCTAAAACAGTTATGGGTCATATTGTAGAAGTGCAAAAATATTATTGAAATATTCTTCTGGAGAAAAATTGTGCGATGTCACAGTCGTCCAATGAAACACGATTGAACTCCACTCTGTGTAAAATCATTTGCGACAAATTATCACAGGTACAGGGAAATCTCCCATGCCGAAGACTTTCATCCAAATGTTGCAAAGATGTTAACCTGGGAATTTACCAGGAAGCAGTGTATCTTGAGAAGCAGTTACATGTAGTTGCAAATGCACTGGACAAGCTTCAGAAAGAAACAACAAGTATTTCAAAGGCAGTTGAAATATGACTCGACCTACTGTCTTCTGATGTTCTGGAGCCTTACTCACATATCCTTGCAAACCTTATTGATCCAAAATTCAGAGAGCAACATTTAAGTGAAGAATAAGATCACTCTGAAGAAATGTGGCTAGCTGAATAACATCCTCAATTCTTGCCTGGCATTAATGTCCTTCAAGATAAGTGATCCTGACATTTATTCTGCTTCTATGATTCATGCAAATGTTGTACAAGAGTTTTCCTCGCAATAATGGTGGCAGATAATGGCAAAAAAGAATGAAAGAAACACTATGTTCCCCTTTTGGTTTTGTCACTTTTTCTTCTGCTTGCATTCAGCATCAGCTTCTTCTGCTTCAATTGAGAGATACTTCTCTACATTTGGACTGGTTTGGAGCAAGTTTAGGAGTTGATAAAGCAACAAAACTAGTTAAAGTGTATCGTCATTTAGGAGTAAATCTTCCACAGTCATAATATTATATTGACTGAGTTATTATTGTGTAAAGTTCATTTTGTCTACCTATTGCATGCAACTGACTCCTGTGTAGTGTATTACTGGAAAACCATTAAAAAAAGGTAGACACTATGTTTGCTGATATCTGTGAGAATGAGACTGATGTAGTAAGAATCTCTGGCACTTGTAATTGTTAAGCATTTATGTTAATGCCCTGCTTTTTTTTGGCTGATGTGTTGCAGTGATGAGGAATACATTTTTGTTTCTATAAGGAAACTTCTATTCCTCTCACTACCTCTTTAACACATTTATAATGAGCGTCAGTAAAAAGAAATGTATAGAAAACAATCAATGTAAAGTGTTTGTATGCACAGATATTCTATTTACATAACTTAAGGAAAGAGTTTTTAAAAACACAACACAATTGCAGGTTATCGGGATATTTGACAATATAAAAAACATGATTGTTGTTATATCAATTGTTATAACATAACCCAGTGTACTTGTGTATAATACTAGCTACATTACGTAAACTGCTATAATATCAATTTTTACCTTCACACAATATTTAGCAGAAATAAAAAAAAAACACTTTTTCCAATATTTATTAATAATGTAGGTATTAAATTCAGATTCTAAATACAGTTTGATTAAATAAAGTAAAATATAAGCATACAGGTAAACATACCCAAAACAAATATTTAGAATACACATGTTCATATTTAGCCTGGGTTTTGGTAATAAAAAAAAACCTAGATTTTTTCAAACCCTGGTAAAATCCATTATCGGTAAATGTAAAGAATAGCTGCTTTTTGGAAGGAGACATAGTAAACCCACAAAAGTTATATAAATGGCTTTCGCACACCTTACCTGTTTCATATTTAGGACGGTGTAATGATAAAATAAGCAGAACATCGAAAATAAAATAGATAATACACGAGGGGTTCCCTTGCTTTGATTACGTTGGACACCATGTTATATAGCCCTGTAATACTGTGGATGTGTAGATATTACCATATGTTAGTTGCAGTTTAGATGCGAGACAGTGCAGTTCGTGGCAAGTGGTGTGTATTGCGCCTGTGAGTTGTAACGTCCGAATCCGACCGTGCAAAGACTTGTCATTTAAGAATTGAGGGTGCAAGTACGAGTGCTTTTGTGCGTGACAGTTGTCTATGTGGCGGTTGTTACTTGAACGTTTTAGTAGATTATGGTGTTTTGTCGAGTGAGGTAAGGTGCAAGTTATGCACAACGGTAGGTGAATTGGCCGAAAACAGTGGAATTGTACCCGCCGTCTACCTAGGTGAGTTAATTCATATACTTCCGGTATGTTTTACTGTTACTTTAAAACCCTATAATCCTAGGTTAGATTAAAAATGTAAAATAGTGATTCACTCACCGCGGGGTTAGGTTGGCACATATTATGAAATTGGGTTGGCAAATATTAAATTGAGATGTTTTTTGTGGGTGTATTTTTAGTGATTATACCCCACAATTTCCCTGATCTTCATAGCCCTCCCCACAATTGTTTTTATGGTTTGTAAGAATAACACATTAATGCCGCTAGTAAATTCGTGTTCTGTGTAATTAGTAGAGTCAAAATACACCACTTTTCGGGATTCTTGTTTTTATTTATGGAAAAACCGCTATTCTTAACATTTATCTAATTACCCACTTGTTTTACACTCAGTGTTCTAACCTCAAATCCAATCCATTACATTTTTGCTACATAGTGTTGGCAGAAAGCTAATGTTGGGGCACGGAGACTGGTTGTGCGTAGCCAGCGAGATTGGTCTACGTCATCTTTAAGGCTGTGCTACATTAATGTTCCCGTAAGAAAATAACAGCAGCGTTACCAAGTGATTTTAAAAAATTGCGTGCTACATTCACAGTAAGAAAAGTATAAAGCGGCCAATCAGAAACGACCAGAAAAAAAACATAGATCACATGAATTGCAGAAATTTATGAACCATGTATTGGCTAACCTGTCTCAGTAAAAATATTCTTCTATTTGTTTATTTACACGACAAACATTTTTTTTTGCATATAAAATTGGCAGAGGCTCAACGCACAAAATTAATGCCACATCGAAATTGTCTCCGTACATCGTTGATCGCATGCACGTTTGTTATTTTGTTTAAATAAACGGAAGTCGGAAATGTAATAATAAGTCCATAATACACACTACCTGTCACGAGTAAGTTTTGCAATGACTTCCGCTGTTGGAACTGCCTTCTTGTGATTGGTGGGCATAGAACTTCGCATAAGAGAATAGAAAATTTTCAATCCTCCCTATGCAATTACCGCGAACAGGTGTCCATCTTATGCTGGTATGTTGTGTTGTAGCGCGCAAGTGTGTTCAATTTTCTACTGTTAGTTTTTACGGAGAATGTAGCACAGCCTTTAGACTATGGTTCCTGAGAATTACTGGTTTCACCCATCTCTAGCTGTATCCATGCTATTGCGAAAATAACGTACGTTGAACTGGTAACACTGCCTCCCACTTCAAAGATGAGATTTGGGCAGCTCTTAACATCGAGGTCTTGAGAGCCGATGAGCGTGAAGCGAGCGGAATGACAGGGCCGGGGAAACAGGAAATCACCGAAAAACCCGCCGACCAGCGGCATCATCCGGCACGATTATCACATGCGAAAGTCCAGGGGCGACCCCGCCGGGAATCGAACCCAGCTCTCCTTGGTGGGAGAAGTGGTCTAACCACTACATCACCTCGGCCCCGCCTCCCGCTTCAGCTAACGGAATTAATTCTTGGATAAGTACTAGGGCAATATAATAATGCACGTTCCGACTTCAACATGCAAAATATCTTTGGAAATTAACGTGCAGTTTACGTACAAATAAAAAGAAAGTGTCTTACCTCAATCGGTAAAATACTTCTAATTTTTTTAATATGATCTGATTCCTGGTCAAATATGAATACCCTAAATCCCTCTTGTGTACCACAAAACCGACACGTCTCACCATTAACAACTTCATTTATCATTTTTAAATTATAATATTTAACTTTCGATTCGACTCCGTAAAACATAAACAAACACACACGTAAAAAAAGTGTAAGTAACTATTGGCCATTTTTCTTCATACGACAATAAAATTATATAAGTATCGAACTGTTTATGGTGTGATTGAAATAATACTCTTGTTCGACTCCTCCAGATCGTAGCACTATTGCTATGAAATTAGTGCGTCTAATGTGAAACTAAGTAGGAAGCCTGATGTGTTGCAGTGGGTTAAAGTAGGTGGTGAATGGTGTCCTTGTTTTTCGGCAAGAAACAGAATTGTTTGATCCTGTACACAGCACAAAATACAGTATTATGTAGACTATTCTAAACTCCAATTTGTCTAAGGCTTAAAAGGAAAGGCACATTTAATGGAGTGAAATTGACCAAACTGCACTAATGGGCACAAAATCCTAAAGCTACATAGCAGAATGTTTCTCAGTTGGAAGTGAAATCACAACTCTTTGGCACGATATTTCTCTTTGTTGGTTTAGATTATTTTCGCGAGATTTGTGCAGCACAAACTGCACTAATTTTTGACGTTAGCTAGCTGGTGTAGTACCGTATGCCGCTTCTCCTCTTCTTAGCATGTACTTTCCACATGCAATGCGCAGCTGCAAATTGCCTACTACTGGGATCGCCGCTACCTGAACACATTGACAGCCACTGCAACTACCTGCAGCTAGCGCAGCGTGCAGGAAAATATTCCGCTAGCCAGCCGGGACACCACCGAGGTCAAGTAGTCATCCCACCTTCATGTCCCCAAGAGGCGCCTTGAAGGGGTATGAGAGTATTGACCGGTTGATTGACCCAGTAATTCTGCGGCTGAAAAACCAGAAGGCTACGTCGGGAAATCTACAGTTTCACCTAACCAACGACCCCATGTGTGTTCCCTTCATTTGGTGTTTACACCCCTGTGTGTATGTTTTCAGTGAAGTAAAAGTGTCAGGCTTAACACCTTTTCCCTCACGATCCTCATAACAAACCATGTATAATAAGGGTTTGTAACAGATCATGATTTCTTTTTGGGTATTCGGGTGTGTATTCCTTACACCCCTCACACCATTTGGACTGGTCCGATGTCCGAGAACATTCACAACCCAGTTTAGAAAGCACAATAATTACATTTTTATTGTAATTTAAATAAGGTGGGGTATATGTGCAACAATATGTATACGACAATGGACTTGGAAAAACAGATTCAGGCGGCAAAACTATCATACCAATATATTGTTCCTGTTGTGAGTGTTGTCATTGTGAGTTGGGTAATAATGTCCTGATGGAGAAAGTAAGACAGAGTTGGTGTCGTGGCGATGTCTTGTAGCGATTAACTGCTAGTGAATAAATAACTAAGAAGAATATAGAATTACGACATGGCACATCGGTAGGATTAGTAATTTTGAATGAGAGAAACATGTTTAATTGGGATATTTGGTTGTTGATATACACTACAACTCGAAGATGGAGTCGTTCAAGCTCCCATCGCCATTGATTCTAGATGGGAATCTTCGTGAAAACTTAAGCAAATTTCAGCAGAACTTCAAAATTGTTATTCAAAAGAGTCGTATGTTTAAGTGACTGTGCTACTGAATGTTATTGGCGACTAGGCAGTGCAACTGTATAATACTTTTGAATTAACGGAAGAAAACTGAAAAGACTATACTAAAGCATTGCAGGCCTTTGGGGATTATTGTGATCCAGTAAAATAGATTGTAGTAGAAACTATTTCAGTTCCACAGCAGGTCGCAAGAGGTGGGCGAGTCGTTTGAATTTTTTTTCTGGCCGATTTGAAAAAGTTGATAAAAAGCTGTGAGTTTAAGGATCAATCTGACAGTGTTGTCCGGGATAGAATATTTCTCGGCATACGAGGTAAAGGTATCAAAGAACATCTGTTGAGAGAATCGGATGTAACATTGCCTAAAGCCTGGGGATGGCGTCATCACATATGAACTTGCTGCTGCTGCTGGAGATACAGCCACCACCACAGAGGCTAGAACGTACAGTGAACAGTGTGATGGTATAGCGCATTGGCTGCTTGCCCACAATTCTACATCATACGAGCATTGTCAGCAAATGAAAGACTGTAATGTATTAGGGATGTGCCTTGTTCAAAATATGCGAACAGAGACTCCCTTGCCTTGTGGTGCGGACGAGGTGATAACACATGCTGCTGCCGTGATTGAGGAGGTCGCCCAACTGCCTGATGTTACCGCTGTCAAACATAAGAAGAATGGTGCTGCTGCTGCTGAAGGGTCCCCGTTACCGAGCGCCGCGCCCTAGCCGTGAGAAGAAGACGACGTCTGCCACCACCTGCCTGAATTGCAGGAACTCTTCACTACGTGACGTGAGACATTTAACAGTTCCAAGGAGGAAAACTTTACTGCACAGCTCTTCAATACGATACTTGCAAAGGTGTAGTGAAAATGGTATGTAATTTTTTTAACACAAAAATTTTTGCTTTAAAACAAAATGTATATTGCTTGTGCAATATACTTATTGCTTTAATTATATAAGAATATAGGTTTGTTGGTTGTTTTATGAAATGTATTTCTGCTGTGAGCATATGCTTTTCGTGGGTTTGAAAGAGGAATTGTGAAATACATATTTCTTAGGTATAATACTTGATGTTCATTCAACGTGCTATAATATGCACTAACTTATGTTATTTTGGTATTTCTGAATTGAAAATGCAATTTCAATACTTCTTGTGAGAGAGAGAGAGACTTTATGTGTGTAAGCAAACAATATAAGTAATAGGTATTATTTCATGTGAATGTATATATATATATACACACATATATGTTCTAAAATTTTTTTGGGTTATCTTACGTTTTTTTGTTGTATTCATTGAAAGAGGAATGGTAATATATATTTCTTAGGTATAATAATAATTGATGTGTGTTTTTAATTCAACTTGCTATAATATGTTATTCCCTAATTTTTTTTGTAGTTCGTAAGTGAAAATGCAATTTCATACTTCTTGTGAGAGAGAGACTCTGTGTAATCAAAAACCCCATAAGTAATATGTATTAATTTTGTNTGTGTGTGTGTGTGTGTGTGTGTGTGTGTGTGTGTTCTGAAACTCTGTATGTTCTTATTTCTGGGTTTAGAGCTAGAGATGTCAAAACAAAGCCGACAAAGACGTGCTAGTATATTGAGAGCATAGTAAACGAAAACAAACAGTACACACATTTTAAATTCACTGCTACTTGCTTATCACAAAGGCGCAAGTCATGTTAAACGCAAATGCGTGTTCTAATTGGAGGGATGATACACACACACACNCTTGCCTATCACAAAGGCGCAAGTCATGTTAAACGCAAATGCGTGTTCTAATTGGAGGGATGATACACACACACACCCACACACACACACATACCCGAGATGTGCTAGTATGTTGAAAGCGATTACCCTAGTCCAATATTGAAAAGGTCCAACNCACACACACACACATACCCGAGATGTGCTAGTATGTTGAAAGCGATTACCCTAGTCCAATATTGAAAAGGTCCAACTCGCTGGACACCACAAGCCAGGGATAGAAGAGGGTGACCTACGCACGGTTTCCAATATTTATTCTTCCCACCATAGTTATTACCTCTTATCTAACACTGATACTGTACCACCGATCGCAATATAAGCAATGTAGAACATTGTTATTATAATATTGTGATAGAATGTAATGATTTTCAAGGACATTACAATAATTTGTTGTAGAAAATAATTATGACAAGTCGCATTATATACATTGTTCACCCAGCATTAACTTCACTCTATTTCCAGTAATTCCCACGGAGATATCACAGCACAGATACTGTGTAGCCAGTATTAAGCGAATCACTAACTTTGGTGTTCTTTCGTGCTCTAAGGAGCGGGGAGAAGGATGGTATGACTTACAGTAACAGGCTTCGTAGTACTTTTAGATTTGTGAAGGGTGCCATAGCATGAGAGACTCATCTAGGGGTGGGCCATTAGCCCATGTGGCTCCTCGTGAGATGAACTTGCGACGAGGTGACGTCGATAACAGTGTAAAATCCTGTTTACGCCTACCTACAAGGGTGTTGGCCCCTCATACACCTCTAATTATCATGTGAGACCGTTAGATGGCCATCTCACATGCCAAAAACTCACAACAGGTTTGAAAATATTAATTGCGGTGAAGCAGTGGGTAGAAGACAAAAGAAAGGTTATACAGTCGTGAAGCGACCAGCAGTGATATAAAACAATTAGTCACACTTAATTTACTTTACTCACTGATAACTCCTCCTAAGAGGCACTTACATGGTTCTGGCGGCTAAGGTGCACCAGCAGTCTACACTGTAAAATTGGAATGTGGTTGTTGATAAGAAATTAATGCATTAAACCCCCGGTGTAGTTCCAGTTAGCGGGTTTGTGAGTGCCTTGGCCTGTTGTCAATTAAGTTCCAGATAAAAACGATACTACTGATACACTAAAGCTAGGCACAAAGAATTTGAAGTACCCAGGTGCACGCGGCATGTGTCCACTCTCGTTAAAGGGTTGAAACCAACTGAACGAGCATGGCAGAGCCTGGTAATACCCCAGCTCGAAAGCATGCTAGTTGTATGTGAAAATGAACTGACACTTTGATTGAGAAAATAAACAAATACGAATACACACACAAGACACTAGAATACATAATTACTCTTATACATTAATTTGCATTAGAAAATTAGACACAAAAAAATTAATTGGTGACAAAAATTTAAAGCAACCTAATTTTGTTTAGCCTCGGGGCTGTCTCTCCCAGTCTGTTGCATTTTTAGCTGGATTGTTTACATCACACTCTTAATATAATTTAAATGAAAATCACTTGCATCCTTATTTTTGCTCAATATAGTGTGGCAAGAGGTGACTCGCGGTGGACGAGTCCAATCTGTCCCAGGAGGGATGTGGGTAGCCTTGCACTGTTATGTATTAAACAAGGCACTTTTATTCTAGGGCAAACACAAATGTGGTTTGTAATAGCCTTCTTAAAGTCCATATATTTCCTGGTTGTTGGAAAACTCACACTTATGCACAACACACGCACAGGGATGTGAAAGGAATGTGAACAAGGAATGGAGGGGAGCACACAAGGGGTTTTGAGAGCACCATAACCAATGTATCCCTCTCGCTGCATCCATTTCATCGGCGGTATTTTTACTGGGGACATTTCTTGGCAGTATTGGTCGGCCAGAATTATCATGCCCTCAAAATATATCTCTTGAGGGCATGAAAGGGGATGGTCACCTGACTCCCAGGCCTAGACGTAGAAAAAATGAGCTGGAATATTAACTGTGCCAGTGAGATGATGACCAGGTATGATGTTAGTGCAGGAACGATGGCTTGATGTGATGTATTTAAGAGTGATAATGTCTTCAGTTGCTACCAGTGATGCTCCTAGCTGCCTATTAGAGCACTGGCATTGGAGTGCAATTATTGTGAATGGAGTTACACAAGCGTCAGTAACACTGTTTTTTACTAGAATCGTTGCATTTGTTTAGGCACAGTTTGACACGCTGTCGCCACATAAGTTCCATATACACGTCACTACACTGTTCATAGTTGTTACTGAGGAATTTAATGCTCAGCAGTGACAGGTACAGCTAACAGACCGTGATAGCGCAGATACCACATTGCTTATCTGTAATTTTGGGGCGCTTGTAACTTGGATGCCAGGCGAAGCAGAGATGGAGATGCAGGGCATCATGGTGCCAGTGTTTCTTGCCATTGTCAGCACAATGGTAGTATTGTGGTGGTTGGGACACATCCTGTGTGGCTCACATCATGTGCGGCTCGCGTGAGCCATGGGAGTGTCGCTCAGCTGCGTACCCGACACATCCAGACAGGCAGCAAGCATGGCGTGGTATTGGGGTGGCATCAAAGTTTGGTTGGCTCTGCTGTGTCGTGATGCGAAGAGGCGGCATCGAGGGATGTTGAGGTGGCACCGTGGCAATGATAGCACTTACTCTGGTAAACCCACTACTCAGTTGGGATACAAAAGACTGAAAATGTTCGGCGCCTCGACACTGGGTGTCGGAGGCGGCGGCGGTGGTGGTTCGACTTCGGGTTGGTCACTTTGTGTCACACAAGTAAGAACACATGCAGGCATTTCATGCAGCTTCTCGATACAGGCTGCCTCGAATATTGAAGCTGGATGCGGCATCGCGACACAGGGTATCTACTCGTCTGTTGGATTCTCGACAGCTTCAATTTGGTGTTTGGCGAGGCACCAATGNGCATCGCGACACAGGGTATCTACTCGTCTGTTGGATTCTCGACAGCTTCAATTTGGTGTTTGGCGAGGCACCAATCACTTCGGAAACTGTTGTCAGTCGGGACAAAGGTTTCACTGTCATAAGCCCTCACGTCATGCTGGATCGTCTGTGTGGTGGCAGAATGTGGGACGAAGGCTGTCGGCGAAGTACAGCATGTCGGCGAAGTACAGCATGTCGCCGAGGTATAGCCATATGGCTGCATGGAAAGAGAGGTCGGGAATGCAATATACNTGTCGGCGAAGTACAGCATGTCGCCGAGGTATAGCCATATGGCTGCATGGAAAGAGAGGTCGGGAATGCAATATACACCATAAAAATAAAGGGCTGTGAGGCAACAGGTACCTGAAAATAGAAGACAGCGTGGAGGCATGTCCTCCAAAAACGAAAGGCAGTGTATAGCCACAAGGTTGTTTTGTTGCAGGTGGGCAACCACATTGTCTGTTATCAAGTGAGAAAAGTCCCATGCATTTAGGTTCACCACACTATTTGCACTGCACACTCTCGTAATTGAAAATGAATCATATTTTCACTGTGTTGATATACACACAGTTGACACATGAGCTGTAACGCGATGCGAAGCGGCAGTTAGCTGTTGGCCAAGGTTACCGAACCTCATGGTGTGAAAAGACTAACTTAAGCTGTCAAATGTCAACTATAATTATAATCTGAGCTGAGCATTTGAATTTGAGCTGCATGTATTCTTATATCTAAACATTTATTGCTCATGTTTCTTCACAAAAATTTCAATCATAATAATTAAATGCTCCTCAATTATTGAACTGTTTTACTGGTTGGTAAATTACTCAGTCGTGGTATTAGAACAACCACATTAACAAGAGATCAATAATAATCAATACTATAAATATAATAAAAAATATAAACCATCAGGAGGGGAAAACTGGCCCGAGGGGCTTGTGCATGCGCACAAGTTGCTGACTCCCGATCAATAATCCACCCAGGAGGAGGGATGGTGAAAGGGTGGTGTCACTGAATACTTGATGTCTTCCAACTGCATTTTATAGAGGGGTGTGGTGTACATCATCTATGCACACACCCACACTGCCAGCTGCTGCCTCCCTCTTTCGTCTGGAGGGGAGAGAGAGAGAGAGTGGATTTTGTCTCACAAAATGGCGGCAGCCGATCACTTTAGTTGCTTCTCCATTTTATAACGTGGCAATGGTGTGGTAAAGTTGATGGCCGCCTAGATGTTGATGCGTTTTTTCCCGTGCAAGCGCGGAGTCTGTTGAGCTGACACTGGCACTGCCCTCTTCCGATGTGGAAATTGGAAATTTGGGGTTCAGGAAAATTGCCAGAAATTTTGAGATGTTGGCCGAGAAACACAGGATTTAAAAATGAAAATTGACATCTAAAATTGCATTTGCTGTAACAAGGATAGGTTCATACATTCAGGTNAACACAGGATTTAAAAATGAAAATTGACATCTAAAATTGCATTTGCTGTAACAAGGATAGGTTCATACATTCAGGTTAGGCATAAGACAGGTTTCACATGATGTATGAAATTACTGAGGTTGTTTGAGTGAATATCCATAAGTTTAGGAAAGTCATATCATGTCGGGTAAATGTGTAGGGAAAATTTAGAATTTTAGTCACTTACTTGGGTGAGCCATATGATATAGGAAATCAGTTAGGTAACTTGGAAGAATTAGCCACATGGAAGGGCGACACTTTCTGGCAGGAAAATGTCGTAGGAATGCTTAGGAATTTAGCCACACATTTGGGCAAGCCATTTGACGAGATGTCGTGGTCTCAGGAGCAGTAAAAAGGAAAGTATGACTTACGGTAACATATTTCGTTGTTCTTGCAGAGGCTTGAAGGGCAACACAGCATGAGAGACTCATCTAGGGGTGGGCCTTTCGCCCATATAGTTCCTCTTGAGATCACCCAGCGACGAGGTGACACACTTGATAGCAATGTAAAGTTCTTTTTATGTCAACCTTCGAGGAAGTTGGCCCCCTCATCCACCTCTGATTATGACGCGTGACTGTTACATCACCGTCTCACATGCCAAAAACACAACAGGTTCAACATTGTTAAGTGTGGTGAAGCAGTGGGTAGAATACCAACAGTGAAATAAAACAGTTACTCACACTTAATCGCCTTTATTCACTGATAGATCCTCCTGAGAGGCCGTACATGGTTCTGGCGGCTTAGGTGCCACAGCCTACACTGTAAAATTGGCACATGGTCGATGATAATAGATTAAAGCACTAAACCCCTGGGCAATGCAAGTCGAATAATTAAGTTTAAAAAAAAAACGATACTATTAATACACTAAAGCTTGGCTACAAGAATTTGAAGTGTCCAGGGGCATGCGGCATGCCTCTACTATCGTTAAGCGCTTGGGACCAACTGGATGAGTATGACGAAGTCTGCTAGTACCCTGGCTCTAAAATATGCCAGTTGTAGGAGTAAATTAACTGGTACTTTCATGAAGAAAATAATCACGTAAAAATACACACACATGACACTAGAAAACATAATTACTCTTATACATTAGTTTGCATCAGAAAATTACACATAAAAAAATGAATTGGAAAAAAAAAGTGAATGCAACTTAATTTTGGTTAGCCTCAGGGCTATCTCTCAAAGTCCATTGCACTTGTAGCTGGAATGTTTGCATCACCTTCTGTAATTAATTTCAATGAAAATCATTTGCACCCTTATTTTTACTCAATATAGTGTGGCAAAAGATGGCTCGCAGTGGACGAGTTCACTCTCACACCAGGAGGGATGTGTGTAGCCTTGCTCAATTACATATTAAATGAGGCACGTTTATCCTAGGGTAAACGCAAATGTGGTTTGTAATACCCTTCATAAAGACCATATTTTTCCTGGTTGTTGAAAAACTCACAATTTACGTACAACATTTAGACGGGGATGTGAACAAGGAATGAAAGGGAGCACATAATGTGTTTTGAGAGCCTTCTATACACTGTGTCCACCTCGCTACATCCGTTTCCCCTGCGGTATTTTTACTACATGCATGTATTGGTCATAGTATTGGTTGGAGAAAATTATCACACTCTCGAAACATCTTTCTTGATGTCATGAAAGCGGGATGGTCACTTGACTCCAGTAGTATCCAGTGGGTAGCAAAGGTGAGATGAATGCTGTGCACATCACCTGCATTGGGAGTCATAGAGGGGAGTGAAAGCCGCATTCGGGCTTAATGTCCACAGTATAGGGCACATCGTAGCTTCGCTTACGGAGTTGACGAAATGGCCTTGGGGAGGAGGGATGCGTCATGCTTTAACTTTGCAATGGACCACTCCCATGTGGTCCGCCACGGCCTCGTCACATCATCGGCCCACAGTCACTGCACCAGTGCGGGCTGTGGAACACGCACATCGTGTGTCCCGATGTGTGCCAGATATCGAGTGATCCAACCGAGTGCCTGTGGTGTCTCTAGAGAGATCTGTGTAATTAGGATAGGAATCAAGTGTTAGAATGTGTAGTAAATAGCATTAGAATTTATCGGCCACGGGCAAATGTTCGTGAAATTCGCCCTTAGGGGATTGAGAAGTATTCGCAGATTAAATGCACGCCACATGCATATTTAATGAGGTGTAGTGTAGCAAGGCTAGGGTATTTGAAGTGTTCTATATCATTTTCCGAGTGCAATTGTGTGTCCAATCAAGCCAATACGTGACATGGGATATAATTAGATTTTCTTTCAACCTGACCGTTCCGGTTGTAGAGTGGCCCAAAACTTAAAGGACCTAAATTTTGGACGTGCTCTGCAAGGCACCACATAATCATGTTTTTTATTTAAATTATTGCTTAGTTAGAAACTCTTAAATCTCTACAGGATTAAGAAAACTCACTCAGAAAAATTAAGTGCTTATTGTGTATATGTTTCAAGTTCTATGTTAATGAGGCCAGTTAATTAAATTACCGCGCGCAGTGGAGCAAGCTCTCGGCAAGGATGCCGCTCGCTCGAGACGACTCCGGCAGTCTGATTCCATGAGTCTTAAGTGCTTCACGCACATCGTATCATGAGGGACTTTCATACTTTGTTCTGAACACTTAACTGCAATAGGTTAATGTAATTTACTAGAACTTTTATTTAATTTACCAACAGTCTTCCCCGCGTTCGCAGCACCCTTCCGTCAGTTAAATTTACCGATCTTGTAAATTTTCGCGCCATTCTTGGCCTTTGTGTACAGTAATGGCCGCTGGAAGGCCTTGTGAATCAGGTCCGCTTTAATTTGTATTGCATACTTGTAACTGTGTACACTATTCGGCAATATAATTTATTTGAGTTAACCGAAACTTGTGAGTTCTCATTTTTGTGTTGTATTTCCGACCCTGTTCCTATCCTGGACGTCATCGATGTCTCAAAGAGGCATCCTTCATTTCTACGGTAAAAGGTAATAATAAGGCGTGCTAGGGAGCCGTAATACCCCGTTTATATATTACATTTTCTTTTAAATTTGTACAGTATGTGTCAGGATATTTATCCACGTGGTCGTTCGGCCCACGATCCTAAGAACTGTGACTTCATGCTCACCCAGTGAGCTGGCGCCCATCCTATTCTAAATAGCAATATTGTGTAATATTCTTATTTTTCTTAACATAGTCGCCGGACGATGTCCGCATTAATGTCCCCAACCGTTCATGTAACATTAAATGGCTTGCCCAAATAGGTGTGGCAAAAATAACGCGTAACAAACACGTGTGCAAATCCGGAGAACCAAAGTCATGGTGGCTTAGTACGAGTTGTGCACACATCACTGTAGATGTGCTCATAAGACGACCCCACAAGTAAACACGCCACTAACACCCACGCTGTAAAGAGCAGCTCGGAAATACTATACAGTGCCAGTAGATCGAAAATGATCCAAAATATTCGGCCATCATCAACAAAATTATTGCCAATCACCCAACAAGTAAAATTGTATGTGCAAGTTTAGTGTGTGCAGGGCAGGATATGCCCATAGTACAGTGCTGTCTGTAAAAGAAAAAATACCATACAGTGCTCCTGTCTGTGATCGAACTCATTACCATCGGTGGGAGAGACGTTAAGTTCCATCAATGTTCCAACACCTCAAACCACTTGAACACTTCTACCATTTACAAATACTTCCTAACCGAACCAGGTTGTCAATCCACACATGTTCACAGACCAATGTCCGAAGGGGGTGGAAGTAAAGATATGCTAAAGTGCAGAGTATGTGCAACTCATGTACACAGGCGATGATTGCAGCCTGGCGAGAGACTGGCAACACAAGATGCCCAGATCATGTGTCAGCAATGCACAACAGCGGTAGATGGAAAAACGCACCTGTCACATGCAACAAATACCCACATGACAGATGTAAACAAAACCATGCCGCTCGCTCTTTCTACACACTGCCAGCTGGCCTTGACCTCAGCACCTCTCCCACAACTTCATCCGCCCCTTACATACCACCCCACACAAACCCGGTTATTCATTATCCAGCCCACACCCTTGCCCCGCCAGCTGTGAGCAAGTGGACACAAAGCAACGGACAGCAACCCTTAACCACTGCAGCCACCTCGACTGAACTCACCTCAACTCTTGTGCGAGGGCCAAATAGTGCACTCGAAATTTCAGTCGCTAGTCACTTTCTCAGGCTTACCTGCAGAGGACATATTGGCACGTTTGGAGGATTGTAATTCCTGCCTCCAGCGCTATGGTTTATGCGAGGAGTGGTCTAACTGTGCTGGAGTTCAACACTCTGGATAATCATGTTCCTGGTGGAAATCTATCAATTACTATGACCTACAATGAGAAGAGTTTATCCAAGTTTTCCAGTGCCGCTTTGGAGGAGCATTTGCTTCGCTGCAAGTGCAAAGCAAGTTGACTTTGGAAGAGCCGCAGCCGACCAAAAATGTAACAACCTTCATCACCAGAAAAATACACTTCCTCAGACACTTCCGCCTACACCTGCCTGAATTCAAAGTGCTAGAAGCAGTAGCTGAAATTGTACTCCTGGAGTACTATGCCGTATCGGTACCCCTGTTCAACAGTGAGCTGGACGAACTCATGCACACCACGATTATCTTAAAGTGAAATTCGTGCCGACCGCACCACGAACAGAACTCAGGTACCACACAATGGAACCACGACGAACATCAGGACTGTGCCAGTGGGTAGGACAAATCTCAAAAATGATTCATAACCAACTCTTTTGTCCAACAATGAAATAAAAATTATGTTACAACAAGCAACACAGCCACAAATTCAGGTGCAAGGGAAAGCAAAACAAACATTTCAAATGTTAGTACGTGTGTTAAAAATGTGAAGTGGGACAGAAGCCAACCACTGCCAAATCCGTGTCGTTACTGTGATGGCCAGTTGTACTACTGGCATAATGTTTTTGCTAATAATCCACATCTCCGCAGTAATTAAATTGACAGTTATGAAAGCAACAGTCTGGAATATAGGAAATACTGGTAAGGGGGTCGGAAATTTCCGAAACCCCAGTTTCGAACAATTCTACCAACTTGACACCAAAAACCCTAACTAATCAAGCCAGTCACAGCCATTCACAAATTGTTCGCATTTTTGGTGTTTATCAATGGTCATCATTGCTGCACATTCATAGCCATTGCCCCTTCATTAGGTTTGTTCAACCTAGTTTTGTAAACCCAACAGACATTCCACCATCTGCTCACATAATTCCCTTGGCAACATTCCAACATACCAGTACCACACTGGTGCAAAAAACATTGACAGTTCACCTTGAGACCATCACAACTGCGATAGTTACACCGGAAATTAACGAAGATATCATCCTGTGTTCAGGGGCTCACGGAGCAAAATACCATTGCAGATCCCACCTGTCGTTGTATCCATTTCGGCCTTAAGAAATGACAAACTGTGTAAATTAATTACTGGCATCCGGCTGATGCAGTACCAGCCATTCCATTGGCAGAGTTTGGTAATAATATTACGCCAGAACACCGCAGCTATCCAGCTCACGACGCACTTCGCCAGACCTAAGTAGCCGAACACACCATATTTTTAGTGCAGGCCGGCCTATCTACAACAACCCACACAGTTATTTACCACACCAGGCTATAATCATAAATCACCAGATTAATGAGTTGTTAAGTGATGGTGTCATTAGGCCAACGAACAGTGAGTGCAATTCAGCAATAACACTAGCACCCAAGAAAGATGGAACATGGAAATTTTTTGTTGACCTTCGCCCGCTAAATCGAGTGACATGCAGTGCGTTACCACTCTACATCAGCATCGGGGATTCCCTCAGTTCGTTAGGGCAAGCCAAGGTCATGTCATCCCTCGATCTAAAGAGTTGTTATTGGCAAGTACTAGTCAAGTTAGAAGACAGTGACCACACAGATTTCACAGCCCCTGAAGGTAGGCGTTTCCAGTTCTGTGCTTACCTTTCGGACTGAAGTGCACACTGGCCACTTTCCAGACCATGATGGCTAAAGTGCTGGATGGTTTCATCACCGAAATCACCCTCGCCTACCTCGACGATGTAGTGATACTGTCGGCGAATTGGGAACACGTCTACATCACCTGTTACTTGTGTTCGAGAGATTGGCCATCAATAGCCTCACATGTGCCACTGCAAAATATCACCTCGGGAAGACAAGCATCGAATTCCTGGGTCACATCGTCGATGAAGAAGGCAACAAGCTTAACCCCAACATCTGTGGCTGATAGACGAGTACCCACAACCATGCACGCACATGCAGTTTCGAAAGTTCTTCAGCATAATAAACTGGCTCCGATAGCACATTCAAGGCTTCGCCATCGTCACAGCGCCCCTCACTGACCTACTTTCAGCACAATGACGATTTCAGTGGGACAACACTGCCGAAGAAGCATTCCAGCATATCTAATAGTCTTTCCGAGTATGCCTCACCTTGAAAAGTTAAGACTCCACCAAACATCTCTACCTGCAGACTGATGCCAGCCAGGAATGATTCGGTGCAGTGCTATAACAGTGCAGCGACAAAGGCGAGCATCAATTAATCAACTACGCCAGCACCAAATTAGGACCAACTGATTGGATATACGACAACAACGAACATAAATGCCTTGCAATTGTATGATCTGTCAAGAAGTACTGTGTGTACTTGGAGTACCGGACCTTCACACTTCGTACCGACAATCGATGCTTAGTCTGGCTCCATCACAACATTCTCATGGCTCGCAGCAAGCTGATCTATTGGGCACTGCTTCTTCAAGCTTATGATTTCGTCGTGGAGCATGTCCTGGGCAGCGAGAATCAACTTGCTGATGTACTGTCGAGGTCACCATATGCCGACTTCGTGGTGCAGGACGACGCCGAATGGGAGTAAATCCTGCCAACAACTATGTGGGAACTGCTAAGTGAGGTAAGTATACACCAGATAAACACAACTAACAACGACCTCACTTTGTGCGAAAATTACCCAAATGACTGGCAAAGCCATGTTTACAGCATTATTTTACTTTCAGCTTAAAGGAGATAACATTAAAATGTAAGGAATACTAAGCTGCGGGATATAACTAGTCACTGAAGAAAGGACAGAGTTATTGCACCAGGTGCGTGCCCAAATCAAATTTCCGGATTTTATTTATTTAGGAACTTTAGTGACATGTTCCGCCCCAAAAAGAAAGCAATCCAAACCTTTTGAATACTGTGGGATAATGTTTATTTTACGAAATCAGTTTACAAAGTATAAATGGCTGAACAATTATTAACTACTCTTTTGTTGAATGTTAATGTTATCACCATAGCAAAGTTTTATGCAGTTACCTTAAAAACACAAAACTTGAGTTTTTGTTCACCATGTACAGTACATTACAATGTTCCAGAAGGTAACATTAAATTAAAATTTTAAGCAACTTGAATAATAAAAAAGAGGGTGAGATTTTACTTAGTTATGAAGTTATTTTACATTGGATTTAGGATTATTGAAAATATCCTGCTTTTTAACATAGAAAACAAAGAAAATCTGGTACCTTGAAGACCCACCCAGTGTGCTCTTACTTAGTGAAGAAAATTTCCCCTTTGCCAAACTTTTAACATTAGCCTTCCCAACCTGTAGTAGAAGTAACCTTATTTTGACTAAGGCAACTATTGGGTACACGCTCATAAGACGAATAATCGGCCTATCTCATATTCAGTCTATGCTTACCATACTGCCTGCCTGTTATTTATACCTATACCGAAGCAGGAATAATCACAAATGGAAGTCGCTTCTTACTCATCACCATAGACTAAATATGAGGAAGCTAGCTTAATCGTCTTCTGCGCATTTATTTAATGTAGGGTTCGAAGCCCTTTCCAAAAACAATAGATTTTATTCCATACATTGGTAAGTCAGTAGCCTAGGTGATGTTGCATCATCGTAAGAGATCCTGACGTTCCCTCCAATGGATGGTGCGCTCCGATGGCACTCGGAGGGACACCGTGGTGAACCGCTTGATATTCGGCTCCAATATTTACTTCTTGAGGTGTATAAAGCAAGACGGTCATTTCGGTCCATGACGACAAGGCAGGTGCCTTTTGTTCTCGCCGACACTTCTTTTCGCAATCTTGGTTGAGTGTTCGACTTGGCACATTGTCGGTCAAGTTGAGTTATCGACTGTAGAGGTACAGTTACAAGAGCACTAGTGAACACATGGTTCACATGAAATCCCATACCTTCAGTGAACACTTGTCCACACAATACCCCAGGTGCCGCACGACGCCATCAGGTGCAACAGGTGGGCAGCAACTGCAGATGCTGGCATGGCTGTAGGGGCCATGAGCATCGCATGGTGCTCGATGGTGCTGACCCCGATACAAGACCCAATGGTTTCGATATGCCGCAGCATCGGTGCGGAGGACGGGTTAGCCCCTCCGCAGGCAGTGCACACTGTTGGTGTATGCGGCATGGCCAATTTACTTAAAGCAGTGTGGTCCCGCTCCTCTGCCGCCTCGCCTTCACTGCTACTGCTGTAGGAGTTTGGGCACTGGTGTGTCTGCATTGAGCACGAGAGGGGTGGAGGGTGCCCTGCAGTAAAGCTATGGAGGCATGATACACCTTCCTGTCATTGTGTAGGTCTGCCTATGACCCAGAACCAGCTGCTGAGTAGCACCTCGAAAGCATCGCGGCACAGCTAGGTGGGAAGCATACCTTTGGGGAGATCCTGTCCACAGGTGTCCTTGGTGACTCACCATCGGCGACTATTTGGAGGTGGGCATCACAACATGAGGCATTGTGATGCTGAAGGCTGGCCAGGTCGTGTTTACAGTGGCTACTGTTGTGGTGTTGCTTTTGCCTGCTGGTGGACTGTGTGCCATTGTCTGTGAGTTGCACCCTAGTATACTCCCAGTGGGGAAAGAACTCGGTCTCCAGTACACATGCTATGCTGCGCGCTCGTGTACTGGAGACTGGGTAAGCCTCTGTCACCTTGAAAAGAAGTCACTCACTAATAGTATGAAGTGCTTTCCAGCTGTCGTGCGGAGATAAGGCCCCATCAGATCAAGCTAAACTATCTCAAAAGGCTTTGTTGGAACTCATGGCTGTTGTGTCATGCCTTCGTTATGGCTGCTTTTGAAGTGGTTACATAGTACACACACTTACCGACAAATATCACAGGTGCCTCCTGACTAGTGAAAGTGTGCCTGGATATTCCTCGTTCTCTGTAGAGCTCCTGGTTGGCCNGGAGATCCTGTCCACAGGTGTCCTTGGTGGCTCACCATCGGCGACTATTTGGAGGTGGGCATCACAACATGAGGCATTGTGATGCTGAAGGCTGGCCAGGTCGTGTTTACAGTGGCTACTGTTGTGGTGTTGCTTTTGCCTGCTGGTGGACTGTGTGCCATTGTCTGTGAGTTGCACCCTAGTATACTCCCAGTGGGGAAAGAACTCGGTCTCCAGTACACATGCTATGCTGCGCGCTCGTGTACTGGAGACTGGGTAAGCCTCTGTCACCTTGAAAAGAAGTCACTCACTAATAGTATGAAGTGCTTTCCAGCTGTCGTGCGGAGATAAGGCCCCATCAGATCAAGCTAAACTATCTCAAAAGGCTTTGTTGGAACTCATGGCTGTTGTGTCATGCCTTCGTTATGGCTGCTTTTGAAGTGGTTACATAGTACACACACTTACCGACAAATATCACAGGTGCCTCCTGACTAGTGAAAGTGTGCCTGGATATTCCTCGTTCTCTGTAGAGCTCCTGGTTGGCCTTCGAACTGACTGACATGTGCATGACATAACACAATCAGCCGCACATCCTTTGGTATGTACAAACACCACGGCACTTCCAGTCGGCGGAGATGGGTTTTAGGCATGTAGCTTGCACTCACCACCATTCCATCTCAATTGTGTTTGTGTTCTATCAGCCAATGCTATGTTTTGGGGCACTGTTGTTGAGCCAGTTCTACCTACATTCTGAGTTCGTACAACCTGAGTTAGACTCCAATTTGTACCTCTACCGCATTGCAGGTCACTGCGCCCTCGCCAGGTGTTCGGTTGTCGACTGATGTAGGGGGAAGTAGGTCATCCCTCTCATCCTCGTCCACTGCTACAGTTTCGCCAGTTAAGCATGATTGTTCATCATCTAGTTGGTTTTCGCTACCAGAGATGTGCTGTATTTCAAAATCGTATGATTGGAGTAACAACACCCAGTGTGCTAGCTTGTTGCAAGCCTCCCTCATAGAGTGCAGCCACACTAGACAGTGGTTGTCCATGCAGAGTTTAAAGTGCTGGTATTCTAGGTATACTCAGTACCTTTTCATGGCCCACACTATCATGCTCGTTCACATCGTACCTATGCTTCATTGGTCCATATTTCGCACTGCTGAAGTCTATTATTTGCAACTCCTGGTTGTACCCGAGTTAGAACAAGACCACAACTAAGCCCTTTTCCCTAGCAACGGTCTGCAAAGGTAGATGTTTCCTCAGGTCGTGGCATGCTAGTATGGCACATTCGCGGAAATAACTCTTCAGTTCCGCAAGGCAAGCATCATGGTTCTGCTGTCTTTGCTGATATTTCTGGTTGGTGGATAGCGTATCCATTAGTAATGTTGTGGCAACGGCGAATTCGCGGATATATTCTCTAAGTCAGTGTCCCAAGCCAAAAAACTTTTCAATTATTTGTGCGTTAATGACCCTTCATAATCGTCAATAATTGGCACTTTTTCATGTCTGAGACGACTGATATTCTCGACGTCCAGGTGACCGAGAAACTGGTTACAGGTTTTCCCAATATGGCACTTTCAGTTGGCACACATCAGCTTTTTTATAGCTACATGTTCCAATAATAGCGGCAGATTTTTTATGTGGTCCTTCCACATGACGGACCACACCACAACTTTGTCCATGTACGTGAGGGAAAAGTCGCCTATGTATCTGTCTATCACTCATACCATCATGGCCTGGAACATCCATGACACGCACTTGAGTCTGAAAGGCATAGTGCAGAACTGAAACATGTAACCATCCCGTGCGGTGAAAGCCGTTTTTGCCTTGTTATCCGGCTTGGTGGGAACTGGCCAGTACCTACTGCGGATGTCCCGTGACATCTCCATTTCGGTTTGACAGAGCACATGAAATGCGCCTGCGTCTCTAATATATTGTGATGATGCGCTTTTGGTAATTAAGCTTATTGGCGTGAAGTTCATGCAGAAGCACCACATACAATCTTTCTTTGGAGCTAAAGTGAAAGCACTATTGTAATGACTGTGGGTGAGTTCGATTAAACCCTCAGCGAAAATTCCCTGAATTTGTTCATTAATTATATAATGATGATGAATGTTAGTAATGAGATATATTTAAATGTTTTTGTGTAATATATTACATTTACTGAATCTTCTATCCAGGAGTTTGAATGATTCTGCCCTGCTCCTTAAGAGAGGATGAGTGCACACATCCTTTATCTCTATACCTGTTCTTACTAATCACAGTCGACACTGGAATTTTGGTGCAGGAAGACCCTCCGTGAAGTAATTTAATTAACTGGCCTCATTTACAGAGAACTTTAAACATATACACACAAAACACTGAAACATTCTGAGAGAGTTTTCTTAATCCTATACAGAGTTAAGAGTTCCTAATTAAGCAATAATTTAAATACAAAACATGAATATGTGGTGCCTTGCTGAGTATTTGAGAAATTTAGGTTTGTTAAGTTTTGGGGTACTTTACAACCAGACTCTCAGGTTGAAATAAAGTCTTATTATTTCCCATATCACTAATTGGCTTGATTAGAAGACATACAATTTCAATCGGAAAATTATATAAACTACTTCAAATACCCCAGTTTTGCTACTCTACGCCTCATTCAATATGCATGTGGCGTGCATGCATTTATTCTGCGATTACTTCGCAATTCCCTAAAGGTGTTAAATTCTAATGCTATTTACTACACATTCTAACTTTTGATTCCTATCCTAATTACACAGATCTCTCTAGGGACATCACAAGCACTCGGTTGTATCAGTCGGTATTGTATCATGACCAATTTCCAATTGAACAATGCGGACATGCATAGGGAAGCATGATGTGCATGTTCTGTGACCCGCCTTGGTGCAGCATTGATTATTTTTTATGTCTTGTATGTTTTCGTCATCATTTCTGGCGCAAAAAAGCTTACAGTTTTCTGAATAATTTTCTTTCAATGTAAGTTCTGTCAGGGATGTAAAAAACACACTTAAGGAGTTTGAAGAAAATGTGAGCAGTTAGATGACACAAGGGTAAGAGGTATTTTACTACCCTCTGAGTTTAGTATAATGCATTGCTGTTATGATGATTTTGCCATCTTTATGACAGGTCACGGACTAAAGGGATGTGGCCACCCGAAATAGAGAAAAAGGGACGGAGCAAAATATATTCGTTGTAACATTTAAACCCCTAGGCATGGTGTCCAGCAAGGTGAAGAAGGGACTAATCCCAGGTACAGAAAATGTAGAAAGGTTCTAGAATAATTTGGTATAATGTCGTTAACTGATATTGCTAAAAGTTGAGATGCCCAGGGAGCGAAGTAGTGGCAGGCCCTTCTACATGTTCTTGAATCTGACTGGCTCTCAAGGCGACAGGCTCCTCGGAAGTCCGAGTGGCCTGGCACCAAAATTTTCGAAAAGCAAAGAATAACACAGAAAATTCAGACACTACACTAAAATTACACAAGACACTATAGAATACAATTATGTAGCAAATTTAACAAAATAAAAATACATTAGTTGGCCATAGTCCAATAGAAATGTGTCACGGGAATACAATCGGGGGACATTTTTCTGAGTCCGTCGTGATGACAATTTACATAAACACTTGTTAATCAACCTAAAGAATAAAACAGAAGGCAATAAAAAATATAATGCAAAAAAATGGCACCATGACTCTGCGATCATTGGGCGAGTCCAAGTATGAAAATCGAGGAAGATTCAATGCAACTGTGCAATAAATCTGTATTTACTATCTACTCCAACTCAAATGAATATACCATTGATGGGAGAATGTCTAATAAATTGGGGGTTGTGGCCCACTGACTCACTTAATTAATTTCACATTAAATGGTTTTAACTGCCGGACGAAGGGGCACATGTGGGGTCGTTGGCCTACAGTCACCTTTAATGCCCCAAAGTGGCCTACATTTACCCGATGTTTCCTCCACCGGACTTAATGTAGGGGTGCTCAGTCGACCTTAATGAGCACACTCCCAAAAGTTACCTCTTATATCAGGAATGCGGGATGGCTGCTTGGTGCAGGTAGCAGCATGGTGGCTCGGCTGGATGTTTTACTAAATGCCACTCCAGTTGGCAGCATTTACAGCAGTCGCCCCTGGTTCCAGCATGGTGAACCTGGTAGTGGGTATGTACTAGCTGCACGGTGGCAGTGCGACGAATAGACAGAATAGTAGTTGGGGAAGAGGAAGTAAAAAAAAAAAAACACCTCAAATCACTTGCTTACAGAATAGTATTCTAACNCACCTCAAATCACTTGCTTACAGAATAGTATTCTAACCTGAAATCATCCACACCACTTTTGCTAGACGTTTTGGTAGAAAAGCAGTTCAATATTGGAACACAGACTGGTTGTGGGAAACCAGCAAGATTGGTCCATCTCATGTTTAGTCTATGGTTCCTTCTCATTTCCTGTTAATGNAGACTGGTTGTGGGAAACCAGCAAGATTGGTCCATCTCATGTTTAGTCTATGGTTCCTTCTCATTTCCTGTTAATGATAACAGGCTTTGGAAATACTCCCTATCTCTAACGTTTTTTTATTAACTTTCAGGAGTTGTATTCGAAAATTCATATCCGCCAGAGCCACCAAATTTTCAGGCCTTTTGAGCTGATAGATCAATCAGTTTGACCGGATTCAACCGAAACTGCATTTTTTGAATGTTTGAAACGGTTTTTTTTTTTCGAATGTCTAGTGCGCATGGGTGGATACACCTGTGTATTTTCGAATATGCATAATATACAACAGGCAGTGTGTTCTATTCATACCTCCATGGGTGTTTGTAGGAATTAAGTTCATTTGGGTTATTGAGCTGCATTTAAAAATTAATTAAATAAATTGATGTTAATGAAAGCATGTCATAATGTAATTTGTTATATTTTAAGTGAAATTCTTTTGTTACACCATACAAATACAAAAAAAAATTCAGAAATCCCATATTATAAAGAATAAAACTTGTTATAAACAAAAATTATATGAAGAAAANAAATACAAAAAAAAATTCAGAAATCCCATATTATAAAGAATAAAACTTGTTATAAACAAAAATTATATGAAGAAAATAAAATTAGTACAGCTTTGGCGGGTAAAATTATATTTATGCCTTTTTATCTACTGATATTTTTAGGAGATTGNAAAATAAAATTAGTACAGCTTTGGCGGGTAAAATTATATTTATGCCTTTTTATCTACTGATATTTTTAGGAGATTGGTTTTATCATGCTTATAATTTTTGTCTGCTTATTATGAAAGGTCCTGTTTTGATTCGTGCAAATTCTAATCTATTCTGTGTATTGTAGTAATAAAAAGTTGTGCCAAAAAAATGTTTTTTCTTCGTGAAAGTATCTTTAACCGAGTGTCACGAACACTTGCAATATAGACACTTCTAGCAGTTTTTGTCGTAAATGAACTACAGATAAAATTTATTTTGTTTGTTGAACATTGTCAACATTTGATTCTTTATCCTATACCCTTTTATAAACTATAGAATAAAATCCATAAAATTCACTTGAAACAAAACAAACTATGTTTTTTGTATTGCCAAAAACTCGTGGCACACATCAATCCGGTCATTACGGTAATTTGCTAGATACGACAGTGCTCTGCGTACTGTACTTTGCATCACCCATACCCTTTTCTGGTTTCTCTACTGTTCCATTTTTTTTTTGTAATGATTTGGGCTTGATCATTCTCCCATCTAGAAGGAAGTTACTGTACTATACGTATACGGTTTATTACACCTAATGTACGACAATATTAGCATTTATTACGTTTGTGAAGAGTATGTTGTAACTCGTTGTCATATCTTTGTGTAAAATGGAATTATTATCGTTGATTATTTTCAAAATTTGTGCAATTTGNTGTTGTAACTCGTTGTCATATCTTTGTGTAAAATGGAATTATTATCGTTGATTATTTTCAAAATTTGTGCAATTTGAACTGTAATTGTTATTTATATAAAAATTCATTATTTATTTTACCAGAATGATTTTAGAGTTTAGTACAGGTATATATATCTTTATTATCACATGTTTCCATGTGTTGTATGAAAGGAGAGACGGTTAGCACTCCCCTAGACAAGGATGGAATACACATATATTGGTTAGGCACTGCTGCCTTTGACAGCACTAACCACATTTTTTTTTGTTTTACACTTGCCATTCTTGATTTATTAAGCAAATGAACATTGTACATTAATTCATATATATATATATATGAAACACACTACTTAACTGTCAATTTGTTGTACTCAACACACACACAATTTTCATCACTGTAGTGTTATGCTGTGAAAGTGTTGAAAAATGTGAATAAATTAAGTTGCCAATTATAATAACAAAGGAAAAAAACCAGAAAAATTAAAATAAATTTTCACTGCTAAACCTGTATAAGTGTTGCAATATTGGCTAAATAGATGAATAATTAAATTATTGGTAGCCTACTTTATAAGGAATGATACACCATTGCTAGTTTGAATCCAAAGTAGATATGAATGTTGACTGAATATATTTTGACTATATAGTTGAGCAAAAAAAAAAATAACTATCACGTTCAACCATAGTTGATACATCATAATTATAGTTTTTGAATAACAAATTAATGACTTTTTTTGAGTATGTATAGCAACTATAAAATATGCAAAAACAAATATTTAAAACATTATATTTTATAAAACTTAATAATAATAAAAATAAAAACAAAATACCCTAATTATTTTCGACTAAATTTCGTTTTTTAAAAGCTCCTGTTGAAAAATAATAACTTATATGTATATTTTTTTTATTTTTACAAATATCTCAATATCAGAAAGTTCTGGATAATACTATTTTGTTAATTTTAAGACAATTATTTTGGAATATTTACTGATTTTGTGGTTTGTATTCCAATTTTTCATAAAAAGTCAGCAATTTCTAAAATAAAACACTTTATCAACTATTGATGTACATGGTGGTTATGGATGGTATGGTCTATTTGTGGTTTCTTCACATTTTTTGAATTAAACCTTTGAAAAATCACCCCCTGTGTGATGTAAATATGCCATGTATCACAAGCGTTTTATACTTTAATTAACATAAAAAGTACCTTACCTTATCTTTGTTAAATAAAACTTTTTCTTATCTTAGGTTATATTTGTAAAATAAATTTTTTTTTAAATAGGTGTTTTGGTAATGCCTACCAAGAAATAGTTCTTATGCAAAATATAATTAAAGTGAGTGCGCACGAATGTGGTGCATTGTCCCGTTGGTTTCATATGCTAGACTATAGTTAAGCTTTGTTTGCATTAAGCGAAGGAATATCCTGGAAGTAGAACTTCAGCACGGCTTCAGAAAAGTTGGAAGTAACCATGAATTGACTATGCCAGCATACAAATATCTNAGTAACCATGAATTGACTATGCCAGCATACAAATATCTTGTCAATTAATGTAACTCCATAACATTATATTTCATAGTTCGAAGTTTGTTCTTAAATTGTGTTTTTGAAATTTGTGCACAGCAAGACCTTTCCATAGCATTGATTTTTTTTAAAGTAATAATCAGTAGAAAGTGTTATGTGGTAGATGGATCAGTTTTACGCAAGAGCAGAGGCATATGAAAGTATTGAGTTGGTACTGTTGGTGGAGGCTTCTTCCTACCACACCCAAGCAGCACCCTCCTGTACATCGTCCCATCACCACCCCTGCTGTTACGTCACATCTAGCCCCAACATGTCTTATTCTTAGCTGCCACCTTAAGGCCAGAAGATTCACCCCTGTAGGAATTCTACCCGTCCATTCAGTAGGCCTGCTCCCCTCTGGTCCAGGATGAGGGTAAGTGAACTACCACCAGGCCACAGCATCACACTCCATCAATGGAACACACTAGCTTCCTGGCTCCGAGGGGACACTACCGCCGTCACCGGTCAGGCATCAAGATGGAGCTCTGGTGGAATGCAAGGGCAGGAGAAACTGGAGTACCTTGAGTAAACTTGCCAGCCAACTGCAACATCCAACCTTGTTGTCCACATGCAAAAATCTAGGTGTCCCTGCTAGGAATCGAGCCTCGTTTGCTTTGGTAGGAGGTCTGACCATTACATCACAGCAGCCCCTTATAATTTTTTTGTTACGAGAGATCCTGTAATAATGTTGGTTGTATTTCTTGGAAACTGCAACTTTACACAAAACAATGATGTAAAAGTTAAATTTCTCCTATAAATACCAATAAATACTGTGCNCTTGGAAACTGCAACTTTACACAAAACAATGATGTAAAAGTTAAATTTCTCCTATAAATACCAATAAATACTGTGCTGACGTTCCCAAAATACCAATATTTTGTTGTACTGGAAAAGTTTTGCTAAGGTGCAAATGAGGGGAGTTGGTACAATTATTTATACATTCCATCGTACAATTTATAGTTCTCATTATGTGAAAAACCCTTCAGTGGAATTTTTTGCTAGTCAATTCCCATAACTCTACATTTGCTCTTAAAACAATGAATGTAAAGTACTATACTATGCAAGGGATGTAAAAGTTCAAACAATTACACTGGTGATGTTTTAGCAAACCAATGCTCAGATGTGTAATTAGCAAAACAACTCCAACGTAGGCCATTTTCAAATTGTAATTTTGGTGTGTAATTCACCTTTCTCACTATATCATTGGTATGTAATTCACAATTTTGTCACCATATCATTACTTTAAAGATGTTTACATAATCAACAGTACCTTTAATGAGGCTCAACAATGATATAGCTTGTAAGCACATAGGAACAAGTAAAGCTTCAGTTCAGAAATTGAAATGAAATTTATAAATATTCAGTTTGTCTCTACAATACACTTTCCTTTAAACATGAGAAAAATAATCCTGCAACAGAAACTTCTTTTTTGAGATTTACATTTCAGCAATCTTTCCTTCTGTAATGCACTTCAAAAATGTTTTATTTTTCCCCCCACTGATTGAGGTTTGTTTAAGTATGATTATCATACACAAGCTGAAAACAAGTTATTGTATTGTTACAAGGATGCCTGCAGGGTGTATCTGAGTTCTATTATTTACAGCATTCATCTATCTGTCTCCACTACTCTTTTTATTTTTCAGTGAGAGCAATATGTAATGTGTATTTTAACTCTAATTAATGTCCTTCTTAATGTCTCTGTTTGGTTATAGTCAATTAACTCACACTCATCNTAATGTGTATTTTAACTCTAATTAATGTCCTTCTTAATGTCTCTGTTTGGTTATAGTCAATTAACTCACACTCATCATTAACACACTTTCAGTCTGTCTCGTACCACCATTTGTAATGTTTTTTCACTCACACATCCAGTCCAATAGTCCAGCCAGACAGTCGCACTATTCACAGCGCCAATGCTCGCAGTTGGAGATTTTCCTTCCGCTGGTCACTTCTCTGGTCGCTCGTTTCTCTTCTCGCTCGTCCTTAGCTCGATGCTCTAGCCACTCATTCACTCATCAACTCACTCCCCTCATCAACTCTTNTTCTCTTCTCGCTCGTCCTTAGCTCGATGCTCTAGCCACTCATTCACTCATCAACTCACTCCCCTCATCAACTCTTGGCTCGGGAGCCCGATGCGCTTTTATATTAGTCGCCCTGACCATCTGGAAGGTTCAACGCACCCCGAGTCACGCTAAGAGAAACAAGGTCAGTAATCCAGAGCATNAGTCGCCCTGACCATCTGGAAGGTTCAACGCACCCCGAGTCACGCTAAGAGAAACAAGGTCAGTAATCCAGAGCATTCTTCAGATAAATGCAGAAATTCTATCCATCGAATGTCAGGAGCAGCGAGATGCCAAAGGGTTATCATGTCAGAATGCCTTCATAACTCAAAATGCTGGTAGGATTATCGCTTGCTTGTCATTCAAAACATGCCATTAACTTGGCATCCTGCTATCACGTCATTACTCTGCCTCTTCCGCTCGCTCGCGCAGAGCGGGCCAAGGTCAGCGGCGCAAACCAGCAACGCATAACAGTATGAATAAAACAATGTTCCCCCTTGGAAACATTGGCATGCCATATTTAGTAACGGAGTTAACAATAATACCTGCTTTTCTGAATGAAACATTTTTCACTGGTTGAATTTGTAATATATATACATATGTATAGGAAAAATATTGCTGATGGTTGGTTTTAAACAATACCACCCATGACAAAATGAAAAACAATGAATATGTAGTTTCTTACTACCTACATTGGTGGCACTGAAGACAAGTAGTTTTTCTACAGTATACATAGCGACCGTGATCACAAATTTTCATAAAATGTGTTTTCTGTAGCAAAGAGGGTTCTTGTGCTTGTGGGCTGCTCGTGAAGAAGATATCTTGTCACTGTTTGTCAAATTCAAGATGGTATGTTTGTTTATCTTGATATACTGTAGTAAGCAGGTATTATTAGTAAAATAGATTATTTACATCCCTAAAAATAAATTCCACCACCATTTTTTTTACTTCAAAGCTGAGGTTTGTAACATACTAGCATTCTATCCATAACTTCTACTCCTATGTATTGGAGTTTCTATGAATAAGTATTCATTTCTCTAACACTGCAAAAATAGATTGTGAAGAAAGCTTTAATGTTAACTGTCAAATAGAAGGAAATTTAAACGTGGTGAATTTTGAATAGTATGTACACTCAAAATGTATGGCAGCCAAAAANACTGTCAAATAGAAGGAAATTTAAACGTGGTGAATTTTGAATAGTATGTACACTCAAAATGTATGGCAGCCAAAAACAAAAATTTGTGGCATCAAAGATTAGGTCACGTGAACAGAAAAGGGTTAGAAATTTTCCACTTACCTATCAGTGAAGAAATATGGGAGCCATGCCTGCACGATAATGCAACACGTCTTGCTTTTAAAAATGCTGAGTTGCCTAGATAAAAGAGCGTTGGTGAATTTCCACACAGTGACGTTTGGGGTCCTGTCAAAGATGGTGAAAAATATTTTCAAACAATCATAGATGGTTTCTCACATTTTTGTGTAATTTATTTATTGAAGTCTAAATCAGCAGTATAAAATAACCTTACTTGCAACATTGGTCAAATAGATGCAGAACATGGCAAGACTTGAAGGATTAGGTGTATGATAATGAAAGTGAATTTCCCTCAAAGCGATAAGGTTAGAATACACAGCTCCTTATTCACCACAACAGAATGGTGTTGCAGAAAGGATGAACACGACACTTCTTGACAAAGTAAGGGCTATGTTTGCTGAAACAAATATTCCTATAGGCTGTTCACTGTAAAGTGAGCAATTTGAGGCCCTAGTTACTATTTCCTTTCAGTCATTTTAGCCTACTTTCCAAGGAGATCACTTCCCTCTCTCAATTTTTGATCGCGTGAATAAAATTTCACCAAACTCGGTATAGCTGTAGAACTAAGTAAGTGCACCTGACTTTTATAGTTTTCGACAACATAGGATGCTTATTTTCAAAATGGCGGTCTTTTTTAAAATTCAGAGGTGGATATTGTTAATCTGCCATTTTGGAAGATAGCACTATATGAATAAATAAAACTTGTACAGTATATCTCCAAAACTACTTAACCAATTTTCACCAAATTTGGCACTTAAGTAGTACTATTGTACGCCATGTAAATTTATTCAATTAAAATTGATGAGACAATTCTTTTCAAAATGGCGGCCACACAAATATGTTAGGTTTATTTGGTATAACTAATATACCGTGTGACCAATTTCAACCAAATTTTGTAGGCTGACAGTTTCTATTACAGGTATCATATATGCAAAAAAAAAACCACTTTTTTCACCATTTCGTAAGATAGCGCTACATTAATTAATAAAGTTTTTGTGTAATATCTTGGGAAACAATTGACAAATTCCTACCAAATTTGGCAAACAAGTAGTACGGCAACTGTTGATATAAAAATATGTTTTAAGTAATTCAGACACTTATTTTCAAAATGGTGGTTATCTAGCGATTTTAGCATAGTATGCTATATCTTTGAAACCATGTAATCCATTCCAACTTAACTTCGTATGCTGGGAGTACACGTAACAAACATAAAATGTGTCTACACGGAGCCTCTTTAGTCCTCCATTTGTAAGATGGTGCAATATACACTGGAGAGCCAAAAAAACTGGTATTAGCGTGCATAAGCAAATAACAGAGGTATGGAACAAATCAGAGTAACACAATGCGATCGGCAGCACCTATATAAGACAACAAGCGTCTGGCAAAGTTACTAGATCGGTTACTGCTGCTACAATGGCAGGTTATCAAGATTTAAGTGAGTTTGAACATGGTGTTATAGTCGGTGCATGAGAGATGGGACATAGCATCTCCGAGGTAGCGATAAAATTTGGATTTTCGCGTACTGCCATTTCACGAGTGTACCGTGAATATCGGGAATCCGGTAAAACATCAAATCTTCGACATCGCTGCGGCCGGAAAAAGATCGTGAACGAACGGGACAAACGACGACTGACGAGAATCATTAAATGTGACAGACGTGCAACCCTTTCTCAAATTGGCGCAGATTTCAATGCCTCCTGCATACCTTCAGACATTAGTCGAGTCCATGTCACGTAGTCTTGAGGCACTTCTGTGTGCTCGCGGGGGCCCTACGTGATATTAGGCAGGTGTACCAGTTTTTTTGGCTCTTCAGTGTACATTCTGAAATATCATCACCACAATTTCTCCCTCTAAAAATTGTGTAGCCTATGAAATACTAATTACCTGTGGCAGGAAAATTCATAGCTTCTGGAAACAAACCGCATTCTTCATTACCAGATGAACGTTTGTCTTCAGATTTTGTTTGTTTTTCCATTTCACTGATCGGGTTGTGTGTTTCTTCAAATTTCTGTTTCTTCCTAGATTTAGTTAACCAGTTATCCATAATAGTCCTTTTAGACATGATAACTGGCAATAAATGAGCAGAAATATAAATATACAATAACAGTATCACAATTCCCACTAAAACTCGTAACATTGTTGACCCCTAAGTAAATAAAAAAAATAAAAGAAAGTAGTCATGTTGCTTTACTAGCGCATAACGGAAGGCTTGTACTGTAATCGAAGGCAAGTCTGTGCATGTGCAAGGATTAGCTACCTCACCTCCACTCACCCCCCCCTCCTTTTTTTCAAAAGCAACAGCTTGTGTCCCTCCCTTTTCCCACCATATTAGTGACCGCTATATCATTTAACACCATATTATTCTGTAGGTAGGCACTATGTTTAAAATTATATGTAGGAAAAACCACAAGCCTTATCACTTTTAAGTGTCTCACAAATGCCCTCATACACGTATTGCATACAATTCTTTTACAAAAACACTATAGGCCATAATTAACTGTAGTTAAGCAATTTTCACATCTCAACTTATACAATAAAACTTTAAAACTAATTACATTTTGTCACTGCATATGTATTCAGAAGTGATGATAGTTTTAACAACACTAAAAAGGTAGAACTTGTATAAAAAAATAAATATAGACTCAATGCTAATGGGGGTGCGACCACACACTAGCGCATCCCCCTGGCTATGCCTATGTTGTAAGAATATTTTTGGGTAAAGTTGACTTATCAAAACTGAGAGTATTTCGTTGTAAAGCATGAGCACTACAACTACCACGAACAGGCAAATTTTATGCAAGAGCTCGGAAAACACTAATGGTAGGGTGCCGTTAAATTGGGTACAGATTATGGGATCCAGTAGAAGACAAAATAATATGTTCCAGGGATAGAAAAATATTTGTTACATAAGTGAAGAAAATAAAGTATCAGAAAATAAAAATAGAGAAATCATAGATGAAGGTAATTCAAGTGAAAACAAAGTGTGTAAGAATAAAACTAGTAACATGCCTTCCAATGAAGAGAAAAAAGGAAAAGATAGTGATTCAGAATCAAGGTGTAAAAGAAGAGCAAAATTGCCTGAAAGATTTGGAGACTATTAATTATACACAGCATACTGTCTCATTGTTGAAACAGATCCTGAGGACAACATAGAAGCAATCGTAAGTGGAAACAAATGGAATTTCTCTGTGGGAGGAAAAAAAAGTTGGTAAAAATAAGTATGAAAGGGCAAGATGAATGCATGTTTTTATTTTATGCCCATTTGGTAAGTATGTACAAAAAAAACACCAATATATTTATCACAATGCTGAGGTTTATTTTCTTACAAAGTTTTGTTCCTGTATATTTACTTTCTCTTTCTCACAGCTTGACTACTGGTTTACTGTTTCACGTGGTTTCTGCAACTGGAAGCAGGTATTACAACAGCATTATCGTTCCAATAGCACATGTATATTTTTCAATCACAACAAAACCCAAACTTTCTCAATTTTTTTTCTTCTTTTTATCAGTCAGTCAGAATACAGTTCTTTATATGACTGTCCTAAATGGTGCATGTGGCTTTTCTATCTTGTCACCTCACCAGCATTAAAGCAGCTGGATATTGGCCTTTAGCCTTGTAGATCTTCACCTAGCCCCATATTGTGGCAGTAGAGAGAGAGGGGATGATAGCCGGTGAGCGACAGCTCAATGGTAACGGAGGGAAGTGTGGGCCCTGGGCGGGCTTTCCTCTCCTCCAGCGCCGGTACCCTGAAGGGCTCGCAGCTCCTGCTTGGGTATTCGGAGGGGCAGGATCTAGCTCAGCACATAGTCCCTACGAAGGTTCATGAGCACATTCCCTTGCTGTTCCTCCCCAATTTCCCTACTGTGGTTCTCCCTGAAAGAAGATGTGGAGAGGAATGGGCGTTCAGTCGCTAGCAATGAAGATTGAGGCCCTCAGCACCCTGTCTTGGTGGCAACTGACATGGTGTGATTGACGCGTATGACATAATCACCTTTGGAGCAGAATCTAACACTACTCCAAGCTTGAAAGGCAAAGGAGAGGGTGTTACACAACTATTTCTTTCCTTGAAGTCGAACTGTGGATATTTGACAAAACAGGGTCAGCAGTATAAAGGTTTGGAAGCAAATATGGATTTGGTGTGCTTGTTTATTGTTTCTCAACTGCACGAGACACCAACAGCTTGTAACCAAAAGTTTGCCAGAAGGGCAGTGCCTAAGTAAGCCAAGTCACTAAGCGAGGGAGTAGCGAGCATGGTGTGAGAGAGATTGAGCGTGAGCATATGAGATGGAGAGTGCCATCCTTCAGCACCACTGGGCTTCACGCTGGCAGCATAGCAAGAGAGGGAGGGAGGCCCAGCTTCTGTAAAAAGTGTGTGCCAAATGCGTATGCACGCATGGGACTCTGTGAAGGACACGTCTCTATGCTCACCCAGTGGTGTGTAATGGCTAAGGTTATACCTTGGAGGGGGGAGGGGGGCACAACTGTGGCGACTCACAAGGAAACTCAACATCACCCATGGTATGTCAAGCCTTCCCCTTCCTCGATTAAGGCTACTGGCTCTCAGAAGACAACTGGTCAAAGGGCTTTATTTTTCACGGAATTGCACGCTAATGCTCCCAACCATCGGATGGACTTGACGCATGTCGGCTGGAGGTTGAGGAGCGTATCTACCTCCCAAGGTCAGGGAAAACGGGCTCGGGTGTGACTGCATTTCACTCTTATGGGGTCATTAAATAGGGTTGGACAGGTAGGCCATCAGCAGGGCACAAAGTCGGGCTGTGCAAGGTGAAACCTCCAGGTGGCTGGGGTAAGGGCAATTGCTGGCTTACATCTGGTACTCCTCACTCAGGGCTGTAGCGGGTTCTGGAACTGAGGTGATGACTCTGGACCTGGTGGCAGCATGGTGGGGTGTGGCTTGACTCACGTGATGTCTCGCGGTGGCAGCGGTGACTGGTAGTCGATGTCACCGCTGGTGCGTCTGGGTCCCTGGTGCTGGAGGTGCTGCGCTGGTGATCAACTCAGGCTTGACCTAAGTAGCAGTGATACGCCAAGTCGAAGGTAGCTGACCACTGGGTGGGCAACTCTAGGGGTCCTCATCATTAATTATGTAGAGGGGTGATCCACTTCTTTCGGGCAACGTTAGGGTGCATGCTGTAATGTTTTTGCTCACTGTCACTGCGGGTTGGCGTGCTCGTGAAAGTGGTTTGCACTCCTACACTTTTAGTTCATGAAGTAATTCCTGGATGCTATGTACGCTAGTTTACAGAGCACATTATCTGTTCTTGTGACACTGGTTCACATTTTACTTAGTTTATACACCTACATATGATGTCTCTTTTGTCACAGCCTAAACCCAGTTTCTTATCTAAGCTATCATTATTATACACCTATTCACACTTGGATTATTAAGTCCTGTCTCTTCTTCCTAATGTAATTTACCAAGATTATATATACTGGCCACACTAGGATTGTTAAGTCCTGTTTTTCTCCTTAGTATAACATCCCCTTAATTCTTAACTTTCACTGGTCACTGGATATGGAGTCTTTTAGTTCTGGTTAGTTTTCCGGCAGTGCAAGGCTGCATGTTGAGGGTAGGGCCACATAAACTTACTCGTCGGTCGCCGCATAGATTTCTGGTACCTGCCGACATGGTTATGGAGGGTGGTTTGACATGCACAAGGGGGCAGTTCTCGCTTCTGGGTAGGAGGATGGCTTGGCCACTGGTTACTGAGAGGGGGGGG
>NQII01002379.1:146226-158077 GCA_002778355.1 Clitarchus hookeri
GGGGGGGGGGGGATGGAGCTAGATAGCTAGTGTCCGGGGGGACGAGGAGAGCGACGAGACTTCAGGGATGTACTAGTATTGAAGGCGTCGGGTGCTGGTTGCTTGAAGATGACCGGAGGTTCCCGTTGAGGGTTCCTCAAGAGCTTGAGCACATTTTGTGCTGAAGTGAGCTACTGGAATAACTGGCGTTTTCACCGGGCGCATAGTTTTTTATTATGCTGGCCGACATGTCCTTCTGGTCCTTTCATTTTTCAGGTGGCTTCTGCCGCTACCCTTCTCTTGGTTCGGGTCTGGCGCGACCATGCTGCTCTCTCTCTAGAGTGGCTAGCGGCGTGTAGATTTCCTGTTGTGCAGGTAGTATCCGTCACCTTCTTAGGGGTAACTGACTTGCATTGCCGACTGGCTTCCTTCTCACGGACTTTGATAGGGAGGGGCAATTGTTACGACTATAATTTACTGCTGCAGGACAGCCCTCTCTGTATCTCACGTTTCCGAAGGGTGTTATCACCTGGCCTTAAAGGCAGCCTGTCCGGGTTCATATCTCCGTCGGGGCATGTGTCGTGCACGTGATGATTTGAAGTCATAAAAAAAAAGATATTCAGAAATACGCATCAGACTAAAAGGGTAGAATCAGTGAAATCAAGTAAGAGGTGTGGGGGCTGAAGAAACCTGGCCTTAACCTCCAGTATGGTACTTTGGTACATGCCAAGATGAAGGTTTGAGTATTACACAGTCCCATTAAGTAAAATTTAAAGGTTGAAAGAAAAAGTGGGATGTAGTGTTAGCAATTTGCAGCCCACGGCAAAGCTACACAAAAGGTAAAAACCTGGTTAGTTATCAAGTTCTTAGCCTTAAGGAGGTAGCTAAGGTTACTAGTCAGAAGTCATGCTGACTGGTGGACTAGTACTCAAATTAATTGGTTATGTCTCTAACTCTGAACACTTGGCTTCTCCGACATACATCAAGATAAAGCTAGCTATGGGTACAAAGGGCAGCTGGTAAACCTCTATGGTTACCAAGCATAAAAATATGTCAGGGTTGGTACACAGACCTAATAAAATGAAACATTACATAAAACAGCAATAACAAGTTCTTAAGCACACAATAAATATTAGAGCCATAAATTATAAGTTTCTTTGGCAGAAAAATCTGTGAAACTGGAGAAGTTAGTTAATTGACTTGTTTGTATTGAGCCGGGTCTAACAAACAGTCTCATTTCAAAGTAACATGGAAACAGAGATGTATTCAAAGCAGCAGGTAAGCATGCTAAAAGCTGAACAATAGCAAACATTCACAATCAGTGAAGCTGCATTAGAAATGGTTTATTTAAATGGCATTCGGGCTAGAAAAGGGCTAACACATTAACAAAAGTGCTACACTTAAAGAGACATAGTAAATGCTACCCAACTGAAACAAGGTGCTGAAAGCAAGTCAAACAAAAGTGTGCATGCATTCTGGACTGAAACCATAGCATGGCAACAGCATCCCTTGTGATCTTATGAAAGGAGGCCTAATCTTGCCTAGATCATTGGCTTTGTCTTCGTTCACTGCAATTACACAGTCTTGCTGGTTAAGGGGATGTTCTACTTTTAGGTTCCACAGGGAGTAAAAATACATGTAGAACTATCTATTCTAAGTTAAAGGAATACACTATGATGAGCTCAAGGAGGGCTACTAACTACTAAGTATGTACACATTGTTACACTGAGCACTGCTACCGGTGTTGGTTCTCGGTGGGTGAGGAAGTCAGCCTGACTATAGTTCTCAGCAGACACCACGAGCATACAGGTTACTCCAGAGCACAGAGTCTTTATGGCGACAGCTGGTGTTACAACTCAGGATGGGCTGCTACTTAGGGACTGCCCTGTCATGGGGGAGCTGGCCAGCGGAAGGAGGGAGAGCGGCGCCACGGCCTCTCCTTATAGCGGCCAGGCCTGGCCTTGATGCCAGCTCGGCATACCATCCACAGGCCTGACACATGGTTGACTGGCAGGTTGTACTCGGTCATCAGCTGTGGACAGCAGTCTCGGAGACCTCGGCATGAAGGTCGCAACAAAGGGATTCAGTTGGGAGGGCGGAGGGGTAGCAGTCTCTTCCCCTAGGTGGCAGCGCACTGACTTCCTATCTCAGGCAGTGACCTGTGGAGGAGTGGACCCGGAAAGAGAGAGTGTAACCAGCCCTGAGCTAAACAAAGTCACTCTCTCCTCACTGGCTGACAGGCCCACCAGGGGTGGAGTCTTGTGCATTCCTTTGACCCCCGGTAGGTGCTGGTTCTGGTGTAGGCAGATGCCATAATGTCTCGCCTGCCCCAGCTGGGCGGGCCAGGTTATCACTCCCCGACCTTGGGTGTTCTAATCCCAGCTGTTTGTTTAGCAGCCTTATGTTTAATGAATGCGATCTCCTGTGCGACAGTTAGGCACTAGCAGTTTTCCCTTAGGTCCTGCTTTCCTTTCCTGAGCGTAAACCTTTTTTTTTGTGCCTTTTTTCTGTGGGTTAAGTGGGTGTGCAGAACTTTGGGATCATTTTGTGGATGTGCTACGGAGTTCTCTACTTCTCTCCGTCTCTAGGTTGACATGTAACTGCTGTACGGCTATTCCGAAGGGTCGTGGCTATAGGGTGTGGGGTTCATGTGGCCACATGTTTTCCCTCTTCTTATTCAGTATTCCCTCAGGGGTGGTAACTAGGGCATAGGGCAAGATGTAACTGAGTTCATTACTGGGACGGTATTTCAGTAGCAATTTCATCAGCTGAGCCATTTCACTGTTGGTCAGCTATATGTTGATGTAGTCAGAGTTTGATATCAAGGCTCAGATGGGTTGGACTGTTTCCACGTTATGGTACGGCTCGGGTTTTTCCCCAAATGGATGTAGTTTGGACTGAAGTCTATTATCGCCTGTTGGTTGGTGAGCGATGGCTGTCCCAAAGTTACAGCTTCTCGTAAGTGTTCGGCGAGGAAAACTTCTTCCTCTGTGGTCTTGCTTCCCAATGACACATTTAGATGTGCCTTTCTTCATATGTATAGCATGGCCCCTTCTCGTTACTGTACAAAGTAGAGCGTATGAAGTGTGCATTAACTGTCATGTCTAAGATTCCCACCAACTCCTGTCCATCAATTTTTACTGTGATTCAGGGTGGTTTATTGGATGCTGGATGTCCGGTCAGTACATTATCGTGGTGAGGTGTCTAATTTTTCAATACTTGCATTTTTCTGCCGCTTCAACAATTTCTCATTGCTTTTTGCCAGTGCCCCATTTCCACGGTTTCCCATTTTGTTGTAACTGGCTGTCTGCTTCTTTTGATAAACAGGGCAATTCCGATGAAAATGGCACTCAAGGTAGTGCCAGCATTTTAGCAGTGTGTATCCCCGGGGCGGGGGTGGCATGATATCACGTGGCCAGTGATCACTGTTCAGGGCAGGTGTGGCTTTGATGTGCATCTGCGCTTTCATGTTCTTGCAGAAACTGGCAGAGGTCCTCCTGGGGACGTCCAGCATACTCTAGTAGGAAACTTTGGCCAAAGATAGCGACTCTGGCTTCTATATCACTTGCGACCTTTTCAGGGGTTCCCGGTCAGTTATATTTGAAAACTGGGCAGATAAACATCAAGCCTCGCAGATCTCATACCTGGTCGGCCCATCCAAGACAGAGATAGTGGTAGGTATGGGTCCACTGTTTGCAGGGTATGCGGAGTGGACGACGACCTTCATAGCCATTTGTATTGCAGCGTAATTAGTGGTCTAGGCAAACAATGCACCACAATTCTAGGCCGAAATTCTGTTCTCTTGGGTCTACCCTAAACATCTGAAATGGGATTCTTCTCTACAGCGAGCACACTTAATGCGGTGAACAGCAAATCCAACACAATCAGGTATTGTGCACTGATTGTCCATGTCTGGTGTTCGAGTGCATTCTCTAAGGTTGTTCTTGGCCATGATTATACGTTTTGGGCACCACTGGCTGTTTCTTGACTCCCTGAAGTTAAGGTGCTAGGACTAATCTTGTGTCTGGTGCTCTCAGGGGCCTCCACTGTTTCCCAACCCAACTCACAGAAATGTTGGAACACCCACATTATGTGCCAATAAAAAAAAAAGCTTGTCATCAGCACTGGGGCTGCTGGATATTGGCCTTGAAGCTCTTCTGCCCCTATGGCCTTGTAGTTGGGACCCTCTTGATGGGGTTAACCAGCAGCCTGGTTTTAGTAGATGTTCGTGGTTTGGCCAGAACACACACAGAAGTGTTACCCAGAACTCCCTCCTGACAACCTGATTCGTGATGGGCCTTTTGGCTCCCAGCCCCACATTGTGGCATAAGGACAGTCGGTACAGAGAGAGGAGGAGATAGCTGGTTTTCTGTGAGGATAAACCTGAGTGACAGCTGTATGGTAACAGAGGGAGATGTGAAGGGGTAGGACTGGGCGGCCCTCTCTGGGGAGCCGACATCTCTCCAGCATCGGTGCTCTGACAGGCTCGCAATCCCTTCTTGGGTGTTCCAGAGGGTCAGGATCTAGCTCATCCCATAGTCCTCAAGAAGGTTATTGATCATATTCCCTAGTTGTTCATCCCCAATCTCCCAACTGTGGTTAACCCTCAAAGAGTTGTGAGCGGAGGGGGATGGGATGGTGCTCACTCTGGCAAATATGCTGGCAATGAAGATTCAGCCCTCGGCACTCTGTCCTCAGTGGCAACTGACAAGGTGGAATTGATGCGTACGTTGTCAACTTCAGAGCAGCGTGCAGGACGACTCCCAAGCCTGAAGGGCGAAGGGGAGGGTGTTGCACACCCATGCCTTTTCTCGAAGTGGAGCTGAAGAAGTTCGACAAAACAGGGTCTTGGGATAAGAATGGTATAAAAGCAAAGCAGGCTGCACTATACAGAAGTTAGGTGTGCAAACAGCTGGGGCGAGGATGACCGCGGTGTCTAGGTGCAAGCTGGCGTGGGTGATGCTAACTGTAATGATTGTATGTCATGGAAGTAGGTATGGTAACTGTGTGGCCAGGAGACCGATCAGTGACAGACTGTCTCGAGATGACATACTGCGGACTGACGGAGTGTGAACTGGCTAGTAGACACATGGTGATGTGGTCGGGACTCTGGCTGGTAAACGACACATCCTGTGGAGGGGCTCGAAGTACCTTATATACCGTTGAACCAGTGGAGAGTGAGGGTGTAGTGGGCGAGACACGAGAGAGAGTGAGCACGAGCGAGAGAAAGTGAGCACAAGCGAAAGAAACTAAGTGCCACCCCTCGGCACTGCCAGGCTGCATGTTGGTGGCCTGGCGATACAGGGAAGCAAGCGCAGCTCCTGTAGAGTGAGCAGTCCAACTGCATAGGCATGTATTAGTCTCTGTGACATCTATACTGACCGTGTGTGGTGTGTAATAGCATAATATTAAATGTTTGAAGAGGAAGGCACAACTGTGGCGGAGAAAAAAAAAGGGGAAAAAAGGGGGTGGGAACAGAGGTAGACGGGGGGAGGGGGAGAGAGAGAGAGGGAGACACACTCAGCCCTGGATCCGAATAGTTCAGTGTCGAATGTACTATTTTCTTCAAACATACAGGATGGTCCGCCTAACGTGGACACCCCCAAAATTTGCGGAATGGTTGCAGATAACGAAATGCGGTTTTTGCTAAATGAAATTACGTATGGGGGCAAGTAATTTGCAGTCAAGTAACTATTCGTAACACGTGTATGGACAGAAATAATTAAACCACACACAATTTTTCTCCTGGAAACATGCATTTATTTCAATGGCATATGAAAGTACGTGCAAAGAGGAATTCTGTGATATAGTATATGCAATAAAAAGTAACACAGAAAGACCAAGAAATAATGTGCAAATATGATTAAGTTAGGTGGGCCAGTAGCATGGGGCAGTGCACCTTAAGTAATAGCAGTAAGCAAGCAATACGTGCCGTGACTCATCCTGACGGGACCGCTTCCTAATAGCAGTGCAGCACCAGTCTCCATAATCTCTTCTGGTAAGTGGTATTGCAGTGTGTANTGACGGGACCGCTTCCTAATAGCAGTGCAGCACCAGTCTCCATAATCTCTTCTGGTAAGTGGTATTGCAGTGTGTAGCTGTACGTATGCAATGAAGTTCACGAATGAGAAAAAACTGGATGCTCTACTTATTTATGGTGATTGTGGCAGGTATCCTAATTGGACACCCATCTCACAGCAAACAATAAGAAGAATTTGCACACATCTCTCGTCATGAGGTGATTGGCATTCCAGAACACAAGTGCGACGAAAGACTGCTATGGGTGAGACGCATCAACATGATGTGTTGGCATGTGTCGATGCAAACCCCCACATGGGTACACGAGAACTTTCCAGGTTCATAGGAATAAGTACAACAGGTGTGTTACGNGTGTCGATGCAAACCCCCACATGGGTACACGAGAACTTTCCAGGTTCATAGGAATAAGTACAACAGGTGTGTTACGGATACTGCGCCAATGGAAATTCCATCCATATCACGTGGCTCTTCATCAGGCATTACCTGAAGGTGATTTTCAGCAGTATGTTCTGTTTTGTAGGTTCGTTCTGATGTCTGTAAGGGATGACAGCAACTGTCTGAAAAACATACTATTTACAGATGAAGCGACCTCACATGCCATGGGCATGTAAATTTACAAAATATGCACTGCTGGGCGATGGAGAATCCGCATTATGTCCACCACGTGGAGCACCAGTGACAGTGGAAAGTGAACGTGTGGTGTGGAATCGTTGGAGACTACGTAATAGGGCCATACTTAATTTAAGAGACAATGACCAGCTGTACGTACGCCCATTTCCTCAGAGACACCTTACTGGCACTTCTGGAAGACATACCGCTCAACATATATAGTGATAACTGGTTTCAGCATGATGGTTGTCCTGCACATTTTGCTTTGGTGGCGAGGCAAGTGTTAAATGAAACATTTCCAAACCGGTGGTTAGTGCATGCTGGTGGTGTAAGATGGCCAACTCGCTCCCCCCGACTTCAAATCTCTCAATTTTTTTATTTTGCTTTTTTTATGCAGTGACCTGCTGGTTTTTTTTGTTGTGTTGGAATGCCACACCTCTAAAAAACCGTCGATTCTTCCCTTCTCCAGCCCCCTTGACAAGGCTATTCTCTGCCTTACAAAGAAGGCGTGGAGAAATGTATCGATCGGCTAGTAGTGTGGCTTAAAGGGGCGGGCTGAGTGATAAAGACAGAGAAGGTAGAGGACAGATTACGACTACCACTCCTTAATTTTTTTTTTCATGTATGGAGCGCACCCCAGAATTTTTTTCCTTTATTTTTGGGGAAAAGGGAGCACTATACAGGAGGTAGTTATTTTTGTAAGGACAGAGGTTTGCAGTAAATTTATTGCTTTTTAGAAACGAGAACCAAGTAGTTGTTGTTAACCTAAAACCGGTTCCGAGTCAAACCTCAAGAACCGGTATAAATTGGAACCGAACCGACCCATCCCTATTTTATTCAGATACCAATGTAATTCAGGAGATTTGTTTCCTAATCATTAACTGTACTGAGTATTGAGTGCGTACAAATGCACAACAAAATATAACAAACCAACATAAGGAGAAATGCAATCGCATCCACATGCATAGGACAAAAGAGCACAGTTATGGTTGAAACGTTTCACATGAAGTCTTTTCACAGCATGTGCTCTATGTGTATACCATCGACAGCAATACACATCTGTAAATGCACATGTAGCGAGCAACGAGCGGCCTGAAGTGTTTCTGGTCTAATGCCTCTGCAAGCTGCTACAGTGCGTTCCTGCATGTCTTATGGTTCTAGTACATCTTGTGCTAGCATACATAGTTGTAAGGGAAGTAGCTAACAAACAACTCTCTCTTTTTTAGCATACAAAAATAATTAAGCGAAAGTATAATTTTTTAACAAATTAGCAGTTTGACAGCAAGTGCATGTGGTGATGGTGAATGCACAATGTGACTAACATGCACATACGTCGAGAGCAATTATGTGTTGCTTAGGGAAATTTTCAGGAAACTAGTTACAGATTTTAATGATTTTAACAAAGACTGTCTTGTGAAAGTGGCGTTATAATTATACAATAAGGGTAAAAGTTCCTACAAAAAATTACGGCCGCTATGCGTGAGAAAATAAATTATAAATTTTCAGCAAGTTCCACGAAAAGATTTTTTCAAAGTGTCGGTTTTTGTTATAAGAAATCAAATGACAGGCGGGAGTTTGTAATGGAGAAGAATATCATTACAACTGTTTGGACAGGGAAGAGGAGTTTGTGCTGCCATTACAAGCTACAACACAAAGATGATTTATTTTTTTCAATGCTACCCACGATAATTATTACATATACGTTTGATGGATGTTATTAATACATAAATTTAAGTGTCAGAATGTTTTTATTACAAACATAAAATTTTGCAGTTCATCTGACCAGGCAGTTTCCTAATAGATATAAACTTCCAAATATATCTCGTGTGTGTTTTACAGATTTCCGTTTCTACTATATTCAAATGTTCCTCTTTATGTAAGGAATTGCAATTGGTATAACAACAGATGATATTTCACGGCACACGTATTATGACAGATGTGGTAACAGGGCTTGGTACTACTCGCAGATAGACTGACACTGAGCAGCCAACAAGTTCTGCCTGGTATAATAACCACATTTATTCATCCCTGCCTCAAAAACACACTTTTTCAAACCGCTTTTTTTGACAGCCAAGAAAGGAAAGGAGGTAGGAAGTGACAGTGAAAGGGAATGAGAAGGCGAAAGTGGCACATAAAATTGTGACAGACAAATGATGATTACTGACCCTCCGTCCCCTACTCCAAGGAGCCACTGGCCTGCAATAGTTATTGCTTTGCACTGCCCTAAAACAAAAAAAAAGTAGAGGTGCTAGGACAGCATTATCGATCAGGAGGGTGCATGTGCAGCTCTGCTGCCAGAGGGAGGTCAAAGCAGTTGTCATCCTCCAAGTGTTACCCTGCCAAGGTCGTTTGGATCTGTTGCACACAACTCGTTCAAAGCAAAGGGAGCTATGCTAATTGTAACTCTATTAGATTACATTATAAGAGGTAGACAGAATACACAAGTGCTCACAGGTCGGTACTCGTAGGCAGACACACACAAATAAAAGTCAGATAAACACATTTTACACGTGGATGCAACGTTTCGCTGGCTAAGCCAGCTTCATCAAGTGGCGAGTGGTGGCACCGCTCACCGCCAGATGAAACTGGCCTAGCCAGCGAAACATTGCGCGACCGCGCATCCGCGTGGAAAATGTGTTGACTTTTGTGTGTGTGTGTCTAGTTAAGCATACCGCCCTGTGGACACTTGTGCATTCTGTCTACCTTTTATAACGTAATCAGTAGCCTAGCGGCTTATTCATGCCACATCTCATTGTAACTCTTTTAGGACACTTACCTTTCACCAACCTTGTATCAAGTGTGTATAAAGCCTGCAAAGAACCAGGTAATGGACCTGTGATAATAAGTTAACATTTAAATAATAAATACTCTTGATTCTCCTGCAAGAAGCCAGTAAAAGTGGAGTTTGCACTCGCTAAAGGTTGTGCGATGTGCTGTGTTCAGGCTTTTATTTTGCTACAAGAGAAAGACCTGTATAATTTCTCAGAAAATGTCAAATTATTGAATGAAATGAAAATTTCAATAAAAAAAATGTTATCTTTGCTCTAGAAATAAGTGAACAATGATGCAATTTTTTTAGTTTTTGGGGATTACAGTCAATCAAAATAAATCAAAATAGATCTTACAAGCCAATTCGTGGGAACCATGAGGACTCCGTGGAGGATCAAACCCGGTTCACCAAGGTGGGAGGCGAGTAGTCTAACCACTACACCACCTCTGCCCCACGACGTTTCGAAATAACAACCCTTTACCAGGGAACCTTGAAAGGTTGCTGTTTTGAGAGTTGACTGTACTGTACACTTAACACCACTCGATTTTGGCAAAAACCTGTAACATGTCATGGTTGTAATTTATAAAATAAAAATGAAAGTCGCATGTCACCACAATAATTCTAAAAAATATTTCCTAACCTGACCTTACAATTAGGATGCTGAATTTTCTTTTTAGAACAACTACTTTGTTTCTTACACCATGTGGGTCAGTTGCAGCGTAAGCAGTGAAGGGATTCAGCGTGCCATGGCTAGCATTGCTGTGAGCCACAGCCAAACAGCAGCAACCATGTACGTGAAGAAAAAAGCAGCTCTGCAAGCATTAGTCAAGATTTTGAAAGCCAGAACACTGACACAACAGCGATGCTGTCATTATCCATCATCTCGTACTGCCCAATGCATCGTGAAAATTAACCACCGCCTGCCTTTCTAAAAATAACATTTATAAAGCTTTTAAACTAAAAAAAGGTAAAAAAAAAACCCTTGCAAAAACAAGACTTTTGACCAACAATCGTGTAAAATAACCTGTAGTTTTAATCATGCCTACTTGGTCTGAAAAGGAAGAGTTTTGTCTTTATTACACTGATACATCTGGTGATGGTATTTGTATGAACAAGTACCGGTGAGACAAACATTGAAGANGTTTTGTCTTTATTACACTGATACATCTGGTGATGGTATTTGTATGAACAAGTACCGGTGAGACAAACATTGAAGATTGTGATCATCTGGTGTCATGATGTTAGACAAAATTAAAGGGCATTTATTTAAGACTAACAAGAAATCCCACCTTGAACTTCCTTCTTTATTAACAATTCTACAAGTTGGTATGCACTTGAATGTACATAAAAATTGTTGCAAAGATTAAAAAAAGCAACGTTAAATGTTACAATAAATGAGTGGTACTTCATTAACAAAGCATGTAAAACCAAGAGATTGTATAAAGGAAGCTAGTCCAACTTTCTAGACGGCAGTTCCACGTTCGAGGTTCTGCTTGATCTCTGTGGTATGTTCTCCATAGTAGCGCTCCAACTTCTTGTTGAACCTCATGTTGCGCTCGTTGATGTAATCTATGTCAGCATCATCGTTGTGGATTCTACGTCGACTGTACTTCTCCCGCTTTGAAATCCTAAAGCACAAACAATTCAAATCAACACTATCATAATGTACAAAGAAGCTATGCCTATATAAAATTAAGTCCACAAATTCATGAACTATAATGAAATCCGCTTTTGAATTTCCCAACATGCTAAGACATTATTAGTCAGGGATCAAGTGTCACAAATATAGGTCTTCTTAAAAATTTTGCCAAGTCTAATTTCTCAACTTTATTTGGTTACTTGCAAGCCAGACATCAGCTTTTTACACGTCCAGTTTGGTGTTTCAAGATGGCAGAAAGGCATGACATAGCACGTGAAAAACATCCCTATATGGAAAATCATATGTTATATCAAAAAATGCTTTAAACAATAAATGTGCAGAATGAAATGGGGAACAATTTTTTTATGTGGATCTAAAATTTTTGAGTCTTGCAATTTTTAAGTAATTAAGGATGGAATTAGTTTTCTTTTTTTATGCTTGGTATTGTTGTGAAAAATTTGTTTTATATTGAGAACTATTTGTAGTCAAAAATAGTAACAGTCACGTAATTTTTGGTGAAGACAAAATATGTTCCCCATTAAATTATCAAAATTTTTATTTAAAGAAAAGCTTTATACAACAAATAATTTTCAAGATAAAACAGCTTTTTCATAACAAAACCAAGCATAAGAAAACTAATTTCCCCGTTAATTACTTAAAAATGGCAAGACTCACAAATTTTAAACCCAGATAAAAAAAATGTTCCTCATTTAATTATGCACATTTATTGTTCAAATCATTTTTTGATATAGTAGATGATTTTCGAGATATGTATGTTTTTCGTGTGCACTGTAATACCCTGCCACCATTTTGAA
>NQII01002379.1:158217-176620 GCA_002778355.1 Clitarchus hookeri
GGAAAATAGAGCTATTTACAGAAGTTGAAGTGATCAATCATCAGTTAGTGGCTCACACTTTGAATGCGAAGGTAATTAACCTCTCAAGGGGAAAAAAATAAACTACTAAAAGCTACAAGGAATGGGAGCATAACTGGCTCAGAAATTAGTTGTTCCAAATTAAGTTCTGAAAGAAGTTTTTGTTTTATAATTTAAAAATAAGCATCAATTCCTTACAAGTGTAAACAGTCACCATAAATTTAAAACAAATGAAATTTGGGTCAGTATCTAACAAAAAAATGTTATGTATTACAACCTACATGAGAATAACTAAAGGAAACTTCAATAAGTCAGTCATTGGGGATTATTTGGTACAAATGGCCACACAAACTAAGGAACTACGCGAGACAAAACAACAAATTCGCTAAAAATGTTAGCCTGATTTGATATCTGCCATTTGTGAACCTGTGGCTATTTATTGATAAGGACATAATAATCATGTGTACAATAAAGGGAACACAGAACGCTGTATTGATGCAACACACTCTGGCCAACAGTTGCAACCTAAAATTATTTTTTTCCTATTTTTTTTTTAAATTCATATAATTGTAAGAATGAGCACATTTGTAGAAATATTTATATTTCTGATAATTTCATAGTTTCACTTGACCACAGCATTAATAGAGTAATGAAGCCCATGACAATGTTAATTTTGCATACTGTGGAAGAATACACAATGTGCATACAAGTAGATCCTAAGCAGCGACTTCACAAGTGCTCAGTTTACCGTGAACAGCCCATACAACANACACAATGTGCATACAAGTAGATCCTAAGCAGCGACTTCACAAGTGCTCAGTTTACCGTGAACAGCCCATACAACAAATATATCCCTGTTCTTCATGAAGGTGATACAAAGTTTAAATATACTAGTAATGCTATTTCCATCTGACCATGTGTATGCCACATTGCTTTCTTTCTCACACAGTAAGGTAAGCCCAGTTCAATTTTAGTTGTAATAAGGAGTAAGAACCGTTTAAAGGATCCTGAATGAACCAAAAACTAGGTTTTCACAGTATTTTATGTGCAGTGTGATGTCATATGGATCTGAAACACGGGCAATCAAAAAAGCAAAGTACTTGGAAACTGTTATGGATAAATTTAAATGGAAAAAAAAGAGAGAAATGAGAAGGTGCTGAGAATAAAGAGCATAAGACGGGAACCTGGTGAGAATATATATCTAAGACGGCAGCTGGGAGATACGTTTCATAGGTGTGTAAGGGACCTGTTGTGGAAAAGGAAAGTACCACTAAGATGCGAACAGATACTGTATAGGATATAATTTGTACCCATTGTGACATATGCAGCAGAAGCATGGATAGTGGAAAAGATGGAAAGAAATATAGAGGCAATGGGCATGAAATTTGTAAGGACCGACCATGGAAACTATTTTTAATTAAGTAGTACAAGAGAAAGTACACATACAGGCAGGGGCTGGCAGAGATCATNACCGACCATGGAAACTATTTTTAATTAAGTAGTACAAGAGAAAGTACACATACAGGCAGGGGCTGGCAGAGATCATAAAGAAGATAAGAATGAGGTGATATGGACACATCAAGAAGATGGGATTTGAGAGGTTGACAGGGACGTTTGAACTGAAGTACGATGAGAGAAAGTCACACAAAAGACTAAAGAAGAGGCGGGAGGGACAAGTGGATGAGGGAGTGAGGGAAAGATGCAAAGACTGGGAAACAGTGAAGCCGGTGTTCAATAATCTCTAGCATGAAAATTACATGTATTTTAATTTAAATATAAAGTTATTTTAATAGATAGATGTTTTCTGAAAAAAAATNTCTAGCATGAAAATTACATGTATTTTAATTTAAATATAAAGTTATTTTAATAGATAGATGTTTTCTGAAAAAAAATTATATCGCAGAGGCCTGGACTCCAAAAATGTTAAAAACATTGGTTTTGCCAAGCATTATAAGTTCAAGTTCAATTGTCTCTTTTGCGAAAATGACTCGTATTTTTAATTACATATAAATTTACTTTAATATCTCCTGAAAGAAATGATATCAGATAGGTGNGCGAAAATGACTCGTATTTTTAATTACATATAAATTTACTTTAATATCTCCTGAAAGAAATGATATCAGATAGGTGTATACTTAGACCCCCTTGTCTCCCAAAATGTTAAAAACGTGGAGCAGTGAGAGATTTTACCAAGCATTGTTAAGTCCATATTCAATCGTCTCCGACATAAAATCAACATGATTTTGGCATGGAATAAAATGATTCCCCACATATTTGTACTTGACCTGCCTTTATTGGATTTCTTACTGAAATATTTACTTATTTCAATAGACTAATATCTTGGAAGGGCATATACGAAAACTTTTTTGTAGCTAAATAATGCCCAAGCACAGAGCACCCGTAGCTCATGGCAAATGCCAAGTTTGAGTTATTAAATACTTAAGGTCATAAATAAACCAATTTTAATGACCGTATTTATTCACCTANGCAAATGCCAAGTTTGAGTTATTAAATACTTAAGGTCATAAATAAACCAATTTTAATGACCGTATTTATTCACCTATGTCTCAAAAATGACAAGATTTAAAAATTAAATATTATTATTCGCTTCAAAATGTAACACACGGGTTGACAAGATTTGATTACTATGAAGTAATGTTGCTGACATAGACAGAGTTGCTGCCAGCTAACGGCGTGCACAATCAGTAACCTGCCAGGTACCTACAGACAACACCCATGGACTGCTTGCCTCCCATGCCCCACGTCTTCTCTACCACAGCTGACTTTGTGTTCGACCAATACTGATCTCCAGGCATCTACAACCACACCCAAGNCCCCACGTCTTCTCTACCACAGCTGACTTTGTGTTCGACCAATACTGATCTCCAGGCATCTACAACCACACCCAAGGATTGCTTGCATGTTCAGTATTAATTATTTGTACATCCACAAATGCACACACCACTGCAGTGGACATTTTGATATGTATGCACATACTGTTACCATCTTAATACTGTGGAAAAATTTGATTTTTGCACTACTCTACCGAAACCAAATNATATGTATGCACATACTGTTACCATCTTAATACTGTGGAAAAATTTGATTTTTGCACTACTCTACCGAAACCAAATGCACACGTCACTTCAACAGGCAAAATATTTTTTCATGTTTATAGTACTATATTAAGTATATGTTGTTAAAACAAAGTGTTATCATTTATGTTGTTCACCATAAGTGATTACATATTGCTTTTTTATTTATTGAGTAAAAAACAGCGTACTTGTGTAGTTGACGTAAACGTTAAATGAAATCTCGTGTCAATGTTTACATTGACATGAGGCAGAAGGATAAAGAAATAGAAGAAAGAAGAAACTACAAAATGCTTTCCAAAGTGCTCACTTTATCGTAAACAGTCCACTTATAGAGCGACAAGCTGGCATTCTTTCCATTCATTTCAACAAAATCACAAACAAGACATGGGTTGTCAACAATTTCTCACTAAATCACAGAAAAAATATTACCAAATCGGAATCCAAAATAAACTAAGCATAAGTCATCAACAAAAAGTAATAAAAACCCAAGAGATATCCAAGTTGTAATAACAAGCAAAGTGTGAATGTAAGCAAGCGAGAGCACAATGGCAGGACAAACATGTGATGGTAGTTGTCGACTAAAACATTGGGCCGCCTGAGAGGTAGAAGGTGGGCGGAGAGGTGAAGTCAATGGGTATTAATTTAGAAAGTCTAATTTAGCTTCTACCTCACATTAGTACAATTAAACTGCAAAACACAGCAACTTAACCAACCTCTTTTGTACTTTTTATTGACACGACATCACAGGGCCAACCACAAACAAGAAATAGAGTATTTAATTTGCCACTAAGAAAATAGGTTAGTAGAGTGAAACCCATTTTTTACACTTCTCAAGGGACCAGAAAAAAGTGTTGCAAAAAGAGGGACATTTATGTCGTATGTGTATAACATGAGGCCAAAGAAAACTGGTCTAAACTAGAGGAAAGTGTAAAATCAGGGAGCATAAAAAGGTGTTCTACTACAGTATGAGTATAAACAATGTGCAGANTAAACTAGAGGAAAGTGTAAAATCAGGGAGCATAAAAAGGTGTTCTACTACAGTATGAGTATAAACAATGTGCAGAAATACTATTTATCACATCATTACTATGACATGCCACAGGAAACGTTGTCTTCCCAATCTAGCCTCACCACAGGAGCAGCCCCCAGCCCCCCACCCCCCAAAAAGAATGTCAAGCCATACATACCACAGGTTACCACCGCTTCAATGCCAGACACATGCATGCCAACGCTATTCTAATTCAAAAACCTATGCAAAGCTTATACTGTTTACTAACAGGATGTCCACTGAAATTACATTTTGGAATTCCCTGCCTTTTCCCTGTTTTCCAGGCAGAATTTTACCATTTTCCCTGACCTATTTTCAGGACCAAAACCTTCCAATACCATATTTTTCCACCGCTGAGAGAAAAAAAATGCTATCAGTGAAGTAGAATTAAATTACACTGACAGACCAAGCAAGCAGGGCCAACATTTGATTCAGCACATCAATATTTCTTGCGATACACGCTATTGACTTCACACAAGTCTAACTTAAACATGGAAATTTTAAATTCCATATGCTAATAATTACATTATCCTGTATTCACACAACTAACATCTTGCAGAGTAACAATTACGTATTTACATTTTCCCTGACCAAGGTGAAAATTCCCCGACTTTTCCCTGTCGCATGAAATTCCCTGACTTTTCCCTGTAATTGGAATACTCACATCTTTTCGAGGTCCTCCACCATACGTTCGATGCCTTCCTTCGAGTCCTCCTGCAGGCCATGCAGAATGGTGTTCCTACCACCGTAGAATGCCTCACCAACCTTCTCTTTCTGCCGCTCGTACTGCTCCATGTCCGGCTTTATGTTCTTTATCAACCTTGAGTACTGCCTGGACAACACAGACAAGTCAATAAATTACCTTATTTTGGCACACACAACACTAAGNTTATCAACCTTGAGTACTGCCTGGACAACACAGACAAGTCAATAAATTACCTTATTTTGGCACACACAACACTAAATCAGCACCATTTATAACACTTCCGACATCCTTCATAGGGGCCATAATACCTGCATTTACAACTCTGGGTACACCTTACAGACACTTGACATGGTGGTTTNTTATCAACCTTGAGTACTGCCTGGACAACACAGACAAGTCAATAAATTACCTTATTTTGGCACACACAACACTAAGTCAGCACCATTTATAACACTTCTGACATCCTTCATAGGGGCCATAATACCTGCATTTACAACTCTGGGTACACCTTACAGACACTTGACATGGTGATTTNGACATCCTTCATAGGGGCCATAATACCTGCATTTACAACTCTGGGTACACCTTACAGACACTTGACATGGTGATTTGCAACTACAATGTGTGAATATCATCATGTAGCTATTTGATTCTAAGTAATGTCTAAAGTAATATCAAATAGTTGTCTGTAATAGTAAATTAACTAGACAAAGTCCAAGTCAGGTCAAATGTAAACAATGCTGGAAATGGAAAATTATTATATAGTATACTCTATACAATGCCCCCAACACAGTAGAACCCATATATTACAACCCCTTTCCAAAAAAATTTCGTACATTCCAGTATTTTGAATCAATGTTCTATGATCCCATTTAATGTGATTATCACTTTCTGTACCTTCTATCAGTTTGCAATATTTTCTCCTGGCATCTGAAATGTGTCAAGGGGTTATGCTGTATCACATTGTTTGTATNCTTCTATCAGTTTGCAATATTTTCTCCTGGCATCTGAAATGTGTCAAGGGGTTATGCTGTATCACATTGTTTGTACCTTTAATGTCAACACTTACTGCACTAAAAGTCTGTAAACTAGGGTCACCATGGAATAGTTCACTGGTAGAGATGATACAGTTTTCTGTTTACAATGCACTATGAAATTTAAAAATTTACCTGTTTACATTACCTACGCCACACGTACTGATTGCACTAGTTACAATCTTTGCAACAAAAGCTTTTTTGATGAATCAGTTTAGCTGGGTACTAACCAATTCAGGCACCAAGAAACCGCACGCTTTCTATTCCTGGAGGGTAAAATGGTTTTGGCAAAACAGTTTTCTTTTGACAATGCTGGGATTGAATTTCCTGTGACATCTGAAGATATGATGATTCTAAGTGATACAATTACTAGACAAGACAAAATATTTCAGTTTGCATACATACAATGAAACCATTTTTTTTCAAGGTATCAATAAAAAGTGTTGCAGGCAACTGTAACAAAGAGGAAAAATCCTGCTGTTCAAAAAGTAAATGAAATTGAAAAAGTCCTGCAAAAGCAATAAAAAAAGATTCTGCAATAAAAAAATTATCAGGAACAATTTTTATGAGCAGATAATTATCTTGAAAATTTTGTTAGAGACTACAGCCAAATATACAGGTTGTCCTGTAAATGAGGGATAACCCATAAAATACTAATAGGTCAGGTCATGCCCTACCAGAATATTGCAATTTGGCCTCAGTAAAACTGGTTTGGAAATGACACAAACCTCTAACTACAATTAGTGTTGTGGACACTACTGCTATAAATGGACAAATATTGCTATTTTGTTGTTTGCTGCGCAATGTCAAATTGTTCTGCAGAAAAGATTACAGTTCCCTTTGAAAATAATACCTTATTTCCGTGTCCCATTTAAATAACTCTGTGTAGTTTCAACATTATTTAGCGCAAACAATGTAAACTAAACCTTGGTAACATGTTGACTCTGTGCCATCACAGTAGTAAAGGTACTTATTTGGTTTAATTCACTCTTCTCAATATCTTACGCACCTTGATGAATATTGTTTGTATGTTACAATCAATGTACTAAACTCTAATGCAAGAAAGTGTGGCAATATACACACTGTGGTCACAACTGTAATTTGGTAACATTTACATCCTGAGGCAACTTCATAGCAAAAAGCAACAATTAGACATATATTGTACTTGTAGTATCCCTACAAAATGTAATCCTGTTAGGTGTAGTACATTTGGTTTACACAAAACAATGTAAAAACTACGCATCCACAGTAGGATAGTTAAAATTTATACACAAGACATTATTTTTTTAAGGGAACTGTCATCTTTGCCACAGAACTCCCATACCTATTCAATAGCAAAAGTATTGGGCAATACGCTGCAAAATTAAAATATGTAACAATATCTGTCAATTTATAGCTGTGGTGCACAAAACAGCTAATGCAGGTACATGTTTGTAATGTTTCTTAACACGTGCCAATATCTTGAAACACGAAGCCACTTTTACTACAATCATATTGTGGTAGTCTGGTAAGAGCATGACCTGACCTATCTGTGGTCTGTGAGTTATCCATTACTTACGGGACATCCCGTATAGATGACCCTTTACTGACATGAGAAATCACCACAGTGATCAGACGCTGTGTTTTCCAAAGAAACAGACCAGAGATAATGAATTCAAAATTAAGAAACTGTGAATGTCTAGACACGGTGCTATGTATGCAGTCCCAGTGTGTGTGTGCCGACAACGGGATCTGAACTTTCCTCTTGCAAAGAAGACCACCATCTGCATAAGAATAACAATTTCAAGGATCAACAATAAACAGCTACAATTTTATTGATCTAAACCACATTGCAGGAGCGCGACTGACAGAGTAGGTCAAGGTTATGGCAGTCGTAAAAAAAGAGGGGAGATTGAGGCCCTGTTCCAATTGGCTTTTTTTGTTAACAAAATGGTCACGTGATCCGTTTTGTCTACAAAATCTACAACATATTTTCATAATTGTGTTTTGCGTCTTGTCTGCTTCGAAGCTGAAAAATTACAAAATACAAATTACTAAACTGCCGTCATAAGAGTTTTGCCTGTTTGAAACATTAAAATTAACATATAGGCGATGTTACTGGAATAAACAAATGCTTATTGTACTCATAATAATAATTTTGCAAAGTAAGTTACTCAAATATTCTTGAAATAGGTATTTTCTCAAGAGACAATGTTTTGTTAATAGGGATGGGGCAANTCTCTTTGTGCTGGCAACCTAACGGCATAACTGTATCCGCGCTCGCCGCTGTTTGTAATGTTATATGCATGTGGCGAACGGCTAGGGTGATTTTTCAAAGGTTCTTTTCAAAAGTAACGAAGATACCGTGAATGGATTATACCTTTAATGTCAACATTTACTGCACTAAAAGGCTGTAAACTAGGGTCACCATGGAATAGTTCACTGGTAGAGATGATACAGTTTTCTGTTTACAATGCACTATGAAATTTAAAAATTTACCTGTTTACATTACCTACGCCACACGTACTGATTGCACTAGTTACAATCTTTGCAACAGAAGCTTTTTTGATGAATCAGTTTAGCTGGGTACTAACCAATTCAGGCACCAAGAAACTGCACGCTTTCTATTCCTGGAGGGTAAAATGGTTTTGGCAAAACAGTTTTCTTTTGACAATGCTGGGATTGAATTTCNGCACGCTTTCTATTCCTGGAGGGTAAAATGGTTTTGGCAAAACAGTTTTCTTTTGACAATGCTGGGATTGAATTTCCTGTGACATCTGAAGATATGATGATTCTAAGTGATACAATTACTAGACAAGACAAAATATTTCAGTTTGCATACATACAATGAAACCATTTTTTTTCAAGGTATCAATAAAAAGTGTAGCAAAATGCAGGCAACTGTAACAAAGAGGAAAAATCCTGCTGTTCAAAAAGTAAATGAAATTGAAAAAGTCCTGCAAAAGCAATAAAAAAAGATTCTGCAATAAAAAAATTATCANAATAAAAAAAGATTCTGCAATAAAAAAATTATCAGGAACAATTTTTATGAGCAGATAATTATCTTGAAAATTTTGTTAGAGACTACAGCCAAATATACAGGTTGTCCTGTAAATGAGGGATAACCCATAAAATACTAATAGGTCAGGTCATGCCCTACCAGAATATTGCAATTTGGCCTCAGTAAAACTGGTTTGGAAATGACACAAACCTCTAACTACAATTAGTGTTGTGGACACTACTGCTATAAATGGACAAATATTGCTATTTTGTTGTTTGCTGCGCAATGTCAAATTGTTCTGCAGAAAAGATTACAGTTCCCTTTGAAAATAATACCTTATTTCCGTGTCCCATTTAAATAACTCTGTGTAGTTTCAACATTATTTAGCGCAAACAATGTAAACTAAACCTTGGTAACATGTTGACTCTGTGCCATCACAGTAGTAAAGGTACTTATTTGGTTTAATTCACTCTTCTCAATATCTTACGCACCTTGATGAATATTGTTTGTGTGTTACAATCAATGTACTAAACTCTAATGCAAGAAAGTGTGGCAATATACACACTGTGGTCACAACTGTAATTTGGTAACATTTACATCCTGAGGCAACTTCATAGCAAAAAGCAACAATTAGACATATATTGTACTTGTAGTATCCCTACAAAATGTAATCCTGTTAGGTGTAGTACATTTGGTTTACACAAAACAATGTAAAAACTACGCATCCACAGTANCCTACAAAATGTAATCCTGTTAGGTGTAGTACATTTGGTTTACACAAAACAATGTAAAAACTACGCATCCACAGTAGGATAGTTAAAATTTATACACAAGACATTATTTTTTTAAGGGAACTGTCATCTTTGCCACAGAACTCCCATACCTATTCAATAGCAAAAGTATTGGGCAATACGCTGCAAAAATAAAATATGTAACAATATCTGTCAATTTATAGCTGTGGCGCACAAAACAGCTAATGCAGGTACATGTTTGTAATGTTTCTTAACACGTGCCAATATCTTGAAACACGAAGCCACTTTTACTACAATCATATTGTGGTAGTCTGGTAAGAGCATGACCTGACCTATCTGTGGTCTGTGAGTTATCCATTACTTACGGGACATCCCGTATAGATGACCCTTTACTGACATGAGAAATCACCACAGTGATCAGACGCTGTGTTTTCCAAAGAAACAGACCAGAGATAATGAATTCAAAATTAAGAAACTGTAAATGTCTAGACACGGTGCTGTGTATGCAGTCCCAGTGAGTGTGTGCCGACAACGGGATCTGAACTTTCCTCTTGCAAAGAAGACCACCATCTGCATAAGAATAACAATTTCAAGGATCAACAATAAACAGCTACAATTTTATTGATCTAAACCACATTGCAGGAGCGCGACTGACAGAGTAGGTCAAGGTTATGGCAGTCGTAAAAAAAGAGGGGAGATTGAGGCCCTGTTCCAATTGGCTTTTTTTGTTAACAAAATGGTCACGTGATCCGTTTTGTCTACAAAATCTACAACATATTTTCATAATTGTGTTTTGCGTCTTGTCTGCTTCGAAGCTGAAAAATTACAAAATACAAATTACTAAACTGCCGTCATAAGAGTTTTGCCTGTTTGAAACATTAAAATTAACATATAGGCGATGTTACTGGAATAAACAAATGCTTATTGTACTCATAATAATAATTTTGCAAAGTAAGTTACTCAAATATTCTTGAAATAGGTATTTTCTCAAGAGACAATGTTTTGTTAATAGGGATGGGGCAACCAAATCTAAGATTTCCCGAATCCAACGAATCTTAGGGATTCATAGATTTGATATAAGATCTGTGCTAAGATTCTTTGTTTTTCTTTTAGGTTAATTCGAAATTCCGCATAATATGTAATTCAAAGTAAAGTTTCCCCAAAGGGTATGTAAAATTCAAATGATTTATATATGCTGCAGTAATTGAATTCTTGTGCAACAAAAGGAGCATCTCAAATGGCCGGCCACTTTACGTGCGTGCATCAGGTGGCGAAGCATTCTGCAGCACGTGGCCACCTTGCCTACAGACATGTCAGCAGCGAGCCGCGGGCGGGCAGTATGGAAAGGCAACAGAGCTGCAATCCCACAAGTCCGCAGATAAAGAACTCCCGCTGTCTGTCTGCTTTTTTTTGCCTCATTTATCCTTCTCTTTTTTATAGCATGACCTTTACTTACTTTTCTGGAAGAAAAGAAAGAAAGAGGGCTACAGAATTTCATGTAAAACAAATAATTTTCGTGTGGCACTTAGGTTTTCTTTCTTATTTTACATTAAAAATAACGGGAGTGCAAGAAACATGAAGTCTAACGCAGTAGTCCGCAGAGTGTGTCTGAGACGGGCAGCATTACAGAAAGAAAGACCGAACAGGGATACTGTATAGCTAAAGGTCTGTCTGCTATCGCAACCTGTGTCTTAGGACAAGGATACGCTGATTGGTACAACTGACCCTCTAACGTCATGGTGCTGTTGTGCCAAGCTCCCATGTCCCAAGCCAACCTGTATCTCAAGGTAAAGCATTCAGAAAACTAAACTTTTGTCCCAAATTGTGTCGTAAGTTAATAGAAAAAGAAGGGAATGTTTACATTGTGAATGTAAACAATGGACGTGCAAGGTGGGCTTTCTCAGAAAACAGGATTTCTATTTTATTTATGTTTATTTCATAACACAAACAAGATGTGGCACGTGAGTACACCCAGCACTTATCTTGCTGCCGGCAACCACCCCAATACATCAGCATGCATAAACGACTCAAGTCCTGTCTGACCTACGTACCAGCGGCTTTATTTCCAGGAAAAAATGCTAGTGCTAAACGGGTAAATACCACAGATTGCAATTTTCGTTTCGGCCCTAAACAATGTGAATTATGAAGGTTTTACTATTAAGAGTGACACAAAGTTATCCAACTAAATGTTATTTTACAAAGGATGTATGAAATGTATATAATTTACACCAATAATACTACTATTGTAGTCTCTGTAGTAATTCCCATACTCTTATGTTTTAAGTAGGTACACACGCTCAGTTAAAACTTCTAATGCATCACTATAAAGACCAGATTTACAAATTAGTTATATTTTATATCTTAAGTGAAACTTGTGAGGTGGCGACCAATCAGAACAGAGGAGTAGCTGTTGTTGGCAGGAAACTGTTATTTACAAAAAGTAAATGTAAAAAATATTAACAAGACGTGTGTGTACTCACGTTTAAAATTACATTTTTTCACAAAAATAAGTCTCTTTGATAGAAAATGTTGGTTTTGAAGTATGATCTGCTTAGGCTGTGTTATATGACATTAGGTTAGGAACAAAAGTAAACATGACAGGCTTGTCACCTGTTTTCATTGTCTGAAATTAGGAATTAAAACATTAATTTGAAACTGCAAATACAGAAGATGTGTTTCCGAACGCCACATCAGCACTTACTGCATAATTTTTAACGCACAATTGTATTATTGTAAATCCAGCTTTAATGTATTCGCGGCAGCAGAAATGTAAACAAAGTTGTATCATAGATACGTAATGGTAGCATACGTTCACCACACCTTAGCATACTGAAATAGGATACCACTAGCGCCCGAGTTGTAAATACCAGGTTAAAATTGGCGCATGACCCGTACTAACATAATTATTAAATAAGACTCCGCCTCATCTTCACGTAACATCACGTCACCCCAAGCAGGGTTTGAACCCAGAACGACTTGCTTCCAGAGGCCACAAGCACACCCCTAGGCAAGGGGCACCCAAGGACACTGCAGTGAAGGCCGTCTATGTCAATATTACAAGACGTAGCAGTTATTCACCCCCACGTGCGACATAAGCCAGCCACGCAGCCCAGCGCTGCCTCTAAGCTTGCAGGAGCGAAGCAACCCACATACAAGGAAAACCGCAGTTCCAGCCTTCCCCGAGAGAATGCGGCCTGCGCCACTAGAAGAGGAGATCTAGCCCGAAGATACCNCCTACAAAATGTAATCCTGTTAGGTGTAGTACATTTGGTTTACACAAAACAATGTAAAAACTACGCATCCACAGTTAGGATAGTTAAAATTTATACACAAGACATTATTTTTTTAAGGGAACTGTCATCTTTGCCACAGAACTCCCATACTTATTCAATAGCAAAAGTATTGGGCAATACGCTGCAAAATTAAAATATGTAACAATATCTGTCAATTTATAGCTGTGGTGCACAAAACAGCTAATGCAGGTACATGTTTGTAATGTTTCTTAACACGTGCCAATATCTTGAAACACGAAGCCACTTTTACTACAATCATATTGTGGTAGTCTGGTAAGAGCATGACCTGACCTATCTGTGGTCTGTGAGTTATCCATTACTTACGGGACATCCCGTATAGATGACCCTTTACTGACATGAGAAATCACCACAGTGATCAGACGCTGTGTTTTCCAAAGAAACAGACCAGAGATAATGAATTCAAAATTAAGAAACTGTGAATGTCTAGACACGGTGCTATGTATGCAGTCCCAGTGTGTGTGTGCCGACAACGGGATCTGAACTTTCCTCTTGCAAAGAAGACCACCATCTGCATAAGAATAACAATTTCAAGGATCAACAATAAACAGCTAAAATTTTATTGATCTAAACCACATTGCAGGAGCGCGACTGACAGAGTAGGTCAAGGTTATGGCAGTCGTAAAAAAAGAGGGGAGATTGAGACCCTGTTCCAATTGGCTCTTTTTGTTAACAAAATGGTCACATGATCCGTTTTGTCTACAAAATCTACAACATATTTTCATAATTGTGTTTTGCGTCTTGTCTGCTTCGAAGCTGAAAAATTACAAAATACAAATTACTAAACTGCCGTCATAAGAGTTTTGCCTGTTTGAAACATTAAAATTAACATATAGGCGATGTTACTGGAATAAACAAATGCTTATTGTACTCATAATAATAATTTTGCAAAGTAAGTTACTCAAATATTCTTGAAATAGGTATTTTCTCAAGAGACAATGTTTTGTTAATAGGGATGGGGCAACCAAATCTAAGATTTCCCGAATCCAACAAATCTTAGGGATTCATAGATTTGATATAAGATCTGTGCTAAGATTCTTTGTTTTTCTTTTAGGTTAATTCGAAATTCTGCATAATATGTAATTCAAAGTAAAGTTTCCCCAAAGGGTATGTAAAATTCAAATGATTTATATATGCTGCAGTAATTGAATTCTTGTGCAACAAAAGGAGCATCTCAAATGGCCGGCCACTTTACGTACGTGCATCAGGTGGCGAAGCATTCTGCAGCACGTGGCCACCTTGCCTACAGACATGTCAGCAGCGAGCCGCGGGCGGGCAGTATGGAAAGGCAACAGAGCTGCAATCCCACAAGTCCGCAGATAAAGAACTCCCGCTGTATGTCTGCTTTTTTTTGCCTCATTTATCCTTCTCTTTTTTATAGCATGACCTTTACTTACTTTTCTGGAAGAAAAGAAAGAAAGAGGGCTACAGAATTTCATGTAAAACAAATAATTTTCGTGTGGCACTTAGGTTTTCTTTCTTATTTTACATTAAAAATAACGGGAGTGCAAGAAACATGAAGTCTAACGCAGTAGTCCGCAGAGTGTGTCTGAGACGGGCAGCATTACAGAAAGAAAGACCGAACAGGGATACTGTATAGCTAAAGGCCTGTCTGCTATCGCAACCTGTGTCTTAGGACAAGGATACGCTGATTGGTACAACTGACCCTCTAACGTCATGGTGCTGTTGTGCCAAGCTCCCATGTCCCAAGCCAACCTGTATCTCAAGGTAAAGCATTCAGAAAACTAAACTTTTGTCCCAAATTGCGTTGTAAGTTAATAGAAAAAGAAGGGAATGTTTACATTGTGAATGTAAACAATGGACGTGCAAGGTGGGCTTTCTCAGAAAACAGGATTTGTGCACTCTATTTTATTTATGTTTTTTTCATAACACAAACAAGATGTGGCACGTGAGTACACCCAGCACTTATTTTGCTGCCGGCAACCACCCCAATACATCAGCATGCATAAACGACTCAAGTCCTGTCTGACCTACGTACCAGCGGCTTTATTTCCAGGAAAAAATGCTAGTGCTAAACGGGTAAATACCACAGATTGCAATTTTCCCTTTGGCCCTAAACAATGTGAATTACGAAGGTTTTACTTATTAGAGTGACACAAAGTTATCCAACTAAATGTTATTTTACAAAGGATGTATGAAATGTACATAATTTACACCAATATTTACACACTGTAAATTCAGTAATTTAATACAAAAGCCTCGTGTTTGTTCTGCAGCGCGAAAATATCACACAAAAAATCATAGAATCAGAGATTCGGGCTTGGGTTCAAGGGTAAATTCAGATTCAAGGAAAAACTGGATTCGCCGCCTCATCCCTATTTGTTAAGTAACAATTTCACATCATATTGGTTCTATTTTGTTAATTTAAAAATTTTAACGACCCTCTACTAACTTTTGGGAATTATTTATTTATTTTAAGACCTCGTGGACTTTAATTTTGGAATCATGATAACACCAAAATAATAGCAGCATGGCATGCTAGACAGTTCAATGTCACTGTGTTCCGACTAAACCTTACAAAATGCTAAATACAAATTACGAAAAACGAAACTCCAAACGAATTAGAACAGGCATGAGGAAGGGTATGTTTAATTTTCGGCGCTTTGTATAGTTTCTCCTTCTTAGAACATCACTGTATGACACTTTCAGGATCAACATATTTTCTTGTGACAACTTGTTTTCCATCTTATCTTGCATAATTAATTACTTTTAACTTGAAATCATAAGTGTCCCTGCTTTTTTTCCATCCACTACATACTTCCCTTCGTACACTACTGTTTCACGCTCATGCTAAAAAATCTATTAGAGTGCGGAAACAGTGCAGCCAGCTAAGCTTTAGACCAGGTGTCGCTCGTTGGTCCTTCTTTTTTCTTTCATGTCCGACACTCAGGCATGTGGCGACAGGCAAACAAAGTGCTCGCTCATGTCCCTTTCTCCCCCTTCCCATTCTTCCCCAGAAGAAGCATCACTTACCACACCCTCACCCAGGCTAGGCACATAGTGGAGCAGACAATAAAAGGGAGAGGGTGTAAAACAGTTGCTACAGATTTTTTTTTTTTTTGTTTTTCATCTCGCGGCATGCAAATTATGAGTAGCAACACTACAACTCATGTATTTTATTGCTGTGGACTCGCTAACATATTTTTAATAGGTTTTTATTGCGATTTATTGCATTTTCCTTGCGATTATTGTATTTTTTCAATGATTTTTATGATTTTTTGATGGTTCCTGAGAATGGCCTCGCAAAATCGCTGTCTCGTTAAACCCAGTACTCGTAAATTTGGGTCTCTACTGTAGATTCTGTCAATGAAAGATTCTCGAATTTGTATGCAATGGCAGTAGGGCAAATCCCAGTACCTATAAGTTATGGTGAAAAGTTCAGTAAAATTACTATAAGTTACTTCTAACAGCAGTGAACTCAATTTTTAATTCCGTGAAAAACAAAGCTGGTGCCTGGCGGCCCTTCCTGCCGCGCACAAAGAGTGGTGTCAGTAAATTGAGACATCATTCCACAACATGGCTACCGTCAGCACCTTCGCGATCATCTAAAATTTCATTCAAAAATTACAAGATGTTAAGGTTGGCCCCACGACTTTTTCTAAAACTGTCGCGGCCACTTAACATAATCACCCACTTCTAGTGGGCAAAACAACATCAAAAACTTACGATGGCGTTGGGGATTTTCAGATGGAAAATCCCAGCGATTGCGGAAACGTCTGTCCTGTATGAAGTGCCCACCCAGAAGCCGGCCTTGGAGAGAGGTCATGAACATATCAAAATATGCCAAGACAAAAAAATTCTGGATCCGGGGCACCGCGAGTAACAACAAACAAACAACCAAACAAAAATAAAAACCCTCTAACCCCAAAAAATACAAAAATAAATTGCAACTTACAAAATCATTAATAACAATCACAAAAATGATTAAAGTTTTTATCATATTTATGAGTTAGAAATTTAGATATTGAACTAAACCCCTATAAAATGGATGGGTGATTTACATAAACTGTAATTACTGTTACTTAATTAAGTAAGGGCAGAAAATAAAATTAATTAAGAGGAATAAAAATAAACTGAAAATTCTATACCACACATGGTATACAGGAATTGTCAGATGTGTTTATTGCAATGATATTGGGCAGCTATCAAATTGTTATCAGTTAGAGTAGGTCGGGAGATCCAAATTAATAGGGTGTCAGCAAACCTTTAAAACAAAAATCTGTGACTTTGACGCGTGCCATGTTCAACGTAGAAACTCAGCTGTCACAACGCATGCCATACACCACCACCACTCCCGCAAGGGCCCCCCAGTAGCCACCTGCCTCAGAACACGTGGCAGCAATTAACGCCTACGACGAAGGCAGGCCGGAGCAAGGGAGGCAGTTACACGTGTCAAGGTTGCCTCTGACCCCCATCTCCCCCCTAGCAACCCCGTTAAACTTGTACACGCCAAAGAAAGGATCAGATAGACTGGCGATTTCCACCCACATTAAAATACGTGCTGAAGGGTAACAAGCGCCGTAGAAAAAGCTGACAGGGTTTGTCAGTGGCAACGCAGGCTTCCTCCTCCACCTGCAAGAGCCTTGGCACGTGGAGGATGTGGCCATTGTTCAGCACCTCCCCTTTCCTCTTCCCCTAACAAGGGAAGACACGTGTAAGGTTCTAAGGGGGGATGGAATCAGTTTAAAAGCCAATTTGTGAGACAAAGGGGAATCAGTTACGTAAGAGCAGTTGACCCGGTCAGTTAGAATCGTGCGCTGAGAGAGAAAGTCAGCGCAGCAGTTAACCAAGGCCGAGGAGATCGAACCCCGGCCGAGTCAGTCAGTCGAATCGATCAGTTACGTGAGAGCAGTTGACCCGGTCAGTTAGAATCAAGCGCCGAGAGAGGAAGTCAGTGCAGCAGTTAACCGAGGCCGGGGAGATCGGACCCCAGCAGAGTTAGTCACATTAGTTACGTCAGTTGAAGTAAGTCAGTCAGATACATAAGTATCGGGACAGTTAACCAGTAACTCCGCGCACAGAGAGTCAGAATGTAGGGACAGTCAGTCAGTGATAACCCGTCGCCGGAAAGCAACCAGCGGCAGGTGGTACGGCGCTCGGAAGCGCCACACCGGGACGCGCATAGCGTCAGGCATCGGGAACCGGATCGCGGACGTCAGCCGAGTCAGTTACAACCCTACGGCGAAAACGGGAGTCGAGTGGTGATCAACGAGAAGCGCCACGTCGAGCTAGTGGGAGTAGTCCAGTGCAACCCCACGCCGAGAAGGCGGATGCTGGGGTGGGGACCCGCCAAGGGTACCTCGCCGGGACGTGTGAGTCAGTCAACCAACACCAAAGGAGGAAGCCAGCTGAGTGCAGCACGGCAACGACAGCCAGTCCGAGGGCCTGTAAAAGGGCCACCCCACTCACCAGACCTCAATTACTACCGGAACAACAAC
>NQII01002379.1:176645-265242 GCA_002778355.1 Clitarchus hookeri
TTGTAAAAGGTACACCCAACTCACCAGACCTCAACTACTGCCGGAACAACAACCCAGCAACAAATACGGATAAGTACCCATGTCGCCACTCAGGGACGTGTCCTGTACCCATGTGTCCCCCAAGCCATCGGAAACGTAGCCATAGCACCGTAATCAGCCCTTCAGGCCCAGAACACGCAGGGCCAATAACATACGAGTTAATTCTCGGCACAAGATGCAGAGAAAGTATGCGTAATTCACGCAAAAGCGCCGGGAATGTATGTATGAATTCCAGTCAAATAAACCTGTAAAACCAAGACGTCATGACTTTATTATTCACCCTATTCAACATTCAAGGCACCTTATAGTCTGTGCCTGGTAAAATTAACTCAGATCATATGAACCGCCCTGTATCACACAGGTGGGGAGTAGAGTCAACTTTTTGTTGACTTTTGGGGACTTTTTTAAAAATTTCTGGGGCATGTTTTTTTTTTAACTTTCAACACGAGCAAAGTCAATTTTCAATTGCTTCTCGTGGGAATAGAAGCATATTGTGGTCAAGCATATTACTATAGCTGCAATGTTTTGTTGCAATTATTTGAAGTTTGTTTGTGCATTTATTTCGTGAGCCAATCTAATAGCTTATTGGTAACACTAGTAGCCTACCTGTATGCTTATTGTTTTCAACAAATAAATTCACGTAACTTCTTTACAATTTGCTTGGCACACACTCTGAATTCTGTGATAGTTTCATACATTGCTGTTCAGCCTCCTTTATATTACGAGCCAAAATTGAACTGTATCTAAATGTCTTGGCACATCTGGTAGGCGAGAGAAATTTCACAAAATTTGGGGGGGGAAAATAAATTTTCAATTAAATCTTTAAACAAAAAAAAGACAAAATTTTCTTTGTTTGGCAAGATATTAAATTAGTGTAATTACATCCTGTTCAGTGCAACCATTCAAATTTTATAAATAAAAAGAAATTTTGCAATATGCAAGTATTAAACCTACATGAAAATTGTTGTATAAAGTTCCTACACGTGAACAGATTTTCAGAAAATTGCAGTAAATGTAATAAATTTATGTAAGAGTATCCTGGATGATTTATCATTTTCATTTCAAATTTCAAATAAAATTTTCTCTATAACAAGATATAACTTGGTAGCACTAATCACACGTCATTTAGCATGGGAAAGCAGCAAGTGCCCCCTACTAGTGTAGGAGCACAAGAGGCCAATATCTTCAAATTTACGAGTTATTTTCCAAATATTTCTGTGAACTGGATTGTGAGAATATAAATGGTCAATTATACAGTAATTAAGCACAGTTTTCTACTTTCTTAAAAATGGGCTTTTGTGGCTTCAATTAACATATTTCTCACAATACCCGTGCGACCCCACTTTTTGTTTGTTCCAGGGCAGCGGCAGCACATGGCAAAGGTTCCAAAGGTTCAAAAGGGGGTAGAGTACAGAGGGTAAGTTAGAAATGATATTGCCTTGTTTGCTGGACCTGTGGGATTGGGGCGAAGGACTGAGAAGGGAGAAGTTATGTTCCCACCACAGGTGGCATTGAACTGCGTGCCAAACAAACAGTTTACAACCTTAGCACTGATGTACAACACTTAGCCCGCATAAGAATTGTAGCATTGTGAGTGGGCTAGACATGTTTACCTACAACACACTGCCAACATACAATCACAAATTACAATGGGAAATTAAATACCCATTGCAGTATTTAGAGAATAGATGTTACATTTTGATTGTTTAGATCAACAACTGCGCAACATAAATACATGCCAGAATAAAAAGGAAAATTTACAACTGCCATTATGGTTACACAACAGGCTGGCCAAGGAAACCGGACATAAACATGCTCACGTAAATTTCACACACATTTGGGAGCTATTGTGAGAATGTCACCTCCTTTCGAGTGATCTAAGGTGCACAGAATCTTGTTTACAATTATATTTTTTCACAAAAATAAGTCTCTTTGATAGAAAATGTTGGTTTTGAAGTATGATCTGCTTAGGCTGTGTTATATGACATTAGGTTAGGAACCAAAGTAAACATGACAGGCTTGTCGCCTGTTTTCATTGTCTGAAATTAGGAATCTATACCATTAATCAAGAACGGAAGTTTGAAAGAAGACTCTGAAGCCTTTTCTTGAAATTGTTCACAAATCTTGCAAAACATACATTTTTATCAGAGTTATAACAAACCCAAGGAAATGAGAATGACCAAGTTTCTTGGTAATTTCTACCTCATGTCATTTAGTCATATTTCTTATCATAACATTTTTTAACAGCATAAGTTCGCTGCTTTTTTTTCGGGAGGTTTCGACACGTTTGGCAGATATTTCCACATATCGCAGTTACAAAATTTACTATGCACTACTTAAAAATTATTGGTAAGATTTCTTTACCTAAAAAGTCAATGAAACAACAAACACACACGCTCATAAAAGAGAGAGAATAAAATCCTGCAGACCTGACCGGTGCACTGCTGGAGTATTGCACACTGAGTGACTGAGCTTGTAAAACCTGGTGGCCTCGCTGCTTATCTAGGACTAGATCTAACAGCACTTCTTTTATTTCTCCTTGAGTTAATGTGTTTTGACAGCTGAAGGGGGAGAAAGAAAAAAGGGCAAAACCACTCCACCCCCGTGGTGGGCCATGTGTGTAAAAGTGTGTGTGCCGCCTTCAGACTACTTTTCAACATCTAGTCTGCCTAACTTTTGTAGCATTGGAATATAGACTAGACATGTTTGCTTTCAGCACACTGCCGGCATAAAATCACTAACGACAGTACGTGGAATGAGGAACTGCCACCAGGCGGCAGCACTGTCTCGGGCAGGCGGACAGGCATGCGTTAAAGTCGAACACTGAATAATTTACATTTTACAATGGATATTTATGCATTTAACATATGCATATAATTTTTGTGTTAGTTCTTGTTTTAGTAATGCATTGTGTTAGTTATGAAGTTTCAGTTCACAAGTTTTTCACAATAAAACAAATAACACAGAAATCTGGTATTTTTAAAAATGAAATTTGCATCATAACAACATCACAAAATCTTGTCAATACACATAGAGAGCTGAAGCGATTGCCATATTGCAAAGCAAACACCTTCCATTCCACGGTCGAGAATTCCAATTGTATACATGTTCTTTCTAACATCATATGGTAACTTTAAGAGTGGCTTCCATTTTTTTTCTTAGTGAGCTTTGTCACCGGACAGTTGCATACAGTGAGTGTACCATTGAAAAAGCATTAGTAAAGCAGACCAAAACACTAAAATAACCTTAAAATACTCGCTCAGAAATTCTTTATAGTCATCTTCAATATGACTTTTTCTGCATTAATGTACATATTCATTTGATAAGGTAAAACTTGTATCAACATTTTCTCAAAGTTCTGATTCTGCATCACTATCATAATTTTACAGTCCTAAGGATTTTCTTACCTATTTGTACTGGATACATTACAATTCTCAGTGTTACGTTCCACAATACTGGACTCATAATTATAATTTTTTTACTGCTTCTCATACTACTTTCCTCCATTTATAGATAGAATTTCTTTGTTTTTCTTCTAATGTATTCACTGCTGATTCACATGACCAGCATTTTAAAAATAAAGATGGCAGAGCACATTTTTCTAACCTGGTTTAAGTTTCTAGCCAGGCAAATATTCACATTTAAAAAGTAATTATTAAAAAAAAATTATCTTTTGAAATGTTTGGAGCACATCTTACAATTCTTTATGCCTTTAAAGTTATTACAAATTTTTTTTTAACTTCCATTGCTTGAAACACTTAGACAATTTATTTCTTTTTGAAAATGTATGAAAATAAAAATGTGTGGATTTACAGTTAATGCTTTTTTTATTACATCCGTACACAAAACAATGAACTGTTCTGGAAAATAATGTAGATACGGCCTACTTATGTGACATAATAAAATGAAACAATTATTATTAGAAAGACAAGGAAATAAAAAACCGTATGTGATAGGTATAAACACTAATATAGGCAAAAAAAAATAATTTTTTTTGATTCGTTATACTGTGAAAAAACTTTCTCCTAGGTTAGAAACGTTAAATAAAATAAGAAATTAAAAAATCTGTTGATATATTTTTTTTATGCATCTCCCCCAAATTTTACCAAAACTAATCCATTTCAACCACTTTTCGTAATAAAAAAAAATTATTTTTATCCCCCCCTCATCCAACTAAATTTGTTATATCCCCTAGGGCAGATTAGAAAAATAAAAGAAACATAAAAGTCGGTTGATATTGTCTGGTCGCGCATCATCTTCAAAGTTCATAAAAATGAGTGAAATTCAACTAATTTCTGTGATTTTTTAGAATGTATCGCACTGAATAAGATCAAACCGCTATAGTATGAAATCATTAGATAACGGCTAAGCGAATAATTGTAAACATCAAAATAACAAATCAAATGTTAATTGTCAGTCGCGCAATGCACTTAAAAATCCCCTAAACAGCAGTAATTGCTCAAGTGTACTTCAAGATATTAGTGTTCTTACAGACAGTGACTAAAACCATGTAAATTTTGATAGAATTCAGTGCATGATTCCAGAAATTGACCAGATAGTGCTTAGTAAAGAACAGCAATACCTGTTTGCCATTAGTGCTGAAATAAAATCAGGTAAATGTCCAGAAGATTTGTCTGTTCGTGATTCTGGCCCTGTTTCACACTTAAAATGGTTAACTACAAGGGCAATCCCANTCTGGCCCTGTTTCACACTTAAAATGGTTAACTACAAGGGTAATCCCAAAAATAAGGTCTCCTATTTTTTTTATACATAAGAAAAACGTTTATTGTCTACAATATTTACATCATTGTAAAGGTTGAACATTGATCTATTTTTCTACATAATCACAATTTCGGTTGATGCATTTTTGTAGATGCTGTGACAGTTTTTGTATACCCATGTCATACCAGCTCGCCGCTATGTTGTTAAGGAAGCGTTGAACCTCATTTTTCACCTCATCGTCGGAGCTGAATCGCCTTCCGGCCAAATGTTCTTTCAACTTAGGGAACAGGTGGTAGTCACTGGGTGCCAAGTCCGGACTATAAGGTGGGTGGGTGATGATGTTCTATTGAAATTCTTGCAGGAGAGCAACGGTAAGACGGGCGACGTGTGGGCGAGCATTGTCATGGAGAATGTTCACACCCTTGCTCAACATTCCTCTTCTCCGGTTCTGAATTGCCCGTTTGAGTTTTCTCAGTGTTTTACAGTACCTGTCAGCATTTATTGTGGTCCCAGGAGGCATAAAGTTGACCAACAATACTCCCTTTTGATCCCAAAACACAGTTGTCATGACTTTACCGGCAAACTGTGTTTGTTTGAATTATCGCGGCTTGGGCGAAGAGGGATGCCGCCACTCGCGTGACTGTTGTTTGGTATCAGGTGTAAAGTGGAACGCCCAGGTTTCGTCACCCCTGACAATCGAGTCCAAAAAGTTGTTCTTTTCGTCTGCAAAGCGGCGAAGAAATTCGTGGTAAGAATCAACAAGTTGCCGCTTGTAGTCTTCCGTCAGCATTCGTGGTACCCATCTTGCGCACACCTTCCGATATTGCAACTTTTCCGTTAAAATTCTGTAAATGGTGCTTTGAGAAACCGCAGGAACCAAAATGGAGAGATCATTCAGAGTGATCCGCCGATCTTCACGCATGGTTTTCTCAACCATTGCGACTGTCTCGTCGGGAATTGACTGTCTCCCGCTCCTTTGTTCATCGTGAATTTCAGTACGACTGACTGTAAACTCTCTACACCACTTGCAAACGTTTTTGACATCCATGCACGACTCGCCATACACTTCCTCCAATTGGCGATGAATTTCAATCGGTTCAACGCCTTTTGCGTTCAAAAATCAAATAACTACGCTAACTTCGCACTTGGCGGTAACATCCAACGGTAACGCCATTCTCAACGGCTGCCAAGCCAAGACCGAGCGTCCCAGCGAGGCACACGCATGCTCATTTGAGAGGACGGGAAGCACACATCACAACAATGTGGCCAATAGCCGCACTAACTGTTCTTTGTACGAGTATGAAAAAATATGAGACCTATGTTCAACCTTTACAATGATGTAAATAATTTAGACAATAAACATTATTTATAAAAAAATAGGAGACCTTATTTTTGGGATTACCCTCATACAACAAACACAGTTCTCAGATTGTACGTGAGTGTGATAAATCCTTCAGATAAACATAAGCTATTAGTTTCTTTCATCTCGAAGTCCTACATGCCTGTCTGATTTAATATCAAGAAAAAGCAAGTCCTCTATAGATGGCCCTATGCATGTGTTTGAGGTTATAGAAATATCAAGGTTCCTACCTGAAAGTTTACTTCAAGTTGTAGACTGTTATTGAACATAATGCATTTTTGGCTCACTCAGAAAATTTGCTATTGAGTTTGATTGTAGATGGAAGAAACTTGTTAGAGATCTTGGGCTCAGAAGAATAATGAAGGCGAGAAATAAAGCTCCTAAGGGAACCCCGACTAGGAGCTTTGCGACACCAAAACTAAATTTTGCAGACTGACTACACCGAAATGATAGACTGGAGTACCTGCAATCTTTCGCTGCCACCTTTGATGCGAAGGGCAAGCGATGAGATTTTATAATTAATAATAAAACAAACAAGAAGCACCACTGAATTTAATTTTGACAAGTTTTCATGTCATACGCAAGCAGTGGAGTGGTGCGTGAAGCTGGTGACAGGAGCATCACCAAAAGTTGTTGGTGCAAAATCCAGGGATGGGTTCATCAGAACGACGCTTCTTTCAATCCATCATGCCAAGTTTTTCGCACAAATCGGACTTTAAAATAGCAAGTATCGAAAAGAATGAGTAAAAGACTANCAATCCATCATGCCAAGTTTTTCGCACAAATCGGACTTTAAAATAGCAAGTATCGAAAAGAATGAGTAAAAGACTATGACTTAATGCAATGCTATAGTTCGTAATATTTATACTTATCTATTTATCATTATTACTTGCAATTTTTATGTTAAAAATGTGTTTTCAAGTGCAACACACAACCATTCAATGTTTCAATATCAATGATTTCTTAATTTATTTATCTTCCCTGTGCTACTCTTTACATATCTTAAGCAATAGCATTTAACTTACAAAGAAAAATTATTTTTTTTTTCTCAATTACTAAAAGTGGTGGAAATTGATCAGTGTTTGCACAATTTGGGGGAGATGCACGACCGGAAGATATTGTTATGCACTTTCTGCTTTGTCCCGCGCGAGCGAGTGGAAGTGAAGGACAGAGCAGTTACATGAAAGTGGCAGCGAGTCACAACGGATGTTTTGATTGACAGGCAAGCAATAAACAAAGAACCACATATCTGTTACAAAAAAGTGAGCCGACATGATAATCCTTTTTGCAGCGTGCGCTGTTAACCTTGGTTGTAGCGTGCTGCTGACCTTGGTTTTGTTGAGTTTCTGCATTTATCTGAAGAATTTTCTAGTGATTTACTGTCCTAGTTCCTGTCAACATGACTCGAGGTGCGTCAAACTTTCCAGGTCAAGGTCAGCTGGGTATAAATAGTGTGGCGGATCTCCGGGCTGAGAGTTGTTGTTGATGAGTGGATGAGGTGCGCGAGTGTTGGCGATAGACAACGGACTAGTGAAACAAGCAGCAAGAGGAAAATATGCGACTGCGAGCATCGACACAGGGAAGAGTATGACTGGCAGGCTGGACTATTGGACTGGGTGCGTGAGTGAAAGACATTACAAATTATGGCAACAGACAGACTGAAAGTGTGTTAATGAGTAGAAAGTGTGTTAATGAGTATGAGTTAACAGACTATAACCACACAGATACATTAAGAAGGACATTTAATTAGAGTAAACTTAGACATTAAATATTGGGCTCTTTGAGAAATAAAAAGCATGATAGTGTAGATCTATAGATTATTGCTGTATGAATAAACTAAAATAAAATTTAGTTACTTTATTTTTATTAAGACCTCCATCCCTCACAAACTCAAATACGCTCCTCAGGCTTCTTGTAACATCATCAACAAATTTTTTTTTTCTTCTTTAACTTATCTGCTATATGGGTACATTTTTTGCAGTATAGCAAATTGGAAAATAACATTTTTTTTTTGCGCTGCCCTAATAAACACTATGACCCATATCTGCAACTTGAACTTGTCTGATGCGAGGGATAGCCAGCCACTATCTCTGGTCAGGAGGGACCTATTGCCACCCACCGGGAGTCTGGCTACTGCAACGTCACTCTCTCATGCCTCCACCACTATATCTGGTTGTATCTCACAAACTGTGCCTCGTATTTCCATTGGAAACACAACACTCTTCTTGTTTAACATTTACCTTTCATTAGAAAGCATCTCAATTTTTTGGTGAACTGCTCCTTTAACTAGGTAGGTTAAAAATACACCACATTCAGACTTTATTTCGTAATTTTAAGTATATTTTTGTGGGGAGACAANTTAACTAGGTAGGTTAAAAATACACCACATTCAGACTTTATTTCGTAATTTTAAGTATATTTTTGTGGGGAGACAAATTAACTGTCAAGCAACATGCTATATTACCAATGTAACTAAATTCTAAGTTGTAACTGTCCTACCATCACATCTGAAAATGTATTTTAATAAATATTTTAACATTACAATTATGTTTTAAATATGGGTCATAAATTCAAATACAATTATTTCATAAGTATAAAACGTGAAATAATAGGAAATGTAACTATCATACCCATGTTACAAGCGCTGAGAAACCTCACAAAATCAAAACACTTTTAAGGGGTGTGGGGGGGCCCCACACACTGCATTGCAAAGTTGTAACGTTCGACGCTGGTTAAACTGCCGATGTTACGTTGCCGCGGCTTGCTCAAAGGTGGAACACGAGACTCAGTACAATTGACGCCGATTGATTAAGAAATGAGTTCCAAGTTCCAGGTTAATTGTCATATACTTTTATTTATTCTTTAGCAACACAGTTCACAGACGAAGTTCCAGTNTTAACTAGGTAGGTTAAAAATACACCACATTCAGACTTTATTTCGTAATTTTAAGTATATTTTTGTGGGGAGACAGATTAACTGTCAAGCAACATGCTATATTACCAATTTAACTAAATTCTAAGTTGTAACTGTCCTGCCATCACATCTGAAAACGTATTTTAATAAATATTTTAACATTACAATTATGTTTTAAATATGGGTCATAAATTCAAATACAATTATTTCATAAGTATAAAACGTGAAATAATAGGAAATGTAACTATCATACCCATGCTACAAGCGCTGAGAAACCTCACAAAATCAAAACACTTTTAAGGGGTGTGGGGGGGCCCCACACACTGCATTGCAAAGTTGTAACGTTCGACGCTGGTTAAACTGCCGATGTTACGTTGCCGCGGCTTGCTCAAAGGTGGAACACGAGACTCAGTACAATTGACGCCGATTGATTAAGAAATGAGTTCCAAGTTCCAGGTTAATTGTCATATACTTTTATTTATTCTTTAGCAACACAGTTCACAGACGAAGTTCCAGTATGCAGAGTACGAACCTTCACAATTAACCATTCGGTAATTTTTTACTTTAGGGGCTTTTCTGAAAATAAGAAAAAAAACTCCAGAAAGTGGTATATTTCGACTCTACTAATAACGTAGAACACGAATATACTAGGGGCATTAACGTACGACGAATTTCCTAACATGTACCCACCTAACCTAACAGNAATGTGGGGGTTATCGTCCCGGCCTATGCGTCCTACGCGAGCATTATATTACGGAACTGAAGGGCGACTGCTCTCGCCGCCGACTGACTTGAAGTGAATGCTACTGAAGTGAGACTGCTCTCTAGGGCGACAGACATACGCGTCTTTTGTGTGTTGCCTCTCACCCCCCTCTCCTGAGATAAGGGCCTGGTCACGCACGCTCTCCACTCGTTATCGTAACTGCTCCGCACGTTATCGAAACTGCGTTGTAAGAACTAAAACTGTCGACGCCGTCAACATAAACGAACTTCTCGTACAACATTTGTACGACGCAGTCTGAAAGTATCTAAATAATGCTGACGCTTCACAAAAACTGAAAATAACGACGTTCAAAACAAAACGACAAACCGGACTCCCGATAAACGTAAACAGCAAACGTCCGCCCGATAACCTACAATAGCACACGTCTGCCGGATAAACAANAACGCTTCACAAAAACTGAAAATAACGACGTTCAAAACAAAACGACAAACCGAACTCCCGATAAACGTAAACAGCAAACGTCCGCCCGATAACCTACAATAGCACACGTCTGCCGGATAAACAAACTAACACGGGAAACGAGCCACCACTGCTTTAATTTTGAAACCGATAAAATTATTACAAAGCTTTCCAAAGCTTAAGAAAAATGAACGAAATTGAAACACGTGTCCCGAAAATTAAGACTACTGCATCATTACAAAGTTTCTTCTTCTGTGGAGAAAAAAAACACAAGACTAGGACCTACAAACATATTTTGAGCTGATCAGACCATTAAAATCAAGTAATTTTTATTAAAAAAGAAGTATTTAATTTACAACTGGAATAACAAAACTCTGCTCTCGCTGATGTCATTGTTTTTAATTTGTAANGAAATTGAAACACATGTCCCGAAAATTAAGACTACTGCATCATTACAAAGTTTCTTCTTCTCTGGAGAAAAAAAACACAAAACATAAAACTACAAACAGTATTTTGAGCTGATCAGACCATTAAAATCAAATAATTTTTATTAAGTAACAATTAAATATCTTTCCACCAGTATTACCTAAATATTTAAAAAAGAAGTATTTAATTTACAACTGGAATAACAAAACTCTGCTCTCGCTGATGTCATTGTTTTTAATTTGTAATGATTATGAAATAAATATTACAATTTATGGACACAATATGTATGAAGTTTTATTAAATCAAAATTAGAATACGTAAATATAAATAACAATTAAAAATGTTTATGGTATATCATTTATTTAAAAAAAAATGCATAATGTAGTATCTAGGGTGATATTTCAAAGGTTTGTTTCAAAAGTGTGAAGATACCACAAATGGACTATACACGAATAAACTGTGTAGACCCGAAAATTGACATCGTGATTTAAAGAATGGACAGTGTAAACAAAAGATTGGAAGGTGTCAGTGGTTGAGTGGACAATGTTGAGAATGAAATAAAACAGGAAACAAGTGCATCAAAGAAAGACTGGNAAAAAAAAATGCATAATGTAGTATCTAGGGTGATATTTCAAAGGTTTGTTTCAAAAGTGTGAAGATACCACAAATGGACTATACACGAATAAACTGTGTAGACCCGAAAATTGACATCGTGATTTAAAGAATGGACAGTGTAAACAAAAGAATGGAAGGTGTCAGTGGTTGAGTGGACAATGTTGAGAATGAAATAAAACAGGAAACAAGTGCATCAAAGAAAGACTGGCAGGAAGTAATCCAGAGGAGGAGTTCTAAGCATGATGGGACAGGTGAACTACATTGTACCATTACCACCAAGTTGACAGCCAAGACCTGGAGGAAGTGGGGGGAAAACAGCAGGTTGTAGCCAATGCAGCAACTCTATACAACACTGGTTTTTGCTTCCTACATCCAAGTTCATAACAGTGCAATATGGATTCATGTACACATGTAAACACCAGTAAACACGATCTGTTTAAAATGATGGCGAGTGCACATGTAATCAATAACAACCAGCAGTTTAGTCACACGACTCACTGTCACACGTGATAATTATCACTAGTAAGCATGAAAAGCAATTTTGTTTTTATCAAACACAATGTCATACTGCTCCCACAACGAGCATGCGCAGTGACACAACAAAGAAAGAGTCATCATGAAGGATGGTTTTGAAGTATGAGCTTATACCAATTACTAACGTCTGAGTTGCCACTTTCAACAAACCCTTTCTGGACCAGGACTGCCAAATGCACAGGTATGAAGGTCAATAAACTCGCCAGTCACTCATCGCTCATCTATCAANACACGACTCACTGTCACACGTGATAATTATCACTAGTAAGCATGAACAGCAATTTTGTTTTTATCAAACACAAAGTCAACCAATGTCATACTGCTCCCACAACGAGCATGCGCAGTGACACATCAAAGAAAGAGTCATCATGAAGGATGGTTTTGAAGTATGAGCTTAAACCAATTACTAACGTCTGAGTTGCTACTTTCAACAAACACTTTCTGGACCAGGACTGCCAAATGCACAGGTATGAAGGTCAATAAACTCGCCAGTCACTCATCGCTCATCTATCAACATCACAGAACACGCTTGTTTCGGAGCTGGGCGACGTGCATTCCGAAACCAGTCCACGCTCATTCCGCACAGCAGGCAGCACGACGCGTCAGTTCCACAAACCAGAAGACAGAAGCCACTCTGCTTAGATATTCCTCTTCCTGGTAGATGCAGAATCAGGCTAGTAGGAGCTTGTAAAGAGAGCACGGACAAGACTGCAGTCCAGCAGTGCAGTAGTGCTCCATTAAAAGCCAGGCCAACTGGAGGGGATTCACCACCCCATGATAAAAAACACTATATTTCATCAACAGAACACAAATGTCTTCCTAGACTATGCAACCAGTGCTCAATTTATCACAAAAGGCCAGCTATACCAACACCCGCAAGCAAATACCTAGGCCTACCTTGCTGCACCAAAAATGCACTTGTCCATCATCAGACAAAGATACACACTCCTGCTGTAAATACACACATATTAAGAAAGCATAACCAACAATCATTTTTTTACACCCCCTGATTTTAAACTAGATATTTATGGTTACTTGCAAGGCTCATACAGCATAAATTTTCCTCTTTTTAAACTTTTCATTTTGAGAATTTTTTTTTGGTCCCTTGAGAAATTTCGAGACTTCAGTACCAACAGAATGTGAAATACAAGGGTAAGTCAAGTACGTTTCCTTATTGTTGTTTTGTTGTTGAATGGGTAAAGAGAGGTCAAAATGACACACCTTTTTATTTCGGCACCATTCCTTTATTTTTTTTAATAATTGCCAAATTTATTCCAGCAATTGTTTTAGCGTAAAAAGAGGTTTTCCATTCCCTGACGATTGACAGTGGCATCCAGCTCATTAAGGCTTGGCATCACCCACAATTCTGGATTATTTTATTGTACTGGTAATTTTAAGTTAATGTGAAGTAAAACTTAGAAAATTTGATTATAGAAGTTTAAATATTTACCTTGCCCTGCTGTAGAGACATCAATTCATAACAATCCATGTATAATNCGAACACGCTTGTTGCGGAGCTGGGCGACGTGCATTCCGAAACCAGTCCACGCTCATTCCGCACAGCAGGCAGCACGACGCGTCAGTTCCACAAACCAGAAGACAGAAGCAACTCTGCTTAGATATTCCTCTTCCTGGTAGATGCAGAATCAGGAAACTAGTAGGAGCTTGTAAAGAGAGCACAGACAAGACTGCAGTTCAGTAGTGCAGTAGTGCTCCATTAACAAGCCAGGCCAACTGGAGGGGATTCACCACCCCATGATAAAAAATACTATATTCCATCAACAGAACACACATGTCTTCCTAGACTATGCAACCAGTGCTCAATTTATCACAAAAGGCCAGCTATACCAACACCCGCAAGCAAATACCTAGGCCTACCTTGCTGCACCAAAAATGCACTTGTCCATCATCAGACAAAGATACACACTCCTGCAGTAAATACACACACGTTAAGAAAGCATAACCAACAATCATTTTTTTACACCCCCTGATTTTAAACTTTTCAGTATTTTAAACTAGATATTTATGGTTACTTGCAAGGCTCATACAGCATAAATTTTCCTCTTTTTAAACATTTCATTTTGAGAATTTTTTTTTTGGTCCCTTGAAAAATTTTGAGACTTCAGTACCAACAGAATGTGAAATACAAGGGTAAGTCAAAAAGTACGTTTCCTTATTGTTGTTTTGTTGTTGAATGGGTAAAGAGAGGTCAAAATGATACACCTTTTTATTTCGGCACCATTCCTTTATTTTTTGACATAATTGCCAAATTTATTCCAGCAATTGTTTTAGCGTAAAAAGAGGTTTTCCATTCCCTGACGATTGGCAGTGGCATCAAGCTCATTAAGGCTTGGCATCACCCACAATTCTGGATTCTTTTATTGTACTGGTAATTTTAAGTTAATATGAAGTAAAACTCACAAAATTTGATTATAGAAGTTTAAATATTTACCTTGCCCTGCTGTAGAGACATCAATTCATAACAATCCATGTATAATTTTATCACAAATATCAAAATAAAAATTTGTAAATATAAATGTGTGCCTGCCTTTTTACAAATAATGAATACCACATAGNATATAAATGTGTGCCTGCCTTTTTACAAATAACGAATACCACATAGCTAAAATGATATACAAAAGTGTTAAAACCACTTGTAAAATGTAAATTTTCTATAGTCGAACATTTTCAATATTTAATTCAAAACTATAATTACGAAACAAAAACCAATAAATTCGGCATAAGTCATGAAGACGAGCCTTAAGCCATTTCACCACTTAGCCTTACACTTTGTCGTCACTGGAAAATCGTTTGCAAAGTAGATGATTCTTCAGCTGGCCAAACAGATGAAAGTCTGAAGGTGCCAAATCCGGACTATACGGTGTAAAGAATTACGTAATGGTAGGTATTTATTTATAATGATTGAAATAATATATTCAGAGCTACGTAGGAATTTACTTCAGACTCTGCACAATTAAATACATAGGCTTAAAAAATTTATTAATTTCTAGCAATAGTGTCAGTCAATGTTTATCACGATCCAAGCAATGCAACTATTAATTTGTGTGTTCTTATTTTTTTTCTTCTATGCAGTTTAGTTTAGTTAGATGTCTTTGATATATGAAAAAAATTTCTTACTAGGAATCTTTTGTAACAATGTCAAATAATAAAAAGACTTGAGCAAAATTAGCTGGAGAAAATGATGAATTAATGAAGAATGTTTTTAAGATAGGTGACAAGAATGAGATCTTACACAATGTTGACAAAAGGTCAAGAGGTAAATTGCTGTTCAGACGGCCATGCATATCTCGAGGGCAGAGGTTCTCGTCTTCAATGACACTGCAAGTTCAGTATCAAAACACATCGGAACTATAGCCCAATACAAGATATGTTGAGCCGTGAGATTTTTTTTGTAATTGCTTCAACCATGGAGATTATGAGTTTAAATTGCTCTGAGTTGGACTTCTTAGAATTTCATATCGTAAAGATATTTGGTAAAAGTAATTGTAGATCTAAATATTCAGTATATGCTTTTATTGCAGACTTTAATTTCACATCTATTTAATACCTGCGCCAAAATTCACATTTTAGTGACCGATATCACCAATTTAATTAAACATAGCAAAGTATCTTCTTTTAGTCCCACTTTGATCTGATATTTATGAAGTATGAAGTTATGTCATCTACACATATGATTTATCTCACATCACGTAAGTACAGTGGAACCTCTATGCATTGAACCCTGATGGATTGAAATTCTGCATCCATGGAACACATTCTGTGGTCACCTACTACCTTCAAGCAGTAGCTCAGAACTCAGACACTGGGAATTAGCTCATCAATTTATAACAAACTCCAGGCAGCCGCCAGGCCTCAACATAAGATAATCACAGCTCCTAATCACTCTCATCAGCTATACCAGAAATATTTCAATTTTCCCGCCCCACCCTAGTTTGCCACCCAGCCGCTAGGTTTACTACTAACAGTGCCCTTCCACCATACTGCAGTGTTCTAAAACTCACCGTCTAATGAAACTGGCTTGACCAACGAAACGTCACGATCATGCAACCGTATTGAAAATGTGTTGTCTTTCTGTGTGTGTGTGTGCGCGCGCCTGTCGACAAGTACAACACTGTGAGTACTTTAATTCCTGTCCTTTTATATATTTTTGGCAGCCTAGAGGCCTACTTGTAACCAGTACTTTTATTATGTGCTAATACATGTCTAACACAACATGTTACAACAGTGAATGGGGAACACATTGACAATGCCAGGTGTGTAGTAACATTGTGGTTGTGCAGGCGACATGAGGCCTGGCATTATCATGCCAGGACATCTGGTTGGCAAGATGAAGAAACATCTACAGGCAGATGATTTTTCCAGTGACAATGAAGTGAAAGACAATGTGCTGAAATGGCTTAATAAGCAGGACACCACTTTCTATCGTCAAGGATTAGAAAACCTCATTTTACGCTATGACCAATGCTTAAATAAATTTGGTGATTGTGTAGAAAAATAAAGGAATGGTGCTGAAATAAAAAGATGTTTTATATCTTGACATACACTCATTTGCAAAAAAAATTGATCACCATGAACAAATTGCGCAAGTAAAACAAAGGTTGCCATGTAGTATTGTTATAGCCTGAAATGTGTTCCCATTTGCGTTTAATGCAGTTTTCTTGCATGGATATGCTACTAGTAGTAATTCATAGTTGCAAGGCACAGAATAAGGCCTTAGTAGCAGTATGAGCCCAGAGCCAAGTTGAGCAAACGTGCAGAAAGCCACACAGGTGCATTCGACAAGCCTTTACCCAGCTGGATGAGTTTGAGAGAGGCTGCATCGTCGGCCTCCGAGAGGAAGGTTGTACATTTTGGTGCATTGCTCGCCACTATTGGACGCAGTAGGCACAGGAAGGTACACACAACTGTTGAGAAGGCTCAGGTCGACCCCGAAGAACCACCAGCAAGCAGGATCATTTCATCATGCCACAGGCTTTAAGCATTACACAGGCGTCACTGTGCACAATCCAGGGCATGTCACGGCAGTTAGGGATATGTCTGTATCCACCATTACCCTATCCAGGCAGCTAGCAGAGCGGGATGTCTCCGCGGCATCCTTTATGATATCTACCATTATGATATGAGTATCGCCGATAACGTGAAACCTTCTGCTGGGAACAGGCAGTATGGCAGCTTGTGGATGACGAGTGGTGTTCAGTGATGAATCATGGTTTTGACTGGATACAGACGACCTCTGAATTTGAGTCTGGAGAAGTCCTGGCCAGTACAGTGATCCACGCTTAATTGTAGAGTGGCACACCACCCCAACGAAAGGTGTTATGGTGTGGGGTGCCATTTCCTATAATTCCTCAAGCCTACCGGTGGTAATTGAAGGAACCCTTATGGTGGCGTGATATATCCAGGAAATTCTGTGACCATGTGCGTTCCCCTTCCTGGTGCAGCTTGACAACCCCATTTTCTAGCAGAAAAATGCCCGGCCTCACACAGCACAGGTATATCTAACCTGCCTTCATGATGTCAACAAGCTCCCTTAGCCAGCAATGACCCCTGAAGAGCACGTTTGGGACCAGATTGAACGGCAACTTTGGCCAGTCGCAAGTACGGTGGATTTGAAGGGTTAGTTGCACCAGCTGTGGTGGGATCTTCCTCAAGAGATCATTCAACATTTGTATACCTTCATGGTCAACCATATCACCGCCTGTCTCCGTGCTACGGGTGATCCAACACCATGATAAGTGCATCCTGTAAGTGTTGGTCCCCTGCGATACATGCTTGGTGTGGCACAATATTTTGATGTTTTCTGTGCACATACTATTAGTCCTGTGCTTGTACCTACTTACGTGACCCTGCAATAGCACCTTCAGGGTGATCAATTTTTTTTTACAAATGAGTGTATTTTTAACCATTCACCTACAAAAAATAGGGAAATTTTGTTTCAAACTTACCCTCGTACATGCACAAACAATAAGAGTTCAGTGTAAATAAACCTGTACTGACCTGAAAGTAGCTTGTTCATAATCTGCAAATCCAGGATCAGGATTCTTCTTCTTCTTTTTCCGTTCCAAGCGTTCTGCATCAATTGCTTGTACGTGAAGTAACTTGACCCTGTCATAATCTTCATTCTGCAATGTAGTAATGAATTCAGATTTACACATAGTATAATGATTGCATCACAAGCACAACTACTGATTGTAGTTTCAAAATATTTAATACTTTAACAACATACTGACAAAGGAAGCACACTGGACAAAGTGTTTAAAATGCACGATGCTAGGCTACTGCAGTCTCAAAACTGATGCACTAGTCCTATAACGTTTCCTATTTGGCTGCTAGAGGTTTTAAAGAAATAAATTAAATGGTGAAACAGTGTCCAACTGCACTCTGGTTAGTTCCTTACACCATGGCAAGAAAAAATACAGTAAAAATAATATGAATAAGTTCCCTCTTGTAAAAAGTTTACATAATTGTGCACCTGGTCTAGAAACACCAAAAGCACCAACACCAAAACACCCTCTTAAAGTTTTCTTGTTTTGTAAGACTAAGTTTTTTTTAGTCTTCTTAGAAACTTCTGAAGAGTTTTCCTGTACCTGTAAACATGGAGTAAAAATACCCAGCTCTCTGCTAAAGGAATAAAAAGATTTTCCTGTTTAACTTTAAACACCGTGAATTTTGGAAACCATATTAAAAAATATTTTTTACTTACTTTCACTTACAGAACCAATGTACTGATATTATAACAGAAACACTTACTGTAAATATGACACACACTCTCAAATGTTTCCCTCTCTGGTACGAGGTCAAAGCACTGGATGGACCATGGCTCTCAAAGTGCACAGTGTATGTGTGGGTATTAAGTCTGCTCCAGTTTGAGGAGCCTAAACTGTTTTGTACTCTTGTTTACGTCATGGTATGCCCAACAATGATGTTAAGTCCTTGTGAATGCATGGAATAAAGAACATGAATTAGTACTTGATGAAATAAATAGGAATATCACACACACGCACACACGTGCACACACACGGCACATGCGCACACACACACACACACTCTCTCTCTCTCTCTCTCTCCCCCTCTCCTGAATGTAGTGTGTTAGTGAAATTTTCGCAGTATGTAGAATGGCAGCAANACACACACACACACACTCTCTCTCTCTCTCTCTCCCCCTCTCCTGAATGTAGTGTGTTAGTGAAATTTTCGCAGTATGTAGAATGGCAGCAATTCTCCGGCTATGGAGTATTTGATTTTGACAAGTATGTTATATATAAACAAGAAGCTACTAATATAATTAATTAGCCTACTTTCCTGTATATATGTATGCCAGTAAACTTGATGAAGTAGGCCATACTCTACTACTTAGATAAAAGGAAAGTTTGTTTTAAAATAAAATATTTATATTGCTATCATTTTGAAAATAAGTACCTGATTCACTTAAAAACACATCAGTTTACATGGCCTACTATAGTAATACGCCAAATTTAGAGGGAATAGTTTGTTTCCCGAGATGTTACTTAAAAGAGCTATCGTACAAAATATTGGACAAAAGAGGCTTTGTGTAGACACATTTGATGGCTGTAATATAAGCTACGCCCACATATCAAGTTTGTTTGAACTTGGTTACATGGCTTTGTAGATATAGCATAGTAATAAAAAATGTTCATATGACTACTACTTTGAAAAAGGGTGCCTGACCCACTTTAAAATATATCAGTTTTCATGGTGTACTGCAGCATATCTTTTTTGCCAAATTCGGTAGGAATTTGTTGGTTTTTTCACCAAGATAAGGCACAAACTTTATTTTTCATGAAGCACTTTCTTACAAATTGGTAGCCAAAAGAGGATATGTTTTAGCTTTATTATTTGATGCTTGTAATTGATACCAAATTAAAGTAAAATATTGTTTAGCCGCCATATTGAAAGTCTCTTGACCATTTTAATTGCATAAGTTAACATGGCCTATCATATTAGCCAACATACAAAGTTTGGTTTAAATTGGTTACATGGTTTTGTATATATAGCATATGTAGTAATAAAAAGGTTTACATGGTCAACATTTTGAAAACATATCTGTTTACATGGCATACTGCCATATTTCTTGTTTTCCAAGTTTGGCACAATTTAATTCATGGTTTCTTGGGATATGAAAAAAACATATTTTTGTATGTGGTGCTACTTTACAAAATGGTAGCCAAAAGAGGCTATGTATTAACATATGTGATGCTTAAAGTTGATACTTTCAGCACACCAAATTTAGTCAAAATTAGTCAAATGGTATTATATAGATGTATACCAAATTAACCAGAAATATATTTTCACCGATTGATTTTGAATATAGTGATCATGATCTGGCAATGTGTGATCAAGTTTGTGTTTTGGGGGTTTATTCTAAGTTTCTTGGTCAGTGTATCATTTAGAGTTGATATTGATCTCGACGAGCAGTGTTCCTACCAATCATAAACAGCAAAGTTTGCTGATAAGTGTTTGAAACAATATTTTAAGTGCACTTTCATTAAGAGGCCTTACTCCTTTGGCAGTGCTCGTGTTCTAACAACCGCCCCACCACAACTCTTCCCCTCTCTCCCATGTGTTCAAGCAGACAACGTGATTAGTACGAACACCATGCTGTGCCTTCAATAACGTATGATGAAAATAAAGCTATTCTTACAAATTGTGCATGATTAGCTAATGCTGAAATTTGCACATACAGTATTTATTTATTCATTATCTTGTATAAAACAAATACTATTCCATTTATAATACATAACGTGCAATATTTAGAGTAAAATTTTTTAACATGGCCACTATATCAATATCTTTTTGTATGGTTTTTGGCTACAGAGAATGGTGACAACAGTGAATGGTTAATTTGTTGTTTACACAGGTCGGCAGTTGAAAGCACTACTCAATTTAATGGAACTTATTGTTGCACGTATACAAATGTTTATTAAAATATGAGATAATTAGTTGTTTAGCAGTCCCATCTAATAAATAGTCCATTAAAATTTTTTTTACTGTGATGTACTTTAACAAAATTTATAAAAGACAATACATAAAGTTTTGTTTTACAAAATACAGTAACAAAATACAAAATGACATACATTTACCTACAAAATTGTGTCAGGCCAAAACAACAAATCTTAAATAATGAAAAGTGTTTAACTTTTTTATTGCAAAAACACAGAAATTTCTATTATTTCCTTGTTTGGTATTCTAAGTTAAAGATGACTTCTTGATTCTCGTGAGAAATCAATTGAGAGCATTCAACAGCTAATGTGTTGTCAAAAGCTGCTTTCCCAATTGGCACGCTCAGTTCCAGCATTGCAGGTGAGAAGCATGATGGTCTTATTTATCGCAAACAGGCATAAACTTTAAGCTTCCATCCTTCTCAAACGTAATACGTAACGTAAAGAACATTATCATACGTGTGAAATATTATTAAATGCATCTAATTTTATCAAAACTTATTTTTGAGGTGTGTTAGATATGTTGGTATATCTCACATTAATTCTGTAAAACAATAATTGTGACTTCATGATTGGGAGCTGCGTTTTGAGAAACTTAGAATAAACCCTTAGATTATACTCGGAAAGTAGGTTAAAAATATGATTAAATTATTGCTGATCATGTAAAAAATTAATTTTAAAGAATGATGATCATTTGTGGGGATTGTGACAGTTAAGAAAGAATTATATTATCAGAAAATAAATGAAGTCAACTCACACAGTATATTATGTTGGTATTAGGGATGGAATGGTTGAATCCAGGATTCGTCGTCAAATATCTCAACTGCACTGGATTAGAGGATCTGAGTACAAGATTCCACTTATAAGGTTGAAGTTAGCTTTCCTTTGATAGCACATTTCAATTACATTGAAATCCTTTTATAATACTTTTCAAGGGTCCATGAAAATTAAATGCTTTAATCGGGAAAACATTAAAAAGAACCATATGCAATGTAAAAAGATGATGGAACAGTTGTTATGTTTACAGGCAGAAAAACAATGTGTACTTCTAATAAAAATTAATAGGACACATGGAAAATCTGTTTAGAATAATTGTTTTCTATTAACAATTGCCTTTAGTGTTGCTACAATTTTTTTTTTTTTACTATTTTTGACAACATGAGCAATAATTTTCAGCTTTTAGGTTAGAGTAACTGTTGTTTTGTTATTTGATAACATCACTACTTTCTTGAAATTTTATTCATGCTCAAATTAAAATGCAAACATTTATGTATCAAAGTTATAACAAACTTCCCAATTAACTTAGCTTCTTCTTTAAATTCTGTTTTTTCCAATTTACATGCCAAATGAAAATAATAAATAAACAATAAACAAAAATTATCATAGAATAAAATATTCAAGTGGATAAGTACACTTCAACACAAATTCCATTGCTGTAGTGGTATCTTTAAGTGTAACTCGAATCTAACAATAGTCATAACTTGATAATAAGCACTGGTCCCGTTTTCCACTTTTTTGTTGCCATGGTGACATTAATCATATACTGCATTACCTATGAATTTACAATGGTGGCCATGTACAGTCGGTTCACGACTGGAAGAAACTTTTGAAAATCAACCTTTGAAAAAACACCCTAGCGGTTAGCTATGCATATAACATTACAAACAGCAGCAAGCGCGGATACAGTTATGCTGTTAGGTTGCCAGCACAAAGAGAGGAAATAGTTCCAAAGTTTTAACGTAATTGTTAATTTATCGCTTACAAATGGGTTTCGAAAAGACTTGTATCTTATTATGCCAATTATTAATGACGTGATGCTAACGTATTTAGATTTCAACGTTTCTTGCATAGTCACATGATCATGCTCAAGGTGAAAGTAGCGCGGCCATTTGTTTACAAACCTTCGTGTCGTGTGTTGTTGGCGAGATGTGTTTGACACACGTGCCAGAGAATTTGTGCGATTATCTTGGTTAACCTATAATAATTCATTTATATGTTTTTATTTTACTAATATCCGCTCATTATTATTTCTCGTTGTACTGATTCCTTTCGTTTCTGAAACCTGTATAAGAGATTACTCGTAGTGCGTTCTCACGTGTTTAATATTTTTTAAATTTATTTCAGGTTTGCTTAAAATTTTATTTACTGTATTTTACGTTGTATGTTGCGGTAGTTTTGGTGTGCAGTCATGAGATCTAGCAAGGTCAAGAAAAGAGAAGTCACCACTCATCAACGCCAACAGGACATCATTAAACTCACCGAATCGTTGTATTCCCTAATTAGGCAAGGGGAAAGAGAGGCAGAAATGTTGAAACTCTCCAGATCCACAGTGCTAAGGTATGTTAAAATATATATAGTATTAACCATTGCGTTTGCAAGTTGTGTGTGTTAAGGTCAATTATCTTGGCCTACAAAATGTGTTTACAAGAACATAAAGAAAATTTCTTAATAACTTGATAACGTTGTCGAATGTTGTCTACATGTCTTTTTAACATTTTATTTGTGTAATTATTAAGTTTAGGGGGCTTTTATGTAAAAATAACAATAATTCACGGAAAAAGGTATATTTCCACTCTACTATTGATGCAGAACACGAATATACAAGGGGCATTAACGTCCGACTAATTTCATAACATGTGCCCACCTAACCTAACAGAACCTATCCCCACGATGGGCGAATCACTATTTTACATTTTTAAACTAACCTAGGATTGTTGGGTTTTACACTAACCTAGGATTGTAGGGTTATATAGACTCAAATGTGAGTGTATGAATCACCTAACCAAAAGGTGGTATTACAATGTGTAATTAAAAATAAAAACTACTTTGTGTTGGAATTTGTGTACCCCTGCGAGGGATTCTTCATAAACAACCCAATATATACAGTGGAAATTTATTATAAAGACAACTGACAATGGTAAGGAAAATTGCCTCTATAGTGAGTTTGTTATAGCCAATTAATTTATATAGGTTATGGAGAGATGGTGCATATTAAGATTCTGAAGAAACCGCTTGTTTTGTATTTAGAAGTTACATTGTGGAATTGCCATTGTTATACATCACTAAATAGATTACAGTCGATATAACTGGAACTTCCCCTACTATTAAACATATCTGTATCACTTCACTAAACACGAGAGGACATCGTAATCGATGAAATCAGTCATAATCTTTTAAGTAAACAATTGTGTATTAATGCATTTCCCCAACACCGCTGTTCTACAGCCATTGTCTTTTAGTTATTGTAAATTATCAGTGTCATATGTTTCACCTTCAGTGCTACATAGCCAACCTAATTTGCTTAATTTAAAAAGGACCATAATTCAGTTTCTGGGTCAACTACAGTTACTGATACCAAAAATATAGAAGGGTCATGGACAATGCACCATATCACAGCACACAGGTGTGAGCTCCAACCTTTTGTTTTTGAATAAATAAAATGTTTATATTGTTTGTGACATGTTAGATTCTGTGCTAGTCAACACAGGTATCGGGAAAACAGTTATATGTAATATGATAAAAAGTTTAAGAATGTCTAGCACAGTAGTTATAGACATTCTTATCACGTTCGCATTATAGAAGTATCCAATCATACTTTTGGTATCCAATAAATACTACCAAGAACCAAATATTTAAAAGTTTATGTTTTGGAAAGAATTGTGCTTAATTCAGACATTCTATACAACAGACATACTGTTGGCAACATTCAAGGGTAATACATTTTAATTTGTTGTATCGTGTGGTGATTTCAGCTGGAGAAGTTCCCCAACAGTAGCTGGAGGAAGGATGCCATCATCAATAGGCTGCAGGAGCACAACATTCCGTTAGCTGTATCCTTTTTTTGCAAAATCTTTTTGTGTGGTGTTAAATTGTAGTGTAGAGTAATGTTGTTGAGCATTGCTTTATAGCATTATATGTAAAGTAGCAGTCTACATCAGAGAGCAGCTATTGAAGTATGTAATTTTTTTGAATAATTGGTTTCTAATTTTTGGAGTGAAGATGGATGTATTCATTTATTTTTTTTTTTTATAGTTGCTGCTGTGTTGAGTTGTTTATGTACTTTTTTGTTTTGATCTATGGTAATTCTGTAGCAAAAGGAATCACTACAATCCATAAGTTATTACCTATACTTCTAACTAACTATTAAATAAATAAACAGTAATTATAAGTACTGCGGCTTATGCCTTTAGGATGTTTTAACTTAATGCAAACTGGAGATGTTAGGATACACCATTGTCAGCTTCTTTACTTATTGTAAACAACAGTTCTCTCTAATATTTTGTTTACTGGAGCCACATTTTTTAGTTATGTTTAATTTGTTATTGTCATTTCTTTACAAAATCTGTGGCACACTTATTTTGTTCCTCCTCTAAGCATTTGCTTAGCAACATGTTTCAATTTAATTGTTTGAATATTAGACATTAGTGAAACCAATGTCTTTTCGTATTAGTTTTAAGTTAGATTTCTGTTTGGAAAAATATTTTAAGACAGCAACAGAGCATTAAATTCGGGCCCGGAGCCCAACTAAAACATAAACACAGCGGCCTACCACCGGCTCAATTATTTGAACAAAGTCTGTCAGGTTGCATTTTGTTGCAAACCCACTATAAGAGTTATGGGAACTTAGGTTCCTGACCTCGTGACAGCACTGCAATCCGGGGGCTTACGAGAGATTGCCGGTGCCATATGTTGTTGGATGGACTCCTTGAATGTTGACACATTTCAATGCAAAGTATTGTGCCACATCTATAATATGTAATCAAAGTGAAAGTTTTGCTCCCCCAACCAAACCTGCACACACACACACACACACACACACGAAATATCAAATTTTTAATACTTGCATTTTGGGTTTATAGAATGAAATGTTTTTCGCTAGCATCGCATATTCTTTTGTGTGAAATTCTCAAGATTAAAAACTTTACGCTTGTGGAATATCCATTAATAATATATAAATGACTTTTATAATGGGTACGCGCATGTACGAACACATTTACACACACACACAGTGGAATGTAAACATTGCATGTAAACATTGCCATGTGACTGCCACATGGCAATGTTTGTTTACCTTTGGCGGAAGGATACGAAATGGGCTTGAAAGTAGATCTTTAGCAGGGCTTCAAGAAAGTCTCTTCCAGTCGTGAACCGACTATACATGCAAAGTAGACAGTAATATGTACATATTAATTCTGTCTACATGCATATGGAAAATTGTTACACTGCACTGTCATACTTTCAATATTTTTGTTTCATATGTCAGTTTTATTTTACCTGTTGAAAAATCTTCTTATTTCTTTAGTCTGTGTAGTCACTATTAAATTATCTGCATCTACTTTATTCCCACTGGAAAAAAAAAATTTTAAAAAGACAAATTTTTTTTGGTAGCATGGATTCGGAGTTGAGTGAAGAGATTTGGCTGGCTCTTAAAACCAGGATATTGAGAGCTTACGATGGTGAAGCGAGATGAGTATGGGTCAGCGCTGGAATGCAAGGGCGAGGGAAACAGGAGATCCTGAGAACACCTGTCAATGAGTGGCATCATTTGGCATTATTCCCATGTGCAAAAATCCAGGAATGACCCTACCAGGAATAAAACCCAGTTCGCCTTGGTGGGACACAAGCGCACTACCCGCTGCACCACCGCTGCCCCAGCATGAATTTGGATTTGAGTTCCAGATTTGAGGATACTTTAAAGGATATAATCAAGGAATTGGATACTACCTAAAACAAGATTCAACCCATCCCTAGTTGGTACCCTAACATTTATTGCAACTAAACCACAGTGTCCACACAAATCTGTAAGTAAATTTCCCTGACTTTCCTTAACCAAAATTTTTAATTTCCCTAGTTAATTTTTTTAAATTTAATAATTTGCTTATTTTACAATTTTCTGAAAGAAATAAAGAAAATCCAGCCTCCACCATCCCCATAGCTGGTCTAGTTCTCTCTCCACTTTATTTCTTTATTATTTTAACTTTTTATTCATTGACTATCAAAACTACCTGCAAAAATCATAGTAAGAATGCTATTACACATTAATTTCCTACAAAATAATAAACAGGATTTTTACTTTCATTAATTAAGTCACTGTTAAGTGTTTCAAAACACGGTCCTAAGGAACTGTTATTGACACACCTTTTCATATTCTCAAGAATTTTTTTCTTGCGTTCCAATTCAATGTCTTCTTTCTCCCATTCGAATTTCATGATTTTCTTCTTTTCTTCTAGCTCCCTGTACTGTTGCTCAGTTTTCCCTTTTTCTCTCTGTTTCTCTTCTTCTGCACTCAACTTATTTTTCTTTTACAAATAATATTGGTATCTTTGCCTTGCAAGTCACACAGAGATAATCATGCTTCTTGTAATGGTCACCTCTTGTGCTCCATCCATACTTTTCACAGTTTCATAAACAATATGCTGTGCCACTTTCTACGGAAGCATTCCCATGTGACAAGATGAAACACAGCTTCATGACATGCCATGAATCCTCAAATCTCTTGCCATTGCAAATAAGTGAATGAAAAAATACATCAAGTCCAGGAGTGTTCTTGTTGTGAGATAGACAATCAGTGAAACTCTTCTTCCACTTTTCCGACAGCTTCAACAGTCAGAGTAACATACTGTTTTTATGGCCCTCTTGGCCATGTTTTCGGATACACTTTTGACATCATGTACAGGGGATGGACAAAATAATATGAACACCATGCAATATAGTACATTTTGTTGCATGTTGGCAACACTGCTTCCGTGTAAATAATTTGACGCGTATGTATTGCACAGTTTACGTGCCAAGTCTTGTAGGTTACATTTCAGTGTATTATACGCTTTGTTCTGCGACTGTTAAAACAAGCTATCTGTGAAATGCGTGATCTCTCAGACTTCGAAAGAGGGCAAATCGTTGGTGCTCGGTTAGCAGGAGCGTCTGTGACGCAAACAGCTGAATTGTTTAACGTTTCACAAGCAACAGTATCCACGGTAATGACAGCATACACAAAACATGGTAAAACATCATCAGCGAAGAGGAATAGTAGGCGAAACCCAAAGTTAACTGACAGAAACAGACGAACATTAAAAAGAATTGTGGCCAGACAACATAAAACTACCACGGCAAAAGTGACAGCAGAACTCAACACTCACTTGAGTAATACTGTTTTGACAAAAACAGTACGGCGGGAGCTCCACAAAGCTAACATTCATGGAAGGGTGCAATTGCGAAACCCTTTATAATGGAAGCCAACGCTAAGCTGCAAAAGAAGTGGTGCCACAATCATAAAACCTGGACACTTGATGATTGGAAGAATGTGGTATGGTCCGATGAATCATCGTTTACATTGTTTCCTACAAACGGCCGGGTTTATGTATGGAGAACCCCAAAAGAAGCCTACGATCCGGACTGCCTGCTTCCTACAGTCAAGCATGGGGGAGGTTCCGTTATGATTTGGGCGGCTATATCGTGGTATTCAGCTGGTCCTCTCATTCACATCACTGGCCAGATTACTGCGAATGAATATCTCGACATCCTCAATGATGAACACTTGACTTCTTTATGCATCTTTTTGACAGCATATCCAAAATCAACTTTCTCTGTTGGAATGAGGTTTTCAATGTTGGACAGATTTAAAGTCATAAGTTTGTATGCAGTACTGGCTTCAGCTATATTTTTCGCTTCACAAATCTCATTAGGAGATGCCTAATAACTTCTTCAAGTGCTGTGTACAGGAAAGGCACCAACAGTTTTTGACTTTTGAAAGCAGCCAGTCTAACTTTCAGAAAAGGGTCAGTCATAGCTTCTTTGTGACATTAGTGGTTATCATTTCCTGTTATTGATTCTTCTTTAACAAATTTCTCAACACGATCATATATTTTCAGTGCTTGTTCAACACATGCACCGTTTTCTAGCCACCTCACAGAAGTAAACATGAAGGGGAATTCTATACTCCCTGCAATTTCTGTGTACTTTACTCAACGTGCTGGGCTGTCTTTGAAAAGCCATACATGGCTCTCAGAACATTTTGATGACCTGTCTTCCACAGCTCCATTAACAGTATGTAGGCCACAAGTGCCAAAATAAAGAAGAATTTTCCCATCTGGATTGTCAACTTTCAATTTGTTTTCAAGTTTGTTTTGAAAACAATGATTTACATTTGACCTGCTCATCGAAATTTGCAACAAGTTTTCTAAGGGAGCATACGGCCTTCACAGAATCTTACCAAAAGATCTTCAGCAGTTGCAAGTCCTAAGAAAACACTGTTCCAATAACGTGTACAAGTTTTTTCTTGGTTGACATCCCAAAAGCGTACAACCATGTTCATTTGACCCCTCTGGACCACCTCATTAAGCGATTCATCAAAACACACTACATAATCACTGCAGCTGTTCAAGTTGGACTGCAAACCATCTTTAAAATGAGGAGCTAATCCATTATTAATTACAGGTAACAAATCTAACCATCCAGCAAATTCTGGATTCAGTTTGTAATCTAACCATTGTTCCCAAAATTACACTTGCTTTGCCATTACGTTCCTTCAACTGTGGCAAAAAGTTGCAATATTTACAAAAAAAACTTGCCAGAACTTGGTTTGCATCTTCTGATGGAGCAGTTCACAGTATTTCAGTTTTTGTTTTCACTAGATACTACACACTTCCTCAAACCTGAAACACATTACTGGAAACAAATAAATATGAAAAAATGTATATTGTATTATTTAACAGTTTCTGGTAAAGATATACAGATACAAACAAGTACATTTAAAAAATGCACATTAAAGTTCCTGCCATTGCACATTGTTAACAGACATTATGCAGACTTCCAAATGAAAATTCAAACAGAGCCTTGCAGAAGCCATTTCATATCCCTGGCCAATTTCTACTTCCCTAACTGTCCAGAATGTGGATACCCTGTAAATGCATTACTGAACAGAAGTTGACAAGACATGACAACACCGCCCAGGTTTCCTAGCAGGATACCCAACATGTACGTTGTTTGTATCTAGTGTATAAAAGTATTTAAGCACAATAATGATCAAAAATGTATATATTTTTGTAATCAATGTGATCTGTAAATATTAAAAATATATGTGGTTACATATTTTAAACATTGTTACTAACAGTGCTTACATACAAGTGCATGATTACCACAAAGTGATAATAGAGGNCAAGTGCATGATTACCACAAAGTGATAATAGAGGTAAATGATTACAGCCATGTGTTGATAATTACCGAACATTATATTACCTTAAATGTACTGAAAAATGAAAAAGAGTTTATAAATGCAGAATATATTTGCTTTTATAAAAATCTTATTCCTAGAAAGTTTTATTGCAATCTGTGAGTGTTTATAAAGTTATTGGGGCAGGGGAACATACATCCCAGACAGACATTCACACAACTGTATATTCCTATCTTNGAGTGTTTATAAAGTTATTGGGGCAGGGGAACATACATCCCAGACAGACATTCACACAACTGTATATTCCTATCTTTCCAAGGAAAGTAGGCTAAAAATGTAGTGGTTGGACAAAGGTTTCAAAAGCTGCAAGACAAATAGAAGTAAAGAGTGAACATATGGGATGTTACCAGGTGGTTTTCTGTACAACTTTAACTAATAGCATTTGAATGAGAGGTTTCGCATTGCACTGGTATGTGAATAGTGAGTACAGTAGGTATATATTCTCATTGGGTATCAGGTATCACTAGGGCCTCACATTTATGGTAAATAAAATAAGCTGATTTCATCATTTAAATTTTGCCATTTTGTCACAAAAATATTTTCATTTCATTACATTTTATAGCAAAAAATGCATGTGTTATTATTAAAACATGAATATGCTGTTTTTATCACAATTTCAAGCAAACCCAAATGGAATTACGTATGCATTAGTTTAAATCCAAAAGTATTTCAGAGGAAAAATTAAAATAATATTTTTAAAAAGGATGAAGGGACACTGTGACGAGAGCACATGATCACATTGTTGCAGTGGCAGTCCATTTGCCAAGATATTTAGGCCTAAAACTTCCTAAGAACACTCACTAACATTCGAGTTTTCCAAGAATTTTACAATACCTACACACAGCTTCTAGTCATTTGTAGGTAACAATTATTTTAAAAAGAACACAAAAATACATTGTCCCTTTTAATCAGTCATTACATCCCACAGAATCACCATATCTTGACATTCGACAAAGTATTTAGATTTTTAGCCTACTTTGCAAAGTAAAGATAGGCTTATGCGATCACCCGAATGTCTGTCTGGAATATATGTCCCCCTTAATAACTTTTCAACCCAACAACCGAATTTCACCAAACAATGTACACATATAGTATTTAGTAGTGACATTNCCCCCTTAATAACTTTTCAACCCAACAACCGAATTTCACCAAACAATGTACACATATAGTATTTAGTAGTGACATCGAACTACTAGAGTTTTCAATAATGTCATGTACTTATTTTCAAAATGGTGGTCATTATTATATTTATGGCAATACTGTATACTATATCTCCGGAACTATTTAACAGATTTCAACCAAATTCGGCAAGTTGATAGTGCATGATATAAGCACTGAAATAAGAAAGCAAATATTATTGGTCCTCTATTTTTGAAGATAGTGTGAGTAACATATTTTCAAAATAAGACAGCCATGTAAATATTTTAGGTTAGTAAGCTAAATGTCCCAAACAAAATATGAAACAAATACTGTATCAGCTTAACTTTGGATGCTGGCAGTATTTATTATAACTATCAAATGTGCCTCATTTCTCCACCATTTTGTAAGGTAGCTCCAAATAAAATATAAAGTTTTTATGTCATATCCCCAGAAACAATAAACACATTCCCACCAAATTTTGCAAAGAAGTTGTACTGTGGTAAACCATATTAATTTGTACGTTCGAAGTGTACCAGAATTTATTTTCAGAATGGTGGCTGTAATAACAGTTTAACTTAATGTGTTATATCTATGAAACTGTGTAACCAATTTTAACTTAACTTTGTATACTGTATCTACGACTATCATTAAATGTGTTAATACATAACTCTTTTGTCCCCCATTTTTAAAGATTGTCTCACAAAAAATTGATGTTTTATGCCATATCTCGAGGATCAATCAGCCGAATTCCACAAAATTTTACACACAAGTAGTGCTACATGCATTCTAACATGTTTACGTGCGGCAGACCTTTTTTAATGGTCTTAATAGAAATAATTTAGGTTGGTATGTTATATATATAAATCAATTAAAGAAAAACTTAACCGAATTTTGAAAACTAACAGTATTCAATAAAAACATCTATTATGCATTCAGAGATCCTCTCTTGCTCACCTTTTTGCAAAATAGTGCCAGGTAAGAAAATTGAACATTTCGCCATATTTCCGGAACCATATTCAACTAATTTCTGCTCAATTTGGCACACCGGTAGTGCTACAGAAGGTTAAGTAAACTTAAATGACCGAAGTGGGATCAGATATTGATTTTCAAAATGGTGNGAAGTGGGATCAGATATTGATTTTCAAAATGGTGGCCACATTACTATTTTGATAAGTTTGTCATATTTATTAAACAATTAAACCAAACTTTTATGCTGACAGTATCTATTAGTAGCATCGTATTCAGAATACTTTTTTAAAGACAATTTTATAAAATAGTACCAAATAAGAAAATAAAAGTTTTTGTGCTATATCTCGGGGACCAATCAACCAATATCCNAACCATATTCAACTAATTTCTGCTCAATTTGGCACACCGGTAGTGCTACAGAAGGTTAAGTAAACTTAAATGACCTAAGTGGGATGAGATATTGATTTTCAAAATGGTGGCCACATTACTATTTTGATAAGTTTGTCATATTTATTAAACAATTAAACCAAACTTTTATGCTGACAGTATCTATTAGTAGCATCGTATTCAGAATACTTTTTTAAAGGCAATTTTATAAAATAGTACCAAATAAGAAAATAAAAGTTTTTGTGCTATATCTCGGGGACCAATCAACCAATATCCTTCACACTCTTCACACAAGTAGCATCACAGTAGACCATGTAATCTAATGTAGTTTAAGTTTTATTTTCAAAATGGTGGCCCTTTAAATATTTTAGGTTAGTGAACCCTATCATTCAAAACATTAGATTGATTACATTTTAAGTTGATTCTCCGAATCCTCCCTCCGTAACGCAGTTGATTCCATACTAGTTTGTGGTACAAGGTTTTCTGAGTCTGGGTCCCGGGTAAGGCAAGTGTGTATTTTATCTCACTACTGTTGCACATGTTTCCAGTTTCATCTCTATTGATATTGCTGTCAACGAGATACCAAGGCCTACCTACCATCAAAGCTTTTAAGAACTCCATTAAAAATTATTTGCACCCATGTAGAAGAAAGAAGCCTCATTAGTTATAACAATTTGGCATTTTTAACTGATTTCACTACATAAACAGACGACCAAATTTACTATCCTCGCACAAATTTAACCACAAATAACAGAAAAGAAGTCAGTAAAGTTGGGAGTGTTTACAAATACTGTGCAAATGTTAAGTGAGCAATTATTTTATTGACCTAAAAAAATATTCATATGTGTTATATTTACATATTTACTTTCATATCATCATTTTTGGCTAAATTGCCTGTTTAAAAATAAAAAAAATATATAGGTTGGCCGTGAATTTGCTTGTCAACCGTAGAACAAGGAATAGAATAACCGTGAATGAGTGCTCCGCAATTCGGGTCGATATATCAAATTGTACATACAAAGATAATCTTTCAACCTTGCTACAAATTGATTTAAGAATTGTTCTCGTTCGAAAGTAAAACTTTGTTTATATTTGTGGAGTCGACAACATGATACTTGAAAATAGTTTCAAATGTTATCAGCACATCTGTTAAGTAAATGGGAGGTAATGCTGTACAATACACGGGAAATTGTAAGAATAACTGTTTTTAAGAGTTTTCATGGTAAAAGCAGCTCAACATTGTAGTTTTGGAAACATTTTAATGAGCAATTTCATTGCTGTTATAGTGAATACGGGAATTATTACAGAATTTAACAAATAAACATAATTTCTCAATATTTCACATTATTTTAGGGTTCTTAAAAATTTGTAGACGCTAGGTATCACAAGAGAGCCATCATATTTGATTTGTTGGTTTATAGGATGAATACTAGACGTATATTAATTTTCATGAGATTGCTGGATTTTTTTAAAGGTAAATGTTAAGATATTTGACAAAGATGGAGATATTTGGCTGTGCATCACGTATAACTACAAAACATTACCATTAACAAACTTTAAAATGGCAGCTGTTTAATTAGAATGAGGAAGCAGGAGCATTGGAAAGCATATTAGTGGTTACCTACATACATTGCAGATGCACTCAAAACTTACGTAAAGTAATGATTGGTAGTACCACCGTACTGCAACATTTTACGTCATTTATCAGAAGTTTAAATCGGTGCCAGATGGCTAGAGTATTTCAATGTAGAAAGTCATGTGGAAATTCACAATTTCCTGATCCATCATGATGTGTGTATTGGGAACACCTCAATGAGAGCATCACGACTCATAGTGGACAGCTCACTGGTCAACCATAGGTGCTGAATAATTGTGAACAACAGCATTTAACAACATGAAGTAAAATACAGGTTACACTGGCTGGAATCGTATCTACCATAGATAATCCAGTAGGTTGATGATGCATGCATTGTTGGGTTTCCATGGGATATGGGAGCAGAATGTCTACTGTGACATTGCTAATTGATTCCTGAAGGAAAGGCAACTTGTGGTATGGGCTGATGAGTCACAGTGTAAGTTTTTATGAACTGATATCAAGATTCAGACGTGGCACAGGCCCCAAGAATACATGGACTCCAAATGTCAGCAAGGCAGTGTGCAGACTTGTTGTGGATTCATAATGGTTTGAGAAGTGTGATTGGTCTGTTGGTTGGTCTAGATCACGGTCAAATTTAGGTCTGGCAACTTTCTATAGTTTTGCGTAAGCTAACTACAGCTAGCGGCAGCAGGTGAAATAACGGCACTAGTAGTAATGTGACCCAAAACCATTATGTTTCTCCCATTAGAATACATGTATGGTGAGTATCAGATGAGTAATAATTAATGCAATTTCATATTTTATATTTCTTAAACAGTAATAATTTTTGTGTGACAATTAAAACAAGATTAAATTTGTATAATGCAGGGATTTTTGTGTCATAGTATTCTGTTTTACGTAAACAACCGTGTTTCTCCCGAATGGATACATGTATAGACTAGCGAGTGTCAAGACGAGTTACAAATGAGTTTCGTGTTTTATGTTTCTTAAAATGTAATAATTTTTGCGTGTTACGAATAACAATAAATTTGTATAATGCAAGAAGTTTTGTGTCTTACAATTACAATTTAATGAAAATAAGAGATACCTTTTATAAATAACCTTGACGCATTCTGCGTCCCTATATTTTATTCGTCAGAACACACGCTCTGGCGAAGCTCGCATGCGGACGACCGCAATAAGGATTAAGGGTTTGGCGGACGTGATGGGAGAATGGTGCCAGGACGGCCCGGCGGAACGACCACGTGCGGAGGAAGGCGGATGCAGCTGCATCTCGCAGCTGCCGGGGACGCGGAGCCCACACCAGCGGCGGCGCCTGTCCCAGGCTAGCTACTGCCATAAACATTGAGAGCTTTTGGCGGGCGTGCTGGGATAATAGCGGCACAATATCCGGAGGCAGGAGAACCACACGTGCGCCGAACCAAGAGGCCACCCAAATGTTCCCGCACGTGCAGAACGGAACAATAAACTTCCAAGCCAGAATCAAGGGGCGACGCCGGGCCGACTGCGGACCACAGGAGCAGCGGCCACGTGTTTTACGACTCAGGGGGACGCGGCGGCCGCCCCAGACACGTGCAGAGATGGTGCAATTTGAATATGGCGATCGAGCCTACAAAACCATGAGGAGGAGGATCTAGCAATCAATCAGTCGGGGGACCTGAAGCGAGGCGTCCGGGTCGGAGCCGGACGAAGCCAGTGCGAGGATCTATCAGTCTGTCAGACGTCGTCGAGCGAGCAGTGCGGAGAGAATCGAGAGTTCAAGAGGGCGTCGAGACGCCAACGCCGATCGAGAGAGAGTGTCGCAGCCTAGACATTCCAGTCTACCTACCGAGAGATGAAGCAGTCCCGAGATAGCCGATTGAGAGAAGACCAGCGCCGCAAGTCAGATAAGTAGAGTTCTACACCAAGTGTAAAGTATCTTGCCCCCCACGATGCAAAATCGTCACGTCAAGCCATACGTAGCCCACATAGGAAGTGGGGAGGGGAGAGTTGTCTCGTGAGTTCATGTACCAGTTAACCTGTTAAGCAACAATAAAACTTGATTATGTGAACTCGCAAAGGAAGTGTATTGATTTGGTAAATTAGCACTAGGGACAATATGTCGACATATTCCTACGCCCTAACACGGAGGGCCAGCATCAATCGCTAGCGCCTCACGCTGAGAGCAGATTCAATACCTACTTATAAACCACAGCATTGGGCAGGTATCAACCTACAAACCATAATGATCTAGTATTTTCCTTTTTACTCAAAAAGTCAATGTTAAATTAACTTAGTACCACGTTACAAAATGAATATGATAATCTCCTTTGCATATGACAAGTTTTCATAACAATCACACAACATTTGATTTACATCCAGAGAATGGACTTGGAACCAGACGTAAAATTGCATATCTTGCAGTCTTCAAAGACCACAAACCTCTAAAGTTTGCATTTGCACAAAATTCTGACAAGTGTTCACCCTATCTGTCCCCCCCCCCATCACGACTTCATCAGCCAGTTCACCAAGGATATTCGGCATATTGCGGAGTCGGAAAACGTTGTTGCTGGCACCCTGTCCAGGGTGGAAGCTGTCACTGCAGCCTTGGATTATCAGACAGGCTGCATCGCAAGCTGAGGACAGGGAGTTGCAGCAGTTCCTGCATCAGGATTCAGGCCTCCAGTGATATGTCAACACCAACGGCAAAGCCCTTCATCACAGCACTTTTCTGCAGTGCTGCATTTGATATGCACCAGGCATCAAATCAACTGTCAGGTTATTCAACCAACGATTTCTGTGGCCATCTGTCAAATCTAACTGCAGACATTGGGCATGTACCTGCCTTCCATGTCAGCAATCCAAAATTTCCCGACATGTTTCAGCACCACCAGGTTCCTTCCTGCCACCATCATCCCCCTTTGATCATGTCCATATTGATATTGTTGGTACCCTGCCCGTGTCCCAGGGCTTCCATTACTGCCTGACCATCATTGATAATTTCACTCATTGGCCAGAGGCAGTCCCAGTGAAAAACATGAGGCTGCAACCATCACCTGAGCATTATACAACACTTGGATTGCATGCTTCTGTATTCCGCTGCAGATTACCACTGATCAAGGGTGGCAGTTTAAGTCCTCTCTTTTTAGGGATCTCAGAAATATAACAGGGATGACTTTCACGCAGGCAACTGCCTTCCACCCTGCTTCAAATGGCATAGTAGAGAGGCTGCGGCACCAACTCAATGCAGCTATTCGTTGCCACACAAATGAGCACTGGGTGGACATCCTGCATACTGTTCTCTTGGGGATCCAGGCAGCCTGGCAGGAGGACCTTCATGCATTTGTGGCTAACTTAGTGTACGGACAACCACTATGTGTGCCTGGAGAGTTCCTAGCGGCTCACCCAAGTGCCCAATATATGGATACCAGTGCTCTCATCCAGGAACTCCATTAGCACTTCAGCAATCTATGGCACATTATGGGCACCTGACATGGGGAGCACAGGCCATTCATCTTCAAGGACTTGTTAACTGCAACTGAGGTCTTTGTAAGTCACGAGGATCTGAAAGGATCTCTTCAGCCCCCTTACCAAGGCCGCTCCACCGCAACCCTAAAACTGTGACTCTTCAAATCTATGGTCGGCAGATCACTGTCTCAGTGGACCCCCTCAAACCTGCGGCGGTCATCGACCGAGACAACCTGCCAAATTACCACTCCATGGCACCATCTGTACCACAGCTAGAACCACCTTCATCTCTTCCAGTTGCCAAGAGCCCCCCTGCAGTGAGATAATCTGGCGGCCATGTCTACTTCCCTGACTGCCTCCAAGGTGATTTCTCATGATGTGGCCCATCTCTGGTGGGGGGGAGATGTAGTGGCACTGCACACCACCACAGAGGCCAACAGCTCGCCACCCGTAACAGCGCTCATGAGGGTACGCCACTGCCTGACAGCCTGGAATGTGGCGCACCCCAAGGGGTGCCCTTAGCCCGAGCAGCTGCGAGCCCAACAATTCCCTTGGCTCGCCTTTTTGTCTTGCCAGGCAGTCTGGTCGAGAGCTTCACCAAGGATAATTTGTGTGTATATGTACCCCACACAGAGACAATTAAGTAACGCAATTCCTGTATCTTAATACAAATTAATCACTCACATGTCTATGTGCTTTGTTTTCATTTCAAAGAGCTCTCGCCCATTGCAAGTGTCTAATACAGTACTGTGTGTGTAGGGGACATAGTCACTCCTAAGAAACAAGATCTTGTACTCACCCAAGTAAATGGTGAGTTGGGCCTGTTCAACTAGCACAGTTCTGTATAATCTGACTTTCCCAGTACTTTTGACAGAATAGCATAACTAGTGCCAGATGTTACTGAACACAGCTAGTGTTTACCCATACCCCACCGCTCAAGTCACATTAGTATAAAAAAAAATTAAAGAAATCTGGCAAGTTATGAAAATAGAAGAAACGGGGAAGATTTTGGAGTTATATTACAGCAGTATCAATAAACTAGTATTTCTATGAAAATTTTATTTTTGTAAAGAGAATCCAAATTTTAAAAAGTTGCAAAAAATTCTTATAACATGATTTATACATAAAGAATTTTAATTAAGTTTGTATGTTAAAAAAATTTGCCCCAATTGATTTGATTTTCCCAAAATTTCCACATTAAAAAAAAAATTTAACATTGGATTTTTTTCCAGTTTCACAAACTTTCTAGTAAATTTGCATTTCTAGTCTATATTTAAAAAATGTCATACTAATTTTTTTTTAGGTGTTTATGCAAAGTTCTTATAACATTACAATGCAGACTGACTGCACTGATACTAAGGTTTGCCACATGATGGGTTTAGTTCACCATGTTGAAAATATGGCAAAAGTTGCTATGGATACGATTTTCTATAATACTGCCATTTTTCCAAATGATACACTATGGCAGCTTTTACATATTTAAGGAATTTTTCTGAATATTTCGGCACAATTTAAGAGAGTTAAAATAATATAAATTAACAAAATTCAATAAGTAGCTATCCAAAACGGAATTGTGAAAGAAAATAACTACTGGACATGCTGACGAACATCCAACATGGTTGCTAATGTAGTACAGTGACCTGATCTGTTGTCCAATATAAAATACGTAGCTCCTACTTATCCCATTTAAAAGAACAGCTACATCAGCATGTCCCTGAAATCACCAAAATATATTCATTCTAATCTTTGCTTTGCAGCTTTTTTTTTTTTTTTTTAATTTCACACTTACATAAGTACAAGCAGAACTGTTAGTAAATAAATTGAAGTGAGTGCTAGAAGAGAGCACTGGACTGCTCACCCTTGCTACTGCCTGATCACGCTTCTCCTCATCCTGCAGAATCCACTCAGCCCGTCTCTTCTGCGCCTCCCAGTTGGATGGCAGCTTGTTGCGCTTGTCTTCCTCCACCACTTCCTGGTGGTTCAGCTGCCGCGCCTCGTTCTGCAACACAGAAGCATGCCTAAGATACTACCCACGCTTAGCCGTCCACCTCAGTGCTTTTGTCAACACACACTGGCCAAAACCTGCATTACAACTGCCAGACAGGGCCGTGATCTCTGCACATTGCTGAAAAGTCTAATTAACTAAATGTTATTTGTATCAATCATAAATAACCTCAGGAGAGACCATTGTCTGTTTGACTAGTGGGTAAGTTGACGTATTACTTTTTTTATCTCAGCCACACAAAGCCTATGAAGGGCTGCAGAGACTGTAAGACTCGTTTACAAATCAATTTAATTAGGTAACTGTTAGCTGCAACCACATGGTACAAGTGTCACAACCAAAAGTGAACCGGGTAACTAACAAATTAGACCAAAGGCATACTACAGCTCTATGCAAGCAATAAAATGCAGAGTTGTGAACCATGTGATTGTGAATAGGCTACTTAATTAACTGCAGAATTGGATACTGCATTTGACAATTGTTCAGAAAATTAACTGGGAGTGCTAGTTCTATACAATACCAGTCATTCTTTGAATGATTTATGGATTGACTGAGTTAGCTGATAAAACACAATTTATGTATCTTCAAGCCCTTTAAAAAAAACCTGGTTAATTTACATTGGCAGGTCTGATGAAACTGATACGGATCATAAAAATATATCAACAAGCGAAAACAACATATAGAAGTTGGTACTAATAATGATAATATAATTGACTGTCGGGCATTATCCAAAAACACGAGATAAGTGATCTATAACTTTAATATATAACAAGTGATTTAAAGTGACAATGAGGTAAAAAAATGACAAAAAAGACATACACAAAACCCTTCTATTTAAATTAGGCAACAGTCACAATTGATAGTAACAAGCAGTGCTGAAGTTGGACCACAATATATTCAAACATTGTAACCAAATAATAATAATTTTCAATTTGTAGCTGGGCTATTGCCCTGTGGCAATCCCCGTCATCCCTTTTCACTCTCCAGTCCCTTTCTAAATCTAAATCACCCAACCCCCTTCACCATCACCAACTCCTCCCGCAGCACATTCCACTCCCTCACAGTTCTCACCAGCATGGAATGCCTTCCCCTTTTTGTCCGCCTGTATAACCTCTGAAACTTTCTACTGTTTGTACCTCTCCACCTGTGCAGCCCCTCAATTAAATGTCCATGTAACATCCTCCATACTCCATCCACCACTTGTATGTACATCCTGACCAGTCTTTCCACTCTTCGCCTGTCCCTTAGGGAGCAAAACCCCAACTCCTTCATAGGATGGTCTAAAATTCCTTTCATCCTTACCTTTGCCTTCCCCATTTATCCTAGTAGCAGAAACAGCAGTGGCTATTGGTGGGACAACACAAACGACAAACAGCAGAAAACTAGCATGTCAGAAATAAATACATCAATTTTATTAGGAAAATGGTGATAATCATTGCCACTGTATGTATAGTTTACATGCATCACAAATTCCGGTAACTCAGGATAACTTACTTTCAAGGAGACATTTGACTTCATTATTTTATTACTAAGTGTATATACATGTGCACTTCTTACAGGATATCCAAACATCTTCTCATCACCAATCTGTGTAAAAGAAAATTACTTTTCGCAATCACCACTCTCAAGGTCCTTTGATGTTTGTAAATTTAATTTGGCAGTCATTTTTTCGGTTATGCTCGGTTCTACTATTTCTGCTGTACCTCGGCAAGCAAGAGCAGAAATAGCAACTGCTACTACCGTCAGCATCTGAGACTGCTGATGAGTTCCTTTATTTACTTAAACTGTGGTAAACACTTCTCAGGATATAAGAAAATGTGTTTGGTTTAGGTTGTCAACAGAGTAGGAGAAGAGTTAAACATTATTTGTTTTTCCATTATAAAAATAATGTCAAGACGTTTCAAACATTTGCTTTTAAAAAACGTGAAAAGCTGAAACATTTGCCTATTACATGTATGCCTACATGTCATACTCATTAGAAAGGCATGCTTTTAGATAATAATGTGTATTTACTCCATGCAGAAGAAAATGTGTCATAAAGAAATGTTAAAAGACCCAAGAATTATGTTTAACAACAATTACGTGTAGAATTACAATGCATAAATGCCTTACAAATCTTAATTTTAGTACATGACTATGCACAAGCAAATGGCGAGCATTGTTATTACATTGCGAGCAATGAAAACAATTGTCATGATGCAATGAAACTAAATGGCTGAACAGGATTGATCCAAATATTCACAGCATATTTCATAGGAATATTTGTCACTCAATGCAAATAACACTAATGTTTGCTAAGGTCTACTGCTTTGCTAACAAAAAAAAGTACTTTTCACTTATAACATTTTAATGCTTGCACTGATATGAATGTAAATTAACCAGAATACTGAAAAACAACACCTGGCTGACGACAATGTACTTCATGAAACTGCATCCACACATTTAATGCAGAATATAATTTTGCCCCAAATTACTTACCTTGAAGTTTAGTTGTGGAAACTAGTACTTATTGTTTGATATATCGGCTCATACAAATTTAACTGTTCGGACAGACTTCATAATACTGTTTTAATGTATTCCTAACACTCGAGGAATATTTCACACGCAGTATAAAACATTTTCATGGCGTTACTGTTTCAAAACGAGTGACATACGTCGTGAGGTATTAATTTGTAAACTGGGAATCACGTAAGTACTAAATAACACACACATTTATTTATGATTTCAGAATTACAACACACACCACAAATATAAACAAAACACACTTCTGAAGATTTTTCAAGTTTATTTGACTAACATATGTACAGACTAGAATTGTATGAAGTAGAAAATTTTCCCGATCAAGATTTTTTTTGTAAAATTTCAAATATTTTTGGGACAAGAAATTACATGAAAAAACAGCAGAATGCAATTACAAATAATGCCACAACATTCAGAACATGTAAAATAATGTTTTATTTTGTTAGTTAATCAGGAGTTACAAACAAACACTAAAATTTCTCAAGTGAACCTCTGTTTTGTTGACTTGTGGACAGCAACTAGACAAATAAAAATTATGCATCACAACAGGCAGACATTCTCTTTAAAATTCACTTTAAGCACATTTGCCACTGTTCAATAATTATGGCATTTCAAGTGCTGTGATGTGGCATGTAGCCTTGCCACTGAAACACTTAGTTTTCCTCCTTAGGTAGAAGTCATTTCACACACCAAACGTGACAATTTAACTAACCATAATAAGTCGCAAGTGATATTCCCCCCCTCCTCACCAAAAAAAAAAACTACACGTGAGTATTACCATGCTCAATGACCATGTAACCACACTGTTGTTACATGATTATAAAAATCATTTTCTTCCCCTTACCTTCCAAGTGTACAGTAATCTGAGAATTACAATGTGTCACCTTTACAAAGGACACAAATCGCTAGAAATATACCAGTTAATGCTAAACAAGTAAGACTGGAATTCATTAACTACTTTGCCAATGAAAGATAGGTGTCTTGGCAACACAACTTTGTACATTAAAAGAACTACACATTTGTGTAAGAATTCAAGTTTAGCATGAATAAAATAAAAATGTTTTGTGAAAATAAATAAATACCAATTACTGGGCCTACATCCAATGTGTTCAAGGCGTCTCTTGACCTCCCGAAAGTCAAACAAGTCGTAGTACCAAACTGTGGTATGATTTGTACCAATGCCAGAAAATGTGATGTAGTCAACTTTTTTCTTTTCTCTTCTATAACTAGTCCTGAAAGCATCTATTTAACTGCATCCTTATTAGTGTTGGAATCAATTAATCTACATTCTTGTAATAATATGGCCTATACACTGTACCCCACGTACGCCATGCCTTATAATGATAGTCATTGGATGAAATACACTAGACATGACCGGCTTTGATATGCTAAATAAAATCTTCAAGTAATTCATGGTGTACCTTTTCAGATCACTAGACATGATACAGCATCAACAAGAGCTTACAATGTCCGCCTCTCCCTTGTACAACAGTGCACATCCCTGCTACGCACATTCCGCTTTGCTTGAGCAAATGTGGCTTGTTCAAGCATGCATAATTAAAATTTAATCTTCAAGCCACTTGTACACTTGCAATGCTTGTGCAACATTATCTTACAGATGCTCGAGCATGCTTGTGGAAAATTACTGTTCACACATGCTTATCAAGCTTGCAGTTTCTTTGTTGTCAAGTTTCTAACAAGTAAAAATTTTTTAAAAAGCTAGTAAACTGGGTGCAGTCACTCTGTACTTGCTGTTGCTCAAGCTCCAGGAAGCATAGTGGTGCAAATTTTTGGAATATGTTTATTGTACTTTTTTTTTTGGGTCATTATTTGTGTTTTTTTTGGTTTATTATTGATTTTACTCCACAATTTCCCTGGTTTTCATGGCCCTTTTCCCCATAGAAACTTACAATATAGGAGCAGTAATAGAAAGAAATGTTCAATTACAACTACCAGCACAATCTATGATGTGTTCGACATCCACGTAATGTTGTCACATCGTTCAGTTACATCAACAAAAAAAGGCTAACCATGCTTCAAGAGGATTCCCTGGGCAACCATACAAATAGATAGGGAAGAAATGTTAAATTAACGCATTTTCATGCAAGGTAAAGAAAGAAATTGTTCCTCTACCACCAAGCAAACCTGTAAGTAGCATACCCTTTTTGCATGAAGTTCTCTCAAACGTTTCATTCGTTCTGCCTGTTTTTCCTTGAAAGATGTTTTATGGGATTCTCCATCTTCCATAATCCTTGATTACTCACAAACAAAGGCTTATGATGATGTTTACAATCGTTGTAGGTCACTTTTTTTACTTTACTAATTCCAAGCAATTGTGCTGGCTTTATAGACCACGCCTGTACAGCCACAAATAAAATCAACTTCAAAAACCAACAACAAAAAAAGAGCAAACACAGCAACATCATCATCAAAACCCGAAAAAGCCATTAATCGAAAGTCAATTAAACTCACCAAACGGTCTAACGGCACACACACACAAAACACGTTGCACCCTCGAAAGGTCCATAGTTCAAATAGTTCTACCATTCTTCGATGTTTTTCTCGTTTCACGCAATAAAACACAGTTGGTGTGTCTATTGCAAAAGTAAATCATAGTTTGACAAAGTTTGTGCCTACAATACTTAATTCCAGTAAATTGTTCTTTATCTGGTTTCGGGATTTGACAAGACGAAGTAAAGAAATATATTTACATATTTTGATTTCGCATCCTACTAATTCCCAACAAAACGACTGACACTCCTCACGTCGTGTTTCGCTGCGTTTTTTTTTTGTTGTAATGTGGCCAACAGGACGCCCTCGGCATAACCGAAAAATAGGAGCAAAGGCAAATACGCCGCAAGAAAAACACGAAAAACGAACAAAGAACAAAACTAGACGGGATCACAAATACTATTTACCACGGTAGAGGCCCATCAACCATGAAGGGAAAGAAAGGACATGGAACAAGGGATAGCAAGGTACAAGAGCCAACTAACAGGCCACCAAACTCTCAAAATCAGATGATTTCGTGCTTAAGAAATACCGAGTGAGAACATCACAAAATCACCGAGTGTCATGAAAAAGTACCGAAGGTACCGAAGAGACAGGAAACCTCACACGAAGCTATTTAAGGGTGGAAAACAAAGATCTTCGATCACCACCAGTGGAACACTGAAACAAGAGATGGGTCAAATCTGCACTAGGCCACCTCAGACACAGGAGGGATTAGGGACTACATGAAGTTAATACAAATGGGGACTGGGATGCACTATGACCTGAAAGGAGACGAAAAGAATTGACTGCAAAACTACGGGAACTACAATGATGATATCCTTGCCGAGAATATGTAGGAAATAAACGACCATAAAAAGTATTAGAAATCAAAGTTCAATTTTCCTACATCTTCTTCCAACGCCGGGAAATTTCCCCATTTAGTATGGGATATAAAACCAAAAACGAAAGTAGGGGCTCTGAGACAACCTGTAAAACACTCAGTTTCGCCAGTCTCACCATCTCATTCCTCTGAATCCCTAAATGCCCCAGTACCCACATGAAGAGGAGAGTAACATGTAGTTTATATAAAAGAACACACTGTTCCTATGTGAGCCATATGAGCACATCTTTATGGATAGAAGAAGAAGACAATGCCTTAAATAAACTACGTGAAACCGATATAATCAGAGGATTTAAGACCTAGAATTCGTAAATATAATTTAAAGGAATATACACACCAAAAGCTACGGCATAATAAACTTTGGTGGTGGAAGGGAACTTAAAGAGCCCAGAACATTTATGTGTTCAATCAAAATAAGCAGACCCAACACCTTCAACAGTTTTTGAGACATACATGTAAATTAAAGTCCAGTCTGGATATCCAGCAACAGTAGCATTAAATTCTTGTTAAATGACAACGGTAGAAACATATCTAGTAGGAGATAGAAAGAGAGTGGAATAGGAAAAGAATCCTCATATTACAAACGGTGTACCAATCTAGATGGAGGGCGAACAAAGTGTGGCATCGTTAATAATACCTTCGGCAGTGTTAACGTTTGTATTGAGATGTTGGCAAACCTGTTAAAGTTTGCATTGTGATGTTGATGTACCTCTTAACTTTACTGATATACTTTTGTTCTCAGAGAGGTTATAATATTTGTTTGTTTGGGTACCATTCTGTTGTGCTTTAATAAAGTAGTGAAAGTGATGTGGCAATGTTTAATTACAAACCTGGCAGAGAACCACTATTCAACATGGTAGCAGAACGAGATTTAGAGAAGGGTTATGCTGGTTTGTAATGATATATGGAAAAATCGCGATCATTTTAATGAAATATTTGTGACGTGAAGGAGTTTACACATGTTGATTTATGTAAAATGGAATCCATAAAATCGGAGATTACTGTTCCAGTGTTTAATGGTAGAATTTTCAAACATGAAAGTTTCGAATTATGACTATCTTGGAGTCAATAGATTCGTGTTATGTGATTGAATTGAATGTTCCATGCCTGTCACTGCTGAATGGGGTAAGAAGAATAAACTTGCTAAAGTTATTTTTGTCAAAGGATTCAGTGATGCGCAGATCAGTTATGTAGAAGAAGCAGTGAATGCCAAGCCTATTTGGAGAACTTTTCTTGTGTATATGAAAGGAAAGGAGCTACTGGTAAACTGATGATCAAACTAAAATTTCTGGAACTCAAATTGGAAGAAAGCGGTGATCTGATGAAACATTTGGAATAGTTTGATAAGCTGGTGAAATAACTGTGTGCATTAGGTGGAACTATCGTGGACACAGAAATAATGAGTAACTATTTTATTATTGCCAAACAGTTATGATGTAATTACCTAGATTTTCAATGCAATTAGTGAAAAGATTTTGACAATAGAATTTGTTGGGTCAAAGTTGTTACTTGAGAATAATATAAATGTAGATGAGAGGGAACGTGGCAATCAATCAGTTTCAACTGTAGAAGCATGCCAGGCAGTTAAGAATTTTAATTTAAAGTCATCTCATTCTTCTACACAATCCAGTGGTTAAATGTTTTAAGTGTAACAAGATGGGATATGTTGCTAAATACTGCAAGGGTAATAATTCACAGAATTAGAAGAGATGCTATCATTGCAATGGTATTGGTCACAGTAAAGCTAAATGTTATAAGAAAAACCAAGATAAGGGTTATTGTGGTGGAAATTCTCGTAATCAAGAGAATACGAATTCTGGTGGTAGAGGTGTAAATTTTATAAATTCAAAGTATGGCTGAAGCTGGTTTCAATGTTGGTGAGAAGGTAAAATCTTAGGGTTATTGTGCTGAAATGGAAATTGTTAAATCAGAAATTAAATGGTATGTAGACTCTGGTGCAAATAATTATTGTGTAAATATGAATGATTTGTTTTATAAGAGTGTTAAATTTCCTGTAGGTTGTGCAAAAGATGGTGCACAGATGCTTTCGTATGAAGTTGGTACAATTCATTGTGTTTTTCAAATGGGTATAGATAAAGTAACTGTAGAATTTACGAACGTACATTGTGTGCCTGAACTTAGAACTAATTTGTTATCAGTTAGAAAATTTGTTAAAGTTGGTACAGATGTTATATTTTGTGGAAACGAAGTTGTATTTGTTTATGGGAAGGGTTATCCATTTTATGTGGGTGTTCTAGATTAAAATGGAATATATGAAGTGATATGTACTGTCGCTAAAGAAATTGGTGCAATGACGAATTTATGTACTAGTAAAGTAAGAATTAAAACATGACATAAAATATATGGCCACCTTAATTATGATACTTTAAAGAAAATTAAAATTGGTAACATTGTTGGTGATTTTGATTGCACTGCACTGATGTTAATTGTAACATAAAATTTTGTAATATTTGTTTGATAGCAAAGCAACGAGAATTTCCTTTTAATGAAAAACGATTGAAGAACAAGAGTGAGATAGAAATAGTGCAGTCTGATGTGGCAGTAGTGAATAGTCCTAGGGGATGGAATGGAGGAAACTATGTGGTGACTTTTATATATTATTTTTCTTTCTCGTTTTAGTACTGTCTATGTAATTGGAAGGAAATGTGATGTATTTGAGGTGTTCAAAGAGAATAAGGCACACATTGACAATTTAACTGGTAGTCGCATAAAGAGGTTAGGTTTGATAATGGTGGAGAATATATCATTAAAGAGATGAAACAGTTTTGTCAGGTGTCTGGCATTAAGATTCAGTACACCGAAGCATACACTCCACAGAATAATGGTGTGGAGAGAGATATAATGAGACTTTGATGAATACAGTTTGCTCTATGTTGGAAGAGAGTAAAGTGGAATATGAGTTATAGCATGAGTCAGTGTATTGTGCGAATTATTTGAGAAATAGAAGCCCAACTTCTGCAAATAAGGACAAATGTCCATATGAGTTGTTTTATGGTGAGGTACCAGATGTGAGAAATTTACGAGTTTTGGTTTTGAAGGGTATGTAAAGATTCCAGAGAACGTACGCAGAGGAAAGTGGTCTGATAAGTCGTGGTGTGGAATTATGATAGGTTATACAGACACATGGTATGAGATTTGGTCAGAGAAACGAAATAGAATTTATGTGGCCAGAAATGTTGTATTCAATGATATGGTTAGTGTTGATAGTAATGTTTCAAGTGAAAATAAGACAACAGTTAGAATGGTATCTGATGATGAAGAGGAAGAAAAAGAAATTGAAAGTGAGGCTCGAGATAATTAGGTGGTAGAAGAAGAAGAAGTTTCTGAGAATGAGGATGGTGTTAGAAGAAGTCAGAGGAATAGAAGACCTCTTGTAAGATTTGATGATTATGAGGTGTATGAATGTGATGTAGATTTAGAGGCCCCTCAGACGTATGAAGAAGCTTTTAGTAATAGTGTAATAAAATGGGTAGTCCATCCACTATGAGCCTCTAAAAAGATACCGAAACACCATACCGTTGTCACACAGGTAAGAAGAGAACTTCTGATGGATGGAGAAGGTAGCTGCGATGGGGACTGTTTACATGTGAAATTCAGGGTACATCTCTTATCTACAGAAAGATTAAAACTATGGTCATCCAACCAAAGTGATAATGAATCAAGGGCCAACAGCTGATCACCAGGGACAAACAAATCGTACAATTGGCCAGATTGAATACGTCCAGCAAATGTTTGGTAGAAGTCCAAGTGGAAATACCTATTCGTGACTGTTCTGTGGACATCATCACCCTCGTCTCCGACGAGATACGAGCGGACCTCATACTAGTGGTGCCATGGCTTAGACAACACAACCCCATTATTTAAATCCCCATATCTGTGCCAGACCACGCAGGAGAGGTCCACTTCAAAAGCCATCCTCTCCGCGAGACCACTCTCACGGCGGCAGGGGCAGCTGAACGCCGCATGGTGCAGCAGGTGATTGAGCGGCCTCTCGGCTGCAGGTGCAGCCATCTCGGCGAGATGAACTGTACAGAGTTGGATCGCCCTGCTGCAGGATTGCATGTCAAATGATGTAGGTTCAACTTACCCTTGTGAGGTGAGATCTTACTGGTTCGGCGGAGTCGGTCGGCTAGTTCAACATCTGCTCGGCAGGTTGGTGGCCTTGCCTCCATTGACACTCTGTGTCTGCTACTGCTGTTACTGCGGTACCCCTGCGATCAGTGTCGACGACATTGAGGGCGGTGCAGCTGCCCCGTCGAGGATATGCTTGACCGGGAACTGGACCTGGCCACCGATAAGTCGCATTAGCTGGCAGACTGTAACGGGGCACCTAGGTGTGCGAGTTTGACCCAGTGGGCCTCCGACATCGCAGCATAGGCCGCCGGGGCATCTGGTGGTTGGTCGTCATTCCGAGAACTTTCTATGGAGTCGGAGATCCCCACGGCTCGTGGCGCTGCCATGACGGCAGAGAAACCAGATATGCTTTACGGCTGTGGTGTTGGTGGACCTGGTAGTCTGTGCGTGCCTGATGCCGGTGATTGCAATCCCGTATAGGCCAGAACAACTTCGGCCAGTGGCCTCTGACTGCGGTTACCTTGGGACCGCGTGGTGGCATTGTCGGCGCCTTCGGCGCGGCCCGTTGCTAGTCACGATGGAATTTAGCTTGCTTTCGCTCACCCATCTGGATGATGTAGTCGGTCTTTCCCAACCTTCGTACCACTGTGTGTGGTCCACTGAAGCGGAGGGCGAACCCTAAACAGAAAGTGGCACGGGCGACTGACTGAGGTTGTTCTAGCACTTAGACATTATTTGCAATTTTAAGCTCTTTTAGGGGCCGTGTGGTTTCTGTCAGCAACTGTTGGACATACAATTTCTGTTGTTCCCTGGCCCATTCGAACCTCTGCTGGTGGTGTCCTACTCATGTCTCCATTTCTGATGGTCTTGAGCTCGTGGTCGGTTGTGGGAATGCATATTCCCCAGTTCATGCCAGTCTGTGTCCGTATAGTAATTCTGTGAGCGAGTGGCCTGTGTCTTCAGTCTGTCAGTTTCTCAGGCATAACAGTATCTCTAGGATGTGGATAGCCCAGGTTGTGCGGTTATGTCACATGCGAAGCCGGTACTGCACCTTGAACTCTTGGTTCCTTCATTCTGTAGAGTTCACATATAGGTAGTACACCGCTGTTGTGTGGTATACTGCCCGCCACTTAGTGCAGAGTTCCTGCAATTGTTTTTCCTTGAACTGCAGTCCGTTGTCTGAGATGATTACCTTTGGGTAACGCCAGCGGGCGAATAAATCATTCTGCAATTCTCCCGTTACTTTTTTGAGGCGTGAACTCGGGATGAGAGAAGACTCGCACCCCCTGGTGCACAAATCCGTCACCATATATAAAAATATCTTCCCGTTTGGGGAGTGTCGATATGGTCCCATCAGGTCCAAGGCGATGGTCACAAAGGGTTTCTCTGGTATGCGGGGTTACTTTTGCGTAATGCGATCGGTGCGGTGTGTTTTCAGACTGTTATGTGTTTTGCAGACACGTACAAATTCCCGCACTTGTCGGGTGAGCCCTGACCAGAAATAGTGGGCTAGTATGTTCTGTGTGGTTTGCGTGGCTCCCAAGTGTCCCGCCACATTTCTGGTGTGCTAGTGTTCCTGGGTGGATGTTCGTCCCTTCTCCTTGACGAAGATTTGCCAGTTTCCCTCTTCCTCAGAGGGCCGGGTCTCCAGGCGGTTATCGACTACGCGCCAGTTGACCAGCTGATCTCTGGCACACTGCGCCCAGCACTCCGCGACATCTACAGACAGCTCTTGTGCGGCGAATACTCGTTTGTGTACCGCATGATTTGTTAGGTCCTGGGTGGCATTACTTGTGCCTATGGTAATGTGCTGTACTTGGGCAACCAGTGGACTGTCTGGCGGGAATAGGATTTCCCACTCATCTTCATCACGTGCTATTTCGGTTGTACAGGGTGCACGGGAAAGGGAGTCTGGCTAATTGGTTTTCTTCACCCAGAATGTGTTCCACCATGAAATCATAGACCTGTAATAACATGTACCACTGCATGAGTTTTCTGCAGACAGTGCACATGTTATGCAGCCACATTAAACACCGATTGTCAGTCCGCAATGTGAATTGTTGGTACTCTTGGTGTTGGAGGTAATGTTTTAGTACCCACACTATAGCCAAGCATTCCCACCCGTTCACGTCGTAGTTGCTTTCGCGTGTGGCAAATTTCATGCGACTGTAGTCTATGAGACTGTGTTCCCCATCACCATCATATTGAAATCGTTTGGTGCCATGCCCATCTTGACTGGCATCTTTTTGCAGAAATAAATGCCTCTGGGGGGCTAAAAGGGACCCTTTGTCGCATTGTCGGAATTTGTGTTTGGTTTATTCGTACATGTTTTGGGCAACATCATTATATTGGAAACACAGTTGTATTAACAACAGGGTGGTTAGTGGGGCTGTTATTGTGGCGAAGTCTTGTATGTAATACTTTAATCAGTTTATAAGCCCGAAGACATTTCGCAGGCGATTTTGCGTTTTGAGTGTGCCGGAGTCTTGAATTAGCCTCAATTGTCCGTGGTTGGGCTGTCTACCCTCGGTGTTGCCCATGTGGCCCAGGAATTGAATAATAATTTCCATGGGCACACATTAACCCATTGATAGCCAGTCGGTCTAATACGAGGGATAGGTATTGTATGTGTTCTTCCAACATTTTTTTCCCAGAACACAACGTTGTCTAGGTATGCGATTGTACACTCCCCTATTAGACCACCCAGGACATGGACCATCGTTCTGTGGAAGGTGGAGGGGGCGCACTATAGCCCAAAGGGCATGGTGCAAAATTGAAAACGACTACTGTCGGGGGCGTGATATCGGTTTTGTGTTGGCCTTTGGGTAGTACTGGTACTTGCAATTAGCTACTTCTGTGGTCAAGGGAAGATAAAATCTCGGTGTTCCCTAACATGTTTAGTGCAGAGTTCAAAATGATTAAGGGTGGGGGTGCACTTTCGTTCAATTGGTTAAGCGGGCGGAAGTCCATTGAAAACCTCCAGCTCACGTATTCCTTGGGGCTAGAGTGATTGCTGAGTTGTAATTGCTTTCCGAGGGTTCTATTCCCCCATCCTTTATCATTTAATCGATTTGCTGATTAATGACCCTCAGGTGATAAGGATCATAATCACGAGGGGCAGACCAGAGGGTTTCAACTTTAGTACATGGTATCGCGTGTTTTTTTCCTCACTAGTTTTTTTAAGGGGGTGTGCCACTGCAGATAAGTCGTGTCGTTCTGTCAGTACTCGCTGGATCGCGTGCCTATGTTTCACGGGTACAGAGTGGTCTAACTTGGTGATTTGGACAGATTGTTAGCTGTTTTCTCTGTGATGCCCTAGTTTGTACACTCTTTGCCATTCGGCCAAACCAAAGTGAATGTGGTCCACTAAAATCAGGTTTTCTCGTATCTCGTCGGTGACGAGGGTGATGAAGTCCATAGAACAGTCACGAATATGTAGTTTCAATTTTTATTTCACCCAAACATTCGCTGGTCCCGTTAAATGTAGCCAATTGTACGATTTGTTTGACCCTGGTGATCCGCTGTTGGCCTATTAACTCCGCCCGCACGAAGTTATGTGACGTGGCTGTATCAATTAAGGCGACCATATTCCACTCATCCAAGTGTATCGGTATTCTGATCAGCTGATCTCTGCTGGAGTGAACCTGGCCTAGGTAATGGTGTATCTGTTCGTTGTTGGTAATTTCGGGAGTTTTGGTCGCGACAATGGTGGAGAGGGCGGCCCCAATTTTCCCTACTCCGCTTGGTCGTTTTCCTGTGGTTCACTCGCCCAGTTTAGGCACATTTTGTGACAATGGTATCGTTCGTCCTTACATATGCGGCAGCAAGGAATGTTTGGTGGGTCCTTCCAACGATTGACATCCCGGGTTTGGGGATTGTCCCTTATTCCAAACTTCCTTTCGGATGTCAGGGTGTCCTCAGTATTGCTCAGTGCATCCTCCACCCGCCTTTACTGCGCGCATTAAAATTTGCCGCCTTGTGCTTCTCCGTGTCTCGTGCTACACTCACGGCTGCTCTTATGAAGTGTTGTAATCCGTTGAACACCATGGGCCATAAGGCCGGTCGATATTCGTGTCTCACTGTTTCCAAAATCATTTCGAGCTCATCTTCCTCCGGGAGATGTGGATAATGTCTGTCGGCTGCACTTAACTTTCCACTTACGAATATGTCTAGGTCTTCTGTGGCGCCTTGTTTCTCGGGAAACAGGGTAACCTGTTGTTTTAACGTCGTAAATGTTTTTATGTATCTGGCCGTAAATGTGCTTACGAATTGTCCCCAGGACATGTATTCTGTGACAGAACCCCACCATGCTTTCGCTTCCCCGAGTAGTTGGTTCCTTGTGACACTCGCCCACTCTTCTTTGCTAACCCCATACCATTGTAATCGTGTATTGCACCGTTAGAGGAACGCGCATGTGTCCTCTGCTATCTGGCCAGAAGAGTTTTTGAGTTTCTGAAATTTGGCAGTTGTCACATAATTCCACCTGGTTAGACAGGACAAGTCTCGGGGCTGATGGCCCCGGTGTTTCAAACTGTGTCCCTCCGGCTCCTATCATTCCCTGCCATACGTGCATGGGTGGCACATATTCGATTCGTTGGGTTTGTGGTTTATGTAATCTCAGCACAGGTTGTGTGAACACTTCAAATTCCCTTTTTATTCGCGTGGGATCCGGTATGGTCCCGTATTGGGCTGCGTACTTTTGTTGACCCTCTTTTCACTTTAATGTTCCCTCGCGGACCGCCTGCCAGTCCACTGTGGACACACATGTGGGATGAAAACTCGCATTACACTCTTTGCAGTTTATGTACGTCTTTTCGGGGTTCACACAATATTCTGCCCAACACATTGAAACGTTGTTGTTTGGGTACTNATGCATGGGTGGCACATATTCGATTCGTTGGGTTTGTGGTTTATGTAATCTCAGCACAGGTTGTGTGAACACTTAAAATTCCCTTTTTATTCGCGTGGGATCCGGTATGGTCCCGTATTGGGCTGCGTACTTTTGTTGACCCTCTTTTCACTTTAATGTTCCCTCGCGGANGTGGGATCCGGTATGGTCCCGTATTGGGCTGCGTACTTTTGTTGACCCTCTTTTCACTTTAATGTTCCCTCGCGGACCGCCTGCCAGTCCACTGTGGACACACATGTGGGATGAAAACTCGCATTACACTCTTTGCAGTTTATGTACGTCTTTTCGGGGTTCACACAATATTCTGGCCAACACATTGAAACGTTGTTGTTTGGGTACTCACAGGTTGCTGGCTGAAGCTCGTGCTCTGGGAGCTCTGGCTGGCATGTTGTCCACTGTTCCATGTATTGCAAGCACTGGAGCTGATGGTGCCGCAGGGTAATCCATTCTGCACGGTGTAAGCCACTCATATATATTACACGGTGGCATGCAGTACAGCGCACAGATGCTGTGCCAACCCCCGCACACGTGGATCGCACACAGTGGTAGGCAACCGCTGTGAAAGCAAGTGGAGGCAGGAAGTATGCTTCGTATTCGGTCTACAGGTAATTCCATATACCTGCACATATGTTATGTTTGTCGAAGAGATCGAGCATTCGATGTTTTCCGCACTGATCACACTTCCGACAGGTGGATGGTACAGTTGAATTGTACCTCATTTATCAACAGTCTTTCGTATATCACGCGACGCGGTAGCCTGGTACTTAGTTGTAATCGCGGACCATCTACTCGGAAGACAGCGTGTTTTACCGTTTGTGGGCTCCTCGCGCACGTGGAGCATTACACCCGGTCCGGTTATTTACCATTACGTGGTCACACGAGGTTGTGTGTGCTTGATTACCGGTGAGCTGCGACGTCTCAGTCTACTGTCCTGTGCGGGCCTGATCTTCACCACAAAATGGCTGTGCTGACCGCATTCTTACTGATCAAGTAGAACAAAAGGAGAATTTTAAGTCCCAATGTCCTTCTTTCTCCGGATTTGCACACGCACGTTTTTGTTTTTGCTTTATTTTTGCTACACCTGGTTGGGCAAGCCATTTAACATTACCTGAGCGGTCGGGGATAGTAATGCGGACGTCGTCCGGCAACTATGTTTATAAAAGTCAGAATATTACACAATATTACTATTTCAAATAGAATAGGTACCATCTCACTGGGTGAGCACGAAGTCTCAGTTCTCAGGATTGTGGGCCGAACGACCTCATGGCTGTATCCCCTGACACACGCGGTACAAATTTACAGGAAAATGTAATATACAGCCAGTGTATTCAGGCTACCCAACATGACTTTTACTTTATAAATGGAGGATGCCTTCTTGAGGTGTCAATGACATTCTGGATAGGGCCAAAATACAACATTAAATGAGAACTCACAAGTTTCGTTTAGCTCAAGTAAATTGTATTGCCGAATAGTGTACAAAGTTACATGTATAGAATACATATTAAAATGGACCTGACTCACAAGGTCTACCAGTGGCCGTTACTGTTCAAAAAGGCTAAGAATGGTGCGAAAACTTATAGTAATTAAACCTCCCAGGTCGGTAAATTGAGCTGATGGAGGGGTGCTGCGAACGTGGAGAAAACTGTTGGTAAACATAATAACAGTTCCAGTAAAAAAGGTAACCTATTGCAGTTAAGTGATCAGAACAAAATATGAAAGTTCCTTGCGATGCACGTACAGCACCTAAGACCCGTGGAAACAGACTGCCAAGGGTAGCGCAGGCGAACCGCGTTCTCGCTGAGAGCTTGCGCCATTCCCCGAGGTATTCCAGTTTACTGACATCATTACATAAACACGTAAAACATACAGACAATAGGACCATTCAATGTTCGGGATGTACATCCCTTAGCTTGAGGAGAGTTAAGAGTTCCTTCGTAAGCACTATTTTAAATACAAAACATGATTATGTGGTGCCTTGCAGAGCACTTATAAAATTTGGGCCTTTTACGTTTTGGAGCACTCTTTGATGGGAATGGTTAAGATGAAAGAAAGACTTATTTCCCATGCCACTAATTGGCTTGATTAGACATACGATTTCACCCGGAAAATCATATAGAACACACACAAATCCTCTAGCCTTGCTACTCTACACCTAATTAAATATGCACGTGGTTATTCTGCGATTACTACACAATACACTAAGGGTCAATTTCGCAAACATTTCCCTGTGGGCGATCATTTCTAATGCTATTTAATACACATTTTCCTTTCCTAATTACACAGATCTCTCTAGGGACACCACAGGCACTCAGTTGGATCACTTGGTATTGGTCCATGACCCATTCCCCTAGTGAATGCTGCGGACACGTATCAGGAGACACGGTGTACGTGTTCTGCTGACCGCACTGGTGCAACGACTGTGGGCCAATGATGTGATGACAGTGGCTGTGTCAGACCACGTAGGAGTGGTCCACATCACATCTATCATTACTTTATTAAAATTATTGGGCAATAAATCAAAATACTGAATGTTTAAAAGTTGGCTATGTGCAAAACGAAATAAAATTTAAAAATTTATGCTGTTACTTTTGTCCATTCTATTATGTTACAAAATCATTTGTTACGAAAATTGGACAATTGTAAAACACTCTCTAGCATTATTACGGGTAAACGTAATACAAGGTCATTTAAACAAGAGTAAGTTGTGACGGGTGTGACGAATTCAAAGAAAATGATTCTATCGTCTTTGAGAAAATGTGTTCGCCATACAGGTGTAAATGACATGTATTGGCGTGTATCTTGAACCTCTTCGTGTAATATAGCCATGAGCTACTGGTAACCTTGGACATCAGTGTCAGAGAGTATGCTGTGACTGTGAGGATCAGCTGTTTTTGTACAAACATTAGTTATTCTGACATAAGTCACCTTGTATTGGCATTCTCGTAAAAAATAATGACTAAGAGGGAAAAGCATACAGGTTTGTTTCACAACAAATAGTGAAGTAACAAATGTCTGCGAAATTAATGTCTAGACTTCATCCATTTGTTAGATTTGAACAAATTGCAATAAATACGACATATCAGTTGGCTCGCGTCTGCAAACCAGCCCGTTTCTCTTGGCCGTGTCCGAATTCAGGTATATATTTGAGTACTTATATCTTTGCACACTTTACTACAGCTCGATTTACGAAAAAAAATTAAGTGTTCAATTATGCATTAACATGTGTACAGAATAATCTAATTATGTACTGATTCCCTATGGTACTTAGCAGGTCGTGTGCATGGCTGGGATTTCTTTAAGAGTTTCACAAATTTACAAAATATTTTGTTTGCAAGAATCTCCGAACAAAAGTGTTTGACCATGACCGAAGATTTCTTACAATTTTTTATTGAGGACCTGACCCATGGGGTCTTTTCTCATGCCAAAAGGGTTGCCCTTCTATAAGACCTCAGTCTTTTGGTTTGGGGGTGTAATAACCTTTCCTGATATCCGATTTATTTAATTCCTAATTTTTGTTTTTCTACTCTTAGTGATATAACTAATATTTTAAGTGAAATCTGGGTTTGAATTCGCATTGAATTGTGATTTATTTAATGATGAGTGCTGCTTATAATCTAGATGCCTTGTGTTGTCCCTATTTTTTTCCAGTGTTATAACTATACCTACCTCCACCTAGGTAATATATGCGCCTAATTGCTTGATTCTATGTGGTCTGTCTTAACCTATCTACGGAGTGACCATGAAAATGTATTCTACATATTGTGTCCTGTGTCTGGAGATTGATAAGTGCCAGATTATGATTTATAAAATTGATGACCAGTGGGGTGAATGTGTAATGAATTGGAAATCGTGTATGTTTGATATAATAATTACTGGCTTTTAATGTGTACCTGGTAATTTTTTGTATGTATAATAATTGTGGTTTATGATCTGTTGCCCGTTGTGATCTGGAGGGTATCCCTTAGTGTTCAGGGTGCTTGACAGGCCCCTCCAACTAGCGTGGCGCTCGAAGGAGATACTCACCACCGGACTGGCCCTGCCAGGCAATCCCATATTTTGGACTTCCCCGCAAGATCGTCCCTGTGGATGAAATGGATTTGAGAGTTCATTAAGTTGGTTGTTGACATCATACTTTTTTTTCTGTTTATAAGTTATCGTCTTGCATCTGGGTTTGCTGCACGTTCTCTTGATTATTTCTTGCCTGGTGGGTTCTCTGTTTGTGAATTTTCCCATTTTTTGGATTTTGGCTTCGTTTTTTTTAATATAATTTTTTATGGGATGAGTGTATTTTTATCGCTATTTTTGTACTGGTTGAGGGTTTTGACAGATGGGTTGCTATGGTTTGCAATTGTCTGATAGAAGTTTTCTTCAAGTATTTTATTCTCTCTTGTATTGTGTCAATATTTGTTTTGTGATGTATTTCTTCTATTGTGGTTCCCTTTGGTGCTCTTAAAATTGTGCATAATATTTTGTTTTGGGATGTCTGAAGCTTTTGTAGATTTGAGGGTGCTGCTGATCCCCATGTTTCGGCGCCGTAGAGCATTGTTTGTCGTAGGGTTACTTCATACAGCAGTATTATGTTTTTCATTGTGAGTTTGCTTTACTTGATAAGGGGGTATGGCTTGATGGATTTTCCCATTGTTGCATTTGCAGCGTATGTTATGTGGTGTTTCCATTTTATTCCAGAGTCGAAGTGTACAACTAAGTATTTTGTGCTTTTTTGTGGACAGATAAACTCTTTGTAAATTTTTATTTTCTTGTTGTTGTTCTTCTCTTTCGTGAATAAGATAAACGCACTTTTTGTGGGATTAACTTTGATTGCTTCGTGTATATCAACTTTTTATCTTTTGCATATATTACTGTATCGTCTATGTGTAAAGTTGCGTTGTCAAAGTCTGATTTTGGTATGTCTTGTGTGTATAATGCATATAAGAGTGTTGAGAGAACTGACCCTTGGGGGACTCCTGCATGTATGTATATGTATTATTGAGGATTTGCTGCCATCTAATGTGCTATAAAATTGTCTGTCTTTCAGAAAATTGTATATTATTTTCCAGTAGGTGTCTGGTATTTTTGCCTATATAAGTTTCTGGACTAAGAAATTGTGGTGAACTTTGTCAAAAGCCTTTTCTATGTCAATGAAAAGTGCTATTGATTTTTCTCTTTTGTTTTGGCCTTGAATTATATATTTCGCTACCCTGGTTATCGCGTGGTTGGTTGAGTGCTATGCTCTGAAGCCCACCTGATAGTTGGGGAGGACCTTTTTCTTTTTAACGATTTTTTGAAGTCGGATATAAATTATTTTTTCATAAATTTTTGCCATGGAATAGAGTAGACTAATAGGTCTTCGGTCCTGTGGGAAAAGTGCAGTTGTGCCTGGTTTTGGGAGTGATATGATTTTTGCTGTTTTCCACTTTTTTTTTTTTTAGGTATTTAGTGAGTTCTGAGCATTTTATTATATAACTTGGTTTGAGCAGGAAGTTTTTTAAGAGCCTCGTTTGGGGTGTTGTCTGGACCTGGTACTTTGTTGTGTAGGAGTTTTTTTAATGATATATGTTAATTCTTGTTCTGTTATAGGCCGAAGTATGAATTTGTTTTGCTTTCTTAGTTTAAGTTGAATTGAATTCTTGACTTTTTGTAGGTCTTCTTCTTGTATGATGTGATGATGGGGTTCAAACTGTACTTCTAGTGAATCAGCTATTGAGTTGGTTTTTCCTGAGGTGTGTACTTGATTCCATTTTCACCGTGTATAGCTGGAGTAGAGGTTTTAAGCCTCTTCTCCGTTAGTTTACCATTCAACTTCGATATTCCGTTTCTGTCCTTCAGTAAATATTCAATTGCTTTCTCCCATACTTTATTTTGTGACGTTCCACTGCGGTTTTAATAAGTCTATTTTGTGTTGCTAACAATGATTTCATCTCCATGTTCCTTGTTCTCTGAAAAATTATCCTGGTTTTGTTCCTTTCTTTGATGAGGTTTTCTATTTCTGTGTTGTATTCCTGCACAAATGAATTTTTGTGTTTTGATTAAGTTGACTTTTTGATATTATGCTTTATAATATCTATTATTATGTCTGCTTCCATGCTGGTGTCTTCTATTTCATGATCCTAAAGTAAAGAAAATTGAGTTTCAATTTTAATTTCTAAGAGTTTCTAGTAGTGGCTTATTAAAAACTTGTTTACTGTTGGGAAGGTTGATTGAGGCAACAACTGGTAAGTGGTTCGAGCTGCGTTCATGTCTCACTTCTAGATTAGTTATCACAAATAAGTTTGTGATTAATAGTTCCAGGCAAGAGGGAATCAATTTGTTGTTTATTGAATAAAAGGTTGGTTCTGGTGGATCACAGATGCTGAATTTGTGGTGTTCTGCTATGTTTTCCAAAATTCTCTCAATTTTATTATATGTTTTACATCCTCATACTGGGCTTCTAAAGTTGAAGTCTCCTCCTATGAGGAAATTTGATGTCTGTTTCATGATGTGTTGTAAATTTACCTCAATATCTTAATGGTTTTGTGCACTGTTTTGGTTTGCTACTATCATTCCTCCCATTTGTGTTGGAATTATAATAATTGCGTTTTCACCATTTGAACATAAAGGTCTGTGTTTGATATTATTTTTTATGAATATGATAGTCCCCCTCCCCCCTGGACTTTCTCACCTTCCTCATCCCAACCCGCCTGGCTGAAAACACTGTTCGAATCTTGTCTGTCTGTTGAGGTATATGATGTAGTTTGATAGGTTTAATCGTTTTGTTGGGTTTAATCTGGTTTCTGTAATTAGGGCTATATAAATGCCTTCCACTAACATGAACCTTGCGAATTCGTAGTCTTTGTTTCTGATACCATTTGCATTTCAGACGAGAATTTTGAGCTCATTGTCTTCCTTGTCTACGTGCGGATTATTTGTGTTGTTCATTTATTTTTGTTAGTACCGAAGAGTTTTCTTGGCTGGTGTCCATAAGTTCGGAATCTTGTTTTTGGTGTTTTTGTTTAATTTCCTTTATTGGTTGTTCTTCGTCACTTTATCCTGTTATAGCAATTTCTTCATCTGAGTTTTGGCTTTTTCTTTCTTAGTTTTTATGTTTAGTTTTTGTCTTGGTTTTTATGTATAGTTTTTGTCTTGGTTTTTTTTATGATCTTTTCTTGTGGTTCGGTTACACTGGATGTGTTCTGAGCTTCCAGAAGGCCCATTAGGATATCTGTCTGTTTCTGTGTTGAGTCAGAGTGTTTTTCAGCTTCTTTCTTGATTTTTAATATAACCTTTATATCCTTTTGAAATTCTGGTATTTCTAAAAATTGTATTGCTTCCCTTGTTTCTGTTAATTGGGGGAGATCTTCATTTTGTGTGCTTTGTAAAATTAATCCTTTTTCTTCTGTTGGTTTCGGAAGTTTTGTGAGAAAGTTTGGGAAATGTGATGAAGATATTTGTGAAGCCTTTGGTTATTGTATCTGGTTTTCTGAAAGGTGCATATCTTAATTTTGTTCCATATGCTGGTTTGCTTAATTTTTTCCTGCTAGAAACTGCAGTTCTTGTCACTAGCAGTATGTGATCCTTCGCATTTTTCTCAAATGATTTGTATTGAATTGTCTCTGTTACGTGGGCAGTGTTCTGAGTGATTTAATACTCCACATTTAACACATTTCTCCTCTTGGCCACAGCAACTGCTGTGATGTCAAACTGTTGGCATTTGAAACACTGAAGAGGTTTCCTGTCTTTTCTGTTAGGTTCTGATGTAACTCCTATGCCTGCTATAATTCCCAGTTTGTTTATTTTATCCAGTTGTTCCATTGGGACTGAGACTATCAGTAGGGGCATTGGAATCATTTTGTTCTGGTCGGTGGTGTCCTTTCTTTTAATCTGCTTGATGTTAATTACCATTATCCCTTATTCTTCTAGAAGTTCAGCTACTTCCTCTTCTGGGATTGTTGGGATAAAGCCCCTTATTACCCTTGTATAGGATGGGCGAGGCCTGAGCTTGAATATGTAGTGTGTTAATCCATGATTTTTGATGATTTGCGGACTTTTTTTGTAATCCTCTCATGAATTCGGTTGTATTTTACCACCTGATTGTGTGTAGATGAGTCTGGCCCTGGATTGTGTCTCCTTTGAAATGAATTTTGCGGTGCAGATAAAATTTCCATGTGTTGTGAGTACGATTGGTGGAGGGTGGCTGTTATTGATGCCTTCATTGTTGCCTGTTTGTGATGTTTATGATTCTTTTGTTTTATTGATGCCTAAATTATGATATAATACATCCTTGTTTTTCTTCTGTATTCTTTTACTGTTGTCTATGGTAAATCTGGGTTATTTTGATTAGGTGCATGTTCCTGGTCCCTGTCATGCTGGATGCTCGCCCCAGCTGTGTTTGATTATTTGATTCATGAAATATATTTTTGAGGGTTGCCTTATATTGATCTAATACACCCTTGAGACCCTCATTGTGCACAGGGACTAGTCACTCAAAGGGTATGTCACCCAGGGTGGGGCTCGTTTCGGATGAGAGTATGTCCTTACGAGTACGACCTACAGTTACCAAGTTACCTGAAGCAGCCACTGACCAATTGCAGGCTATGTCTTGGGGGACTGACCCTCGCTTCTTTATTTGATGTACTCTCTTCGTTGGCACTGTTAGGTTTCCCGGGGGTGTTTTCTTGGTTATTGTTGCCTCGTGATCTGATGATTGGCTTGCCTTAGTAGGGTTTGTCTTTTTGTTTGAAATCTTCCAGGTTCCTTGTGGGCTTCTGTAAACATCTTCAAGTTCCATTCTTGATTAATTTTGTCTAGTTGAAGCTCATTCCCGATGGACTTCAAAGGGCCCCTTGCTTCTGTGGTTGGCTGGGAAAGCCAGCAAATCTGGGTGCAGGACTCTTCTTACTGGCCGAGGGATCAGCCAATCAGGGTGTAACTCTCTTCTGACTAGCCTAGGGATCAGCCAATCAGGGCGCACCTCCCTTATTCTGAAAACGCCGACCTCTCGCAGTGTGCTGCTCGCCTGATCGTCTCGTCACCGAAACTTCTGCCTATCCCTTGAACTTGCCAAGTCGTCGCAGATTCCCTTGCTGCCTGGAGCGCCTTCCTCTTCCGGTGGCCGACCCAAATCTTGTCTGAATTCTGTGGTGTGGTCCGAATATGTCAGGTTGGTTTCCTGTTTCCATTGGCTGGAATTAATAATTAAACTTTAATTAGAAACTGCAAATACAGATAACATGCCTCCGAATACTAGGTCAATGCTTACTGCATAATTCTTAATGCATAATTTTTTTATTGTAAACCCATCTTTACCCTTGACACCAAACTTCATGAATTCGGACAGGCAGTCTCGTTGTCATTGCTAACAGTTATTAGCTATCTAATTACACTGGGCAACAAAATAAATATTTTTGTAAGTAGTCTGAATTCTATTAACTGATTTAAGACATATATGCATCCCTGAACGCGAATATGACAACAGTTTTTCTAAATCAGGTCAGGTTTTTTAGTTACATTGATTTTAAAAAGGTGCGAGTATTTAATGTTTTTCAGCTTCACCAATGTAAATAGTACTACAAGAAAAGTAACTATTAGAAAATAACAAGTCTCAATTGAATAAAATTACTTTGTTAGAAAATTACAAGTCTCAATTGAATAAAATTACTTTGTTAGAAAATTACAAGTCTCAATTGAATAAAATCTACATACATATATATATATATATATATAAATATAAAGCAGAATGAAGCAGTCTGTTTGTTTGTTCTCGATAAACGACTAAACCGTTGGGCCATTCCGGGCCAAATTTTGCACATGCGCACTTTGGTACCCAGCGCTCCTAACTGTCTACATGAAAAAGTCACTGCTTTAAAAAAAAAGTTAGGGTGGGGTCTTATATATTTCCTCCCCCTCCTCCCATGTAATATCACACATTAGGAGAGCAAGGCCGGGTACACATATTCTAGTAACTTATAAAATAACTTTATTAAAAAATTACAAGTCTCAATTGAATAACAGACAGCCAAGTACCAAAGTATATGTAATTTGTACGTTACATCTTCGTTGTTAAAAAATTATGGCTTGAATTTCCTTTTATTTGAAGTGGTGAAATGTCCAGCGGCAGGGATGTCTCTATTCATATTCCAACTGTAATCCGCCATCATTAATGCATCCCAACGACCTTGATACCTGTTCTCCATTTCCTTCAAGTCTTGGTGGAAATGCTCGCCCTGTTCATCACTCATAGATCCAAGATTTTCAGGAAACCTTTCCATATCTGAGAATAAGTAATGCATTTGATGCTCGTGTTGTATCTGAGGTTCCTGAAAGCAATCGGCATATTGGTGACAAGTTCTGCATAGTTGTTGCCGAGACAGTTTTTCACCACTAGAACAAAAGCCTGTCAGGAAGTTCTCCAAATACAGGTACTGGAATTTCATCACAATGAGCTACAGGATGACGTGCTGATTCAAGATCAGGATATGTCAGGTTGCTCAGGTTGTTTCTGTTTATCCCAGTCACATCAATAGCACAGACGTAGCAGTCAGTGCCATGGTTTGTTGGCTCCCTCCAGACCATGGGAATCCCAAAGTTCAAAGAACTATTACGGCCCTTGGCCCACTGATGCAAATACTCGGTGCAATTCTTGCATACCATATGTGGGCTCTTATTGAGGAGCCGGGTGGTGAGCAGGGCACTGCTCCGGGGGCGTCCCCGAGATGACTTCAGGGGTGTGGGTAGTGCTCCGGCCAGACCACACGCTTAGTAACTGAGTGCTAGGATCTCAGGCCTTGTGGTAGGACATGCTTGGTGCGATCTGGTAAATTAGATCGGGGCGACGCTTGGTGTGGCCTGATGAACAGGTCGGAGCTACTGGTCGTGTCTGCGTTGAGAGGGCATGATCCCTCTTCCCCGCATATTGGGAGGCCGGGGTGCGGAATGGCCATAATGGCTAAGAGCATCCCTTTAACAAATAAGAGCATGGCTTCAGTTGTGTATCGTATNGTATCGTATATATATATATATATATATATATATATATATATATACCATGTGCGGTGCCCAAGCTTTATCTTGGTCACCTTGCGCCATACTGAAATAAGCAAGGTAAGCACATTTTACGAAACTTGTTATTGATTTCCTGTTAGGTAGAAGTGTGTATTCACCACAGATGTAACAGAAGACATCAGACTTATTTCTGCAAGATCTTCTTAACGATACCATTTCATGCAATTAGAACCTGTAAATAAACAAAAGNCATCAGACTTATTTCTGCAAGATCTTCTTAACGATACCATTTCATGCAATTAGAACCTGTAAATAAACAAAAGTTATAATGAAGAGCAACTTCGTCGCAAAATGTGCGTGATGAGATGAAAAGTGTGATGGGTAGTTACCATGGTAACTTACAAGAAGGAAGTTTGTCAAACTTGCTATAAAATATTTTAACACTAGGTCTTTTGTATGAAACATGAATCGTGAATATTTCCTGACATTAATCTTACATCAGTAACCCAAAAACATATCCAAGATTCAGTGTTATTCCGTGATAGCGGAGGAATGATGGGTGTAGTTTTTTTTAGGAGAAAATAGATCGGTACCTCCAAACCAAACTGTCCTAAGTCCATTTTATTAATCTTAATATTATTCAAATAGTGTTCTATTTAGCAATATATCAATCAACATATTCTATCAGTAGACACAAATTTCGCAAATGTAAATTAATGTCTTGATGTAATTACTGAGGAGATTAGGAATACTGCGAAGAATTCAGGTTCTTTCATGTGATTCTTCTAAATTTCTACAAACATTGGCAATGTTGAAAATCGGCGTATAAAAAAAGTAACACTAAAAGTGATGACCCGTAATATTAGGTGCTATACTTTCAAGAAATAATAATTAATTGGCAAGGTGTTAACTGGACAAATGTATGTGAAGGTACTGAGGGTACATGGCCAACATATGATACCTGGCCCTTTTCCCCAGGGGGTTGGGTAATCCCATAGAGGTAAAAATAATGGCGTTCTCTTGTTAAGGGTTAAGGGACAATAACTGAAAAAGTTGACCTGATAGAGCAAAACCAATGTGATTTTTTGATTCAGTGCATCATAATTATCCAAAATTAGTTATAAAAAGTGAGACTATTTTTTGACTGTTGACCAGTGTTACTTTTAAAGAATGTATCTTACAAATAACTTAATAATTATGGAAATTTATAGGGTAAAATAAAGAAATAAATAATATTTCAATTTGATTTACATTACTTTTGTTGTCTTACTGATTGTACATGTGTTTTGCAATTTCGATTGCTTGTTTCACAATAGCTTTTGTACGTTAGGATCATATCTCTATTTCTAATTTGTTGTTCAGAACTTTCTTTGAGGTGCACATTGCAATAATTATTTACTCAGTTCAAAATCCTAAGCTACAAGCAATAAGGTGGGCTACTAAAATTTTAGTAAAATAATTACATAGTTTATCAATAGTAACCACAAGCTGCTTCTCAAGAAGGCGGCACATATGCCGAAAGTATGCGAGAAGTATATATCTTCATATACTTGTATACTTGCCTATTTCATTTAAAATGTGGATAGCACTTGTCATGTTACTTCCGGGGACAGGTACGCAAAAGTATGCATTTCAGGCGAATTCGGAGACAGTCTTTGTAAACACACATTAAATGTTTTTTTCCTTGTGAAGTAGTTACAAGTCCAAAGATTTATAAAGGTCCATTTGAGTAGTTTTTATTTCCTACAAGATAATATACATGATTCTTATTACTTTTTTCATAGAATTATCGCCGCAGGCCATATAAAAACGACTTCTTTATATGGACAATTTATTATTTGGATTAGTTTTCCTGTCTGCTGCTCATTATGAGCAAAATAAATCAAAATTCCAACAAAAGTTTACGTTTATATCATGATGATAATCCTCACTGCGTAAATAACTCTATTTATGTCTTAGACAGTATTATTGCACAGTTTAGATCTTAAAATAATTTTTTTTTTATAAAACAATTTAACATATCTATATTATGTGGTATATCGTGATATGTTATATTTTAAATGGTACTTTATGTTGAAAAAAGTACTTCGATTGGAATTTATAACAAAGCCATCAANCGTGATATGTTATATTTTAAATGGTACTTTATGTTGAAAAAAGTACTTCGATTGGAATTTATAACAAAGCCATCAATTATGCAATCTCTACTAATAATCACACTTTGGGTCCAACCAACTCGACAAATAACATTAAAAAATACTTCTATTCCTTTCACATATAAAATGCCAAAAATGTAGGCCTAATAATTGTTAGGAAACTTATCTTGACCAATAATATTACAGATGTTAAGTGGTTCACGTGGTATATATACAGTGCTGCAATCCCTTGCCNAAACTTATCTTGACCAATAATATTACAGATGTTAAGTGGTTCACGTGGTATATATACAGTGCTGCAATCCCTTGCCCAGAAATTGTGTAGACCCACCCTCCTCCAAGCTCCAGCCAATCACGAATTTAATTAAGTTACAAACTCTGCCCAACTCAAAATACGCAAAATTATTGTATGTTTTTCATACTAAACCAACTTTAAAGTATTTTCTATCTGTAAAAAATGATTCCTTATAATTTTACGTATTTTAAGCGCTTAATATTATCTTAACATCAACTAATAAATGAAAACAGACACCCAATTCACAGTACCACTTCTACTGTCACAGCTCGGGTTTCATCGTTTCAAATTATTTATCTTAACTAACCTAGAGGAAATCCCCCATATCCTCCACAATAAATTCAAAGGAAATTTTTTTACCAATTTACCAACCTTTTTATTAATTTTAACAATTATTACAATAACTACAATTATTAAAAATTCTGTTCTATACCAGGGATCTTGAATTTCACTGCATTTCCCCTCTCTTTTGTAGGTAAAGTGTTCGGGAATAACGTTTGGTACAATCATGCCCCAGGGACTATACTTGACCACAAAACACTATATCCGGCACACGAACGCTGCGTACGGGTGGTAAAATGACATTATTAAGGAAGGTCTGGGCACGGTGGGTTAGCTACCCCTAACCCAGACCCAACTATTGATTACCAGCTGAGAAGTGAAGGGCCCTCACAGGTCTGTACTTCCCTCGCGCTGAGGGTTCTACAATGACGATAAATGGNTACCAGCTGAGAAGTGAAGGGCCCTCACAGGTCTGTACTTCCCTCGCGCTGAGGGTTCTACAATGACGATAAATGGTGGTGGCGGATTGCTATAGCAGATTAACGGATTCATAACAGTTCACATAGGCCTACTTTCAGCACATAATTACTTTTTATATAATTTGGCATATCCGAAAATGTTTTAATGTCATTCCTTAGATCTCTTTTAACTCATTATTTAGATAATAAAAATTTTTCTCAACTTTACTTTATAAAAAATGTGGTAAGACATTTATTTGTTGAAATTGTAGACCTACAAATGATTATAGATTATTATGATCTGATTTTAGTTGAGCTGAAAAACACTATAAAAATGCAGATTTATTCTACAGCAACATCACAATTTTAATTTTTCAAATGCACAACCCACAAAAAAAACTTAGTTTTGTTTGCTATTAATTCTATTTTTACGGCCCTTCTGTGGCAAGCCACGCCATTCAAGTCATCGCCATATTTGACCTACGGAATGGCTTTCGATATTTTTTTGGAAAATTCAAGCCACAGCAACATTATTTGATGTCGGGCTTACAAACACCACTGTATCAATGCCTTTCTTATTCCAATAAACTATTAATTCCTGCAAACAATACCTTTTACCCATTCAAATACATTATATAGTCAGCAATGTTTGTACAAAAATAGCTGACACTAACCACGATTCAACGCANTACCAGCTGAGAAGTGAAGGGCCCTCACAGGTCTGTACTTCCCTCGCGCTGAGGGTTCTACAATGACGATAAATGTTGGTGGCGGATTGCTATAGCAGATTAACGGATTCATAACAGTTCACATAGGCCTACTTTCAGCACATAATTACTTTTTATATAATTTGGCATATCCGAAAATGTTTTAATGTCATTCCTTAGATCTCTTTTAACTCATTATTTAGATAATAAAAAATTTTCTCAACTTTACTTTATAAAAAATGTGGTAAGACATTTATTTGTTGAAATTGTAGACCTACAAATGATTATAGATTATTATGATCTGATTTTAGTTGAGCTGAAAAACACTATAAAAATGCAGATTTATTCTACAGCAACATCAAAATTTTAATTTTTCAAATGCACAACCCACAAAAAAAACTTAGTTTTGTTTGCTATTAATTCTATTTTTACGGCCCTTCTGTGGCAAGCCACGCCATTCAAGTCATCGCCATATTTGACCTACGGAATGGCTTTCGATATTTTTTTGAAAATTCAAGCCACAGCAACATTATTTGATGTCGGGCTTACAAACACCACTGTATCAATGCCTTTCTTATTCCAATAAACTATTAATTCCTGCAAACAAAACATTTTACCCATTCAAATACATTATATAGTCAGCAATGTTTGTACAAAAATAGCTGACACTAACCACGATTCAACGCANTTTTACCCATTCAAATACATTATATAGTCAGCAATGTTTGTACAAAAATAGCTGACACTAACCACGATTCAACGCACGTGAATGCTCTGAGCCAAGGTGTCCATTTTTTTTTGTGCCAAATTATGTTAGAATGAGAGTGGTGAGTGACAGTGAGCAATCACACTTTCAAGTTCAGACATGGCCTGAATTCGATAAAAATTCAAAGCAAAAACCCTTTCACATGATCAAATTTTTATTCAAATTACCACATTTATCTATTGGATTCAATTTATGAAAGCTATATGTTGTCAACGATCATCATAATTGCTACCATTTTATCTTTCGATTGCTTCAAAGTATCGTTTTCCTTCTAGATTTCCAAATTTTTAACTTTTTCTAAATTTTCTTGAATAAAAAATTTTAATCGTCGATCACTTATTTTCTAGCCATATAATTAATTTACAAAAAAGAGTCATCAGAATAATCCCGAATCAACAGTCACCAGAATATTGTAGGTAATATTATAACAAAAGAGTTTTTGCACTTATTTTTAAGTTGTTACAAATAATGAGGCATATTAAAAAAAAATTGTAATAGTATGAAGATGATTTATTGTGGTTTAGCCAATTATGTTCGTGTCATGCTTGAGTCGCAGATACTTCTTAAAAACTTTACTTCTGGTATTTCTTATTCTGGTTTCATTAAAAATTTGTTATAAATTTAATGTGGAGACCATAAAGCTACTTGAATGCGATTCATTGAAAGGTAAATAAAGTGATTATATAGTTAAAAACAATTTATTTCATGTAATAGGAATTTTTCTTGGAAAATCAATGACACTTTTATTGATACCATCAAAAAATTACCCTCTACAATACAACCATGAGAAATATTATTCCAGTACAAACTTAATTTTTCGAATTATCGCACTTAAAAAAACCAAATTTTTGAACTTATTTGTTAATAGTTAAAATCGTTTACTATTGGTTAACATGCATGTGACATAGAGGTACATGTTTTGGTCTCGCCATTTAATATGATTTTGCTTCAAATGTCTCTGCCATCGACATTGTTTGAATTTTTGTCGACGTTACAAATCTCAGTTTTATTACAGAAATAAGTAGTGTGCTTAAATTTGTAGGAAAATATATTATGAAAGAATTTTACTCTCTCGAATAACCAATTTTCTTTTAGACTCTATATTTATGCTTAATTTGAATATAACCTGCAAACTCATACCTCACAATTCAGAAGAACACGAAGCCTTTAGGGGCACATTTGACGGACATTCTTTTTCCGTAAGCATAATAATTATTAACACCATTTTGGAATTCCAGTTTATTTAAACTAGTCTTATAAATTGAGAATAACATTAAGCTTCTACAGATTAAGTTAGCATGACACAAATTTTATTTAATATATTTTTTAAACATTGTCCTAAGTATCGGGCATAAATACGAGCATATAACCTCAAAATTATGAAGCAATTTTCAATGCTAAAATTACTAGTAGTTATATTTGACATAGGTTGTTCTCGGATATTAATAACAAGGTGCAAAAGCAAGTACCTGGCACTATAAACCATGTAAGATTTTTGGAAAATTAAAGGCAGTATCTTGTAGGCCGTACAGAACCGGCTTTAAAATAAACATTACCATGTTATAGATTAAGCCAGTGCAATTGCGGTAAGAAAAAAATTACTTAATGTTGGACAGATTTTTACATACAGAGCATGTAATTTTGCAGCAAATTCCGCAGTATTTTACTGTTCTTATCTAGGTTTAGACATATTTCACGTTTTTTTTTTTNATGTAATTTTGCAGCAAATTCCGCAGTATTTTACTGTTCTTATCTAGGTTTAGACATATTTCACGTTTTTTTTTTTACTTTAAATGTTTGTGCCTATTTTATCAGGAGTACATATTGTTGAATTTTTGGTTAGTAGTACTATNTTTTTTTTTTACTTTAAATGTTTGTGCCTATTTTATCAGGAGTACATATTGTTGAATTTTTGGTTAGTAGTACTATGCGACATTTGCTGGTGTAAAGTAAAGTAGTTATGAGAAGTAAATGGTGTTATGGTTGGCCGCATATACAGGAAGTGAAGTTAAGAGACGTCCAGATTTGTCAACAGATAGAACAATGGCGGTTATTCATACTTGTATAATGCAGACATCTAACCGATAATAAATGGTAGTAAATAAGTTTATATGAAAAATCTTGCGTATTTTGTTTATGTCAATAAGAATACAAGACATAACAGTGTTCGATGACACAGTAATAACTCTAAAATTCTACAAATAACACACTATAAAAATTTTTCTTTGCACATGTTATCCACTAAGGTATTTGCATGTAAACAACAAACCCAACACGTATACTAATGCCACAGGCACATAATCTTTTCGTCATTAATTTTCCAGTGAAAAATCGTAGTATATTTTAAAATAAGTTATTAAAGAGTTATACACATATAAATAAAGAAAAGAAAACAGTGTGAGTCTTAAAATTTATCATACTGTCACCTGGTAGGCAGAAAGAATTTAAAACATATCCCCATTTAATTCAATAAATATTTGAACATCTGAAATATCCTTAATATGAATAAAAATTTGCAAATGCCAAAGGGCCTTAATAAAAATTTAATTTTATAAAAGTTATTTTATCAACATTAGCGGCTTGATAATATATTTTATAAAAGATTTTGTGCAGTTGTTCCAACATTGGAGAGAACAGGTAGTCTGCTGCAACATCAAAGCTGCTAATATCTGAAAATGATTAGTATAAAATGCTTTATGATTATCGTAATCGTGATAATAAAAACCGTAACAAAAGTTTAGAAACATACAGAACCATTTTTGGTGTGTTGCAAGAAAATGGACACTACACTATCGACGACATGAAGAAAAAATTAATGGATTGAAGAGCAAGTATCATGCTGAAAAATAGCAGGTTAACATATACTAGCAACTTAACATTAAATGAAAGTGCAAATGCACAAATGTATTACATTATCCCAGATATACCTACAAGTGTAAAATGTAAAACACTGAAAAAAGTAATAGACAAATGTCACAAATTTCTAGAAGTAGTTCGTGGAGTGGAAGGAGATGACACCTTCAAGCCAAATGTTTACTGGTTCAACAAGATGCAGTTCTTGGAATCTTTGACAACACCCGACGAATCAACATCTAATTTAGATGAACAACGATGTGTGGTTGGAGATGGAAAAAGGTAGAAATGTTGTAGATGCCCTGTTACTCGTGCAAAGCTCTGGCAGGAAACACTTACCAGAGGCATCATGCTGGTTGCTTACCGGCTACTGTGCTGTGGTGAATCGTGGCCGAATCACCCAGGTAGCTAGGCTGTGCTCCCGATCCTCTATGTCTCAATTGAAGATGAGTTAATTACGGTGTGTTAGACTGCTAGCCGTGGGCAGCCGCTGTTGGCCCAGTACTGCCACGGATGCCCGTTGTGAGGTGGACAATTGTGCTGGTATGAAATCAACTAAATGAGGAGTTGTAAGGCCACTACACATGCCAATTAAATACTGATGCAAGTACATTTTACACAGAAAAAACAGTTAAAAATCCGAGAAAAGTGTGGGTTGGTGGATCCAGCTCCCTATATGCCTTTCAGCTGCGAAGCCTGCTATAAAAACGATTGACTTGGGGTTTATTTATTGACATTTTTACACAATACTTACCATGGGGACGATAATCACGTCGTCGTTAAGCAGATCTGACGCACTAAGCCTTTCGGGTGCTAACGCGGAAAGCTAAGCTGGTGGTATATGTAAGTCTGCAAGGGTGGGGAGTTGCTTCTCCTGTTCGATGAAGTTACATTAAATTAAAATGTTCCAAGCTAGATAAGTGAAAACAATTGGTCTTGATTGCAGACAAATATAAGTAGATGAAGTGCCTGGGAGTCGCGGACCACTCTGCACTCCGAAGAATGGCGGCTTGACACTCAATGGCTACAAACGTCATTCTGGCCACTTTCCGCATAGAAGCTGTTAGTACGAAATGTGTGAGCATAAAAGAAACTGATAATAGGTTTAAACCCTTAATTATTACAGTGAATCAATGTTTTTGGAAATTCACCATAAATCTACCAGTAGTTAAAGTTCTGGTTTGTAACAGTGTACGCTGGTTGAGAGAATTTCCGAACATCAGGTTGTTTATATATTTTTATTAGGAATGCAATGAATAAATTCACACATGCAAAATAACTTTATAACACAGGGAACCCTAATTAAATACTTTGATAAAATATTTTCTAATAAACATTTAAAGGTACAAAAGTTTTTCATTGTATTAATATGCGGCCATTTGCCTTTCTTAGACTTAACCATTCACACAAAGTGCTTTATTTATTTACAAATGTGTTTGCGAAGTTGTGTACGAAAATTTATAGGTTGATGTTCCGGTGCACATCCACCAGATCCACCGATGTTCCCAGCCGGATGAATAGGTGGATACATCGGTTCAACTGAACTCGACCAAAACATTATTTCCGAACGCCTGATCAACATCGGTGGTTGAACCGGTTAATTTTTTAAAATGAGGGAAATGGGGAAAAAATTCCCTCAGCTAAATAGTGACTGGATATTTGTACTGACGAAAACGTATCTGTTCTAAAACACACACATACTTCTTAAATATTCATAAAAACATAATTTTTTGTTTTTTGGTTTATGTGCAGATAGTTCTGAAAAAGTATCTATGCTAGTCTGTAACCCTCGCAACTGCTGAAAATAATATTCTACACTTACTACATATAAAGAATTTACAATACCTCTAGGGAGGTTCCAGGGATGCTAATGCGAGTCCCCGCCTTACCTAGCTTACCAGGTTAAGGTGAAAACTGGTGAAATTGCCAGTCACAATAACTCAGTGAGCGTGAGTTAGTAAGGGTCATGCGGTCGCCAGCTCGTATGTCCCTGGAGTCCTCTGTTGACCTGTTGTGCTTGTAAATGACTAATTTACCAATAATAGAACATACCTAGTGGTATGGTTGGGTTGTAGTCTACCTCGCACACCTTACTTACATTTGTTACGTCTGCAATAGGGTGCAGCGCCCGAAGTACCCAGAAAGGTAAAGCAATTAAAACACTCGCAGTTTTACAAGATGTTTACTTACTCTTGTGGTACATATGTAGTTATGCTAATATGATAAACATATGCAGACCCAGCACTACGATCTGCCACTGACAATTACTGTTCAAAAGTCCTAAACCAGGGAAATTATGTGCAGTTATGCAGTACATGTTAAGTTCAGTTTGCAGTTACAGAAAGCAGATGGTCATCCCTTTGACACTAAATATAAAAATGCTCCAGTAAATTACATACTATTGAAGTGAAAATGAATCGAGTATAAAATGAATGTGCCAATGGGGTCAGCGAATAGCTAAACTCCTGTGCTGCTGGCCGGCCTGAATGCTGAAGCCAGACTAAAATCATGGTGTCAGCTTTCGCTAATGGTGGCCGAAACCAGCTCCAAAATCTGGGGGCAAATAAAATGACCCATCTTAATGATATTTAAAATGCTACAAAATACAATTTCATGGCTAATAACATACTGGTGACATCCTCGTGTTTAATTAAGGGCCCATTACGTTTCTGACTATGACTTCACTGGGAATGTCAATGCACTAGTAAAATAAAATAAAAACTATAAGGCCATGATAGGCAGTCTGCTGCAAAGAAAATACATAATTACACTTAAACAAACTGAACATAATTAAAAGAATAAAAATTAATGGAATAACGTTTTTCGAAATTGTACAACCATTCCTGGTATATTTTGCAGACAGGCGAGTCCAAGTGTTCCAGCTTGGGTGGGCTGGGTGAGTTTATCCTTGAAAAGAGGTGTGGGTAGCCAAGGTCAATTGATGTTTTAATTAAAATATAATATTTTCTTTACTGGCTACAGTATTTGTTGGGCTTTTGCATGCTTTAGGATTTAATTCCAAACTGTTCAAACATGCTTGGGGTCATGTCGCACATATTCCTCAGCCAGCAGGTCTTTCAACATGACGTATTAGGGGAAGGGTGCTGATCTTCTCTTCGGTGGCTGCTAGACCCCGCAGTCCCCCAGGGGGCCCATCATGCCATTAGCCTCAACAGTTTGTCGGTGGCTGAATCTGGTATCATAGCCTCAGCTGGTAATGCCCACATGAGCACGGTGTGGTGCTGGCTGCTGGTGGCTCAGGGTTGTGTACCCTGGCAGTTTTGACGTGTTTTGCCATCATTCATGTTGATTTGCCCCACAATTTCGGAAAGTCGCTTGGCATGTAAGGGGTTCCAGGGATGCTGATTTTGGTCACCCCCATATCCGGCTTACCAGGTTAAGGTGAAAACTGGTGAAATTGCCCTGCACAATAACTCAGTGAGCATGAGATAGTGAGGGTCGAGCGGTCGACGGACTCTGTGTCCCTGGAGTCCTCTGTTGATCTTTGGTGCTTGTAAATGATAAACTTACCTATCAGGTTCACTTGTTGCTGGCGACATTATAGGCGACCTCGCATGCATTACTTACACTTGTTCCTGCTGCAATAGGATGCAGCACTCGATGTACCCTGAAAAGTGAAGCAAATTAAACACTCGTGGTTATTCAAGATGTTTACTCACTTTTGTGGTACATATGCACTTACGCTAATATGTCAAACTTTTGCTGACTCAGCACTGTTGTCTGCCATTGACCATTGCTTTTCTAATAGTGAAAGCCATGGAACTTTGTTGCAGTTACGCGGTACACATTAAGTTTTATTTGCAGTTACTGAAAGCGGGTGGTCACCCCCTCGGCACTAAATACAAAAAGGTTCCGGTTAAATACTATTGGAGTGAAAATGAATGCATCATAAAATTAATGTGCAGTGGGAGTCCGCATGGAGTGAAATTCCCGTGCTGCCGGCCGGCCAATGTGCTAATTCAAACGAAAATCATTGCGCCTGCTTCGGCTGATGGTGGCTGAAGCCGGATACAAAGTTTAGAGGAAAAATAACATCATCACTCTTAGTGGTAATTAAAATGCTACACAATATAATTCATGGTGAATAACATACTGGTGTCATCCCCGCGTTTAATTAAAGGTATATTACATCTGTGAATATGACATCAAGGGGGTTGTCAACACACTAGATATATGAAACAAAAATCGTAAAGCCTTACTAGGAGGTCTGCTGCAAATAAAATAAATAATTGCACTTTTCCGCACTGAACACAATTTAAATAATAAAAATGAATGGCATAACGGTTGCCGGTATGTTTCGCCGATAGAAGATTCCTAGTGTTCCTGAAGGGTTTTTTGGGATCATTTAGCACTGATTCCTCAGCCAGCAGGCCTGTCGACGTCACGTACTGCAGAGGATGCCAGTCGATGCGGTGCGAGCTGTGCCGATGTTCCCTCAAATTGATGAGGCACCTGATGGTGTTGGCTTTAGAGGGGACACCATATTGGACCGCCAGAAGGAAACGTGATCATCATGCACTCAATAGGGATAATTCGTTTTTGTTATTGAATGCGTTTTGCAATCAGGGATGTTAAGTTTAGAAATATGAGTGCAGTGTTGTTTAAGTTTACCTTTGGCATACGCTCTCCTGAACCTACTCTGCCATTTGCTTCAACATCTACACATAGGAGTTTGAAATTGGCATCTGAAAGTGCGAACAACACTATGCTATAGCAATGTATATAATTGAAGGAATGGGACCCACTGCGTTTTGAGCAACAAATGTGGATGTGTTTTCCGTCCATGGCACCAACTGTATTGAATACATTCCATTTGTCCTGGAACTCCTTTACGATTCTTTCCCATTCCTCTACAGTTGTTGGCACCTATAACATAGAGAAAGAAAATAAATGAAATACATCAAACTGTCTGTAATATTTATACAAAGTGGATTTTGTTTTACTTTGTTAATAAAAATGTGTTTTCCAGGCTAATTCACCTAACCCACCGAACTTGTCAGATATATATATATTACCTCAACAAGCGGAGACATAACAGAAACATTCAGCAAAGTAGGGCCAGAAAAAGAAAATTGAATTAATATTGTTTACTGTCTCAAGCATCAAAAGCAATGACAGAAATGATTCTAATAATCAAAGAGACAAAAGTTAAGAAGCTAGATACCACTCAACCGATTGATCCAGTTGATGTGTTAGCGAAATTTGTAGTAGAGGAACTACGAATTAGTTCTACATGAAATTCCTCATGCTATGTTAAGACATTTGGCGATTGTTTTGTTTAGTAATTTTTTTTCAAATATACTGTTTAAATTAATCCTACATACAACAAATGAACAAATAAGTTTTTTCAAAAATATTTTTATACACCAATATTTTCTGAGAAAGGCGCATCAATATATTTTTTGTTTGAAATGGTAATATTTAAAATTGACATGATGAGAGGGAATTCCGTTTAACATTGATTCCCAATTTGAAGTTCGTGGCTGCCAGCTTGTTGCCAGGGTTGCTAATAAATCATTATGAAAATAATGCTTCATGAAAATAATGCATTGTTATTACTATACAGTCCAATAAAAATTCTCCCCACTATCTTACTATATTTTATGCAATTTAATATGCATCTCAGGTAGAAAAAGTGTATTATTCTTTTCATTAGTTATTATTTGAAATTTTTTTTTGGCAAATAGTAACTTTTTTTTAATTAAAATAAGCATATTCTTTTTAAAATATTTGGAAACTTCATTGTTAATTTTGTGCATAGTTCAACCATTCTTCCATGTTCATCTCGCTTAAATCAATCAGCCAGTGATACAATAAAAAGAGTTGGCATATATTGCAATAGCAGATCATAATATGATAATGTATATACCTACATTAATTCATTCCAGTAAATTGTACTTTGTCTGGCTTCGTGTTTCGGCAAGACAAAGTAAAGGAAAATTTTTACATATTTCGATATCACATCTTATTGTTTCCCAACAGAGCTACTGGTACTGCTCATGTTGTGTGTCACTGTGTAGTGTCACAGGCTGCTACAGTGGCCCGCTCGGTGCCAAGTGGCAGAATATCCTGAACCGGCGGAAGATACCGACTTGGAGTGCTTTGGAGCATTTGGCATGATTGAAGCGACACTAATCCGCTCTCATGGGAATTGACCCAGCCTAGCTACTCTCAGTCATGGTCGCTACAGCGACACACCACATTCGTGCCTTAGTGACAAAAGTCGGCCTGACATACTATTGTTATTTCTGAGCAATGTATAAAAATAGATGGAAGCTACTACAAGCGAAGCATGTGTCGTATGCATGTTGTATTTTATTTAGTTTCGTGGTCTCAAAAATCTAAGAGATAGAAGCACATTCAAATTCATAAATTAATTATTTACAGTAGTGTGACTAGCACTTCTTGTGTCCCATGATGCTGTGTAGTATCACTTGTCACTGCACATCATGGCCTACTCGGCGAGCAGCGACTGATTATCCTACGCAGGTGACAGATGGCGACTTTAAGCGCTCTGTTGGAACAAGTGGTGCATTGCAGCGATACCACTTCCTGTATCTTTTTTGAACCTGTTATTTCAGTCGATCTCGCTACAGTGACATGTGACATTCGTTTCGCAGTGACAAAGTCACAGCAACAGCAAATATTTTCACCCCTTCTCATAGACGAGTTATACCGCATATTCGTTTTCTGTGCATATACCCAACNATGGCGACTTTAAGCGCTCTGTTGGAACAAGTGGTGCATTGCAGCGATACCACTTCCTGTATCTTTTTTGAACCTGTTATTTCAGTCGATCTCGCTACAGTGACATGTGACATTCGTTTCGCAGTGACAAAGTAACAGCAACAGCAAATATTTTCACCCCTTCTCATAGACGAGTTATACCGCATATTCGTTTTCTGTGCATATACCCAACATTGACCTACCCCAAAAGAACACAACTGTCGTAGGTACATGGTCTACAGTAGTGAATGTGTTTGTTTAAATCTTAGTTTTTAAATGACAAATACTATTATTTGAATAAAATACAGTGATAAGCTTGTTTGTGTACATCTTAATTTTTAAATGACAAGCATTATTATGTTAATAAAATATTTTTGCCAACTTGAATTTAATCAAACTGCATCATAATTGGTTAGGCGAAGTATAAATACTTTTTAAAACATTTGTTTACAAATAAGTTTTATAACCTAACATCCACACAATGCCATTTTCGCAAGACATGTTGGCAGAAAAGCAGTTCAATGTTGGAACACAGAGATTGGTCGTGTGCATTCAGCGAGATCGGCCTACTTCATATTTATTATATGCACATACTGTCCAGTTGCTGGGAATAGTTGTAACTACCAGCCTTTCCTCAATGATGATTGGGTTTCATAAATGGGTTATTTGCCTTGAAATCACAAGCCCCAATGTCAGAACCAAGTATTCATCCATTCTCAAATAGTTTATATAACTTCTTTGATCTTCCACAATCAGCACTTGCAGAAAATTCTGATCAATCCCCTTAAACTCGTGCAGAGAAATCCACTATCTCACCTGTAAAATATTTAAGTTTTTATATTTTTTTTCCTGATGTTTACATGACTATGGTATCGTCACCTGAATGGGACAGGAGCTTTAAAACATAACAAAAAAAAGAGATGCGGATGAGTAGTACAGACTTATTCTATCACAAGTTCTTCTCACCAGGACGAAGATTTCCTCTAAAACCAACATAGCTCCACAACGTCTGTCCGCACCTGAGGCCGGGCTCTTCTCATCTCGTCCGCGAAAAAGCGCTCCAGGTCGCCATCTTTCACTGGCACAGGACATTCCACTGCTGCTCGCAGAGCAGGCAACGCCGGTATTCACAAGAATGTATCAGGTACCAAGTTTTTAGACTTGGTATCAGCTTTTGATAATGTCAATCTTAAACTCCTTTACAGTAAAATTTTTAAACTGGGTTTACCATATACCCTTACACGATGTATACATTCTATGCTTAGCATACTTTGTTATATGCCTAGAGTTCCTGATGGAGCAGATTTTGTGCATCAGGTGTCCAATGATTTGGTTAAAGGTAGTACTCATAGTCCCTTGCTGTTTATCTAATATACTCAAGACATCATATTTCAACTGGGCTGCCATGTTCGTTCTATTCAGTAATTTGATTACGTTGTGCTTTGGGTTCAATGTATTCCCTATGACAAACTTGTATTTCGTTGACTACTGCCCTTGATTCATTATCACTTTGGTTGGATGAACATGGTTTTAATCTTTCTGTGTATAAGAGCCGCACCCTCTATTTCGCGTGTAAACTGACCCCATTACTGCTACCTTTTCCAACGCTACAGAGATTCTCTTCTTCCCTGTGTGACAAAGGTATAGTGTTTGGGTATATTTTTAGAGGCTCGTGGGGGATGGACTACCTATGTTGATTGCACTATTACTAAATGTCGTAAAATAAGTAACATTTTAAAGACTCTCGCCCATTACCATTGGAGTTCTAGCTTTTTTGCTCTTCGTTATTTTTATGTATCTACCATCCAGTTTTTTTTAGATTACGGTATTCCGATTACTGGGCAGCTGCCACTACTTTTGGTGAACAAATAGGAGTGTTTACCTCAGACTTATTCTTGGTGCATTCTCTCCTATTCCCATTATGGTCTTTTGTATGGAATTTTTCCCTGTTTCCTCGTAGGAATGTTTTAGGCTGTTCCAAGGTAAACCTTTATTTGATCTGCTCTCGTAGCTCTCGCGTAAGGTGTATTGCACAGGCGGTTGACAAACTTGGTTACGTTCTACCGATCGTATTATTAGCGATGGCATACTTTGTTCGCCCTTCTCCTAGATTATTGCGTCGTTTGCAGTATGAGGTTTTGTTTCGTTTTCCTTATTCTGTCTTTCTATCTCCTACTAGAAATGTTTCTCCGATTGTCATTCAGCAAGAATTTAATGCTAATGTTGCCAGATATCCTGACTGTACTTTAATTTACACAGATGCTTTAAAAACTGTTTAAGGTGTTGGGTTTTCTTTAATTTTATTCGTCACATAAATGTTTTGGACTCTTTAAGTTCCCTTCCACCGCCACCGTTTATTATGCCGAAACTTTTGAATTGTATATACCTTTACATTATATTTACGAATTCCAAGTTTTAAATCTTCTGATTATATCGGATTCACGTAGTTCATTTAAGGTCTCGTCTTCTCCTACTCTCTATAAAAAGGTGCTTATATGGCTCAAAAGGGAATAGTGTGTTCTTTTGGATAAACTACATGTAACTGTCCTCTTCATGTATGTACTGGGGCATGTAGGGATTCAGAAGGAAGATATGGTGGATAAACGTGCGAAACGAAGTTTTTGGCAGGGTGTCTCGAAGCCCCTACTTTGGTATTTGATTTTATATCCCATATTAAACGGGAAAATTGTCTGGTATTGGAAACAGATGTGGGAAAATTAAACTTCGATTTCTAATTCTATATATGGTCGTTTATTTCCTGCATATTCTCGGCAAGGATATCATCATTTTAGTTCCTGTAGTTTAGCAGTCACTTATTTTAGACTCCTTTCTGTTCATAATGCATCCCATCTCATTTGTTGTCCTTCATGTAGTCCCTAATCCTCTCTGTATCTGCAGTGCCTGTAGTGCAGATTTGACCCACTCTTGTTTCAGTGTTCCAATGTCCATGATCGAAGTTCTTTTTATGCCACCCTTAAATTGCTTCGTGTGAGGTTTCCTGTCTCTTAACCTTCGGTATTTTTTCATGACCATCGGGGAGTTTGTGATGTTCTTGCTCGGTTTTTTTTTAGCACGATATTATTTGATTTCGAGAGCTTGGAGGCTTGTTAGTTGTCTTAGGTGACCCATCACCCCTCTTCTTCCTTGGTATCCCTTATTCCATGGCTTTTCTTTCCCTCCATGGTAGATGGGCCTCTACCATGATAAATAGTATTTGTGAGCCCATCTAGATTTGTTGTTTGTTCGTCTTTCGGGTGTTTCTTATGGCGTATTTGTCTCTGCTCCCATTATTCGATTATGGCTGATGGGCCCAGTTAGCCAAATTATCACAAAAAAGAAGTACTTAAGGGAATGCATCCATCGAAGGCTGTATGACATAATAGGAGCGTGATAATCGTGTTCATTTTCCTATCAATTTCTTTAATGTATTGTTTTCCTTCAAAATGTTCGTTTAGCTCATGCTCCATATTTCCTTATTTCTAAAATTTCAATAACTTATCACAACTTTTCTGACAGAATTTTTGGGAGTAATCGCATAGTAATGCATTTTGTGCAAACATTTAAGGTTTTTATAAATAAAGATAACTATTTTAAAAAAATAAAATTTTTATCACAACGAAGTAAATTTGTTTATCTTTATCAATTGTGTTAGCGTGGTGCACGAGTCGTAAATACCTCTATAATTTTAGGTTGGAAATTTTATCTGGTTTCGATAAAAATGTTGTGATAATTTTTTTATGTTGTGACTTGAATCTTATTGAAGGTAAATCATTGAAAGTCGCGTTTTCGAACATTCATCGGGGTGAGTTAAGAGTTGTTGTTTAATCGTTTTAGCCCGTTTAGGGTATTTATCGATCTTCAGGTTGATATTAGTGGCATATTCTTATGCTTTCACACATTCTAGTTCCAATACTCTGAAATTGAAAATTTTTCTTAGCCAATTATTAAATCTTGACTTCCAAATTAATTTTGTGTGTTTTAGAATGCATGACAATTACTAGCTGTGAGCGTTTTAACTTTTATTTTTCAGTTTAAAAGTATTCAAAAATTCATCGATTAATATTTTGGTGCATATCCACCTAACTTTAATAATTGTTGAACTTGTGGAGCTATCATTTTTATTGACTCAACCGAAACAGTAATTTTAGAAAGCGCTGTGCAAATCGGAGGATGCACAGGTGTATTTTCGTAAATGTGAAAGACAAATGAAGGAATTTTATTTCCATAAATTTAATTCAAGTAATTTAATGTAATAAATATTTTATTTCTTGAAAGGGCCTTTAGGGTTTTTCACTGTAAAGGCCTTAGACACTTTTTCCTTTCAGCAATTTTTGTCCTTTATCGACGTATATAAATAATTATTGCCATGTATGTAATAAATAAAGTTTATTTATGCCACCGCACATGGAAGTTAGTGTCTAAGGCTAAACTAAAATCATTTGTTGACTATTATTCCAAAAAAAAAGGACTTTCAAAAGTGTTCACTAATTTATAAAAATATATTCATTAAAAGGTTTGGTACAAATTTTCATTGAAAGGCAAATTGAGTGATTTTTAAGTTTAATAAATTTAATTAAAGTTATTGAATTCTTTAAATATTTGATCGTGTGAAATGGTCTTAAATGTTTGTTTATTCACTGTCCCAATTCTTATCAAATATCTTTTATAAAATATCTTTGACAATTAAGTTTTAAATGTAATGTTGGCCAACACGCTTCGCTTCGCTCACATTTCCATATGTTCAACATTGTTCTAGCATGGGTGCATGGACGAAAGTGGTTCAAAAACTAGAAGTTGTGATAGTCGTGGCAAATGAGTAAAGGCATCTTGCAATTTTTGTTAATTTAAAGATTTCTTAATTTTGTTGTACTAGTGTCCTGACGTAAACGTACGTTTTTCACTACTTGTGGTTTGCGGGATGTGTAAGGTAAAATGTCTGCCTGTCCTGTCCAGCAAAAGGAAAGTTATATCGATCACAAAATGAGCTGTTGTTGCTGAACTTTCAAGAAAGTATCTAACGTTTTATGCTAGGTTTATTTCTGTTGTAGTAAACATGCTTGACAATGGTGCGAAGACGTGCATCTTGTTGCCAACCACTAACCAGATTTGGAATATTTTGGTAAAGCAAAATGCGCAGTCGCTGAACTTTCAAGAAAGTATCTAACGTTTTAGGCTAGGTATATTTCGAGGAAATAATAAGCTTGTCAATGTTGGGAATTACGTTTATCTTGTTGCCAACCAGTAACCAGATTTTGACTGTTGCTAAAACAAATTGTGCCATGTGGATGCGACGAGGGAAACAATGTTTGTTGGGTATTTATTTGACTTTCATGTTTAAGAAAGTATAAATATAACATATGAATAATTCATGTTTTACAGGCGCCAAGGAAAATGTGAACTTGCATGCAGAAGTCTTCTTTAACTTGTGTTGAAATACATCTAACCTTCAACATGTCTGTCGTAATTGAAACCACACTTGGAGATATGACTGTGGACTTATTCATCGAAGAAAGGCCAAATAGTGAGTATTGTAGGGAGATGTTTTTGTTTTGTTATTAACTTAGGCCTATTCGATTTGGTACTTTCATAGTGACCTACTTAGTTCATCATCTTATAGTATTAAGTATTTACAGAGATTAAATTATTTTTCTTCACTAAAGTGTTTTTCATCATGTCTGCAATTTCCAGGCGTAGAAAAAAAAAACGGACGTACTAAATATCTTAAAGCCTAGATAACAGCTGTATCTTTTCAAGTGCCCCACTGCAACCTATTTTAAGAACTAGCAATGGTATTTTTTAATCTACATACAATGAATTAAAACACAATGATTTTGTAGTTTAGGTTAGGGCTCAAATGAAGAAGAAAAGAATGAAAGTGATAGATTACATAGTATTAATATCTCTGTAATGTAGCCTATGCAGTTGATACTGATAAGACAGCGAGGATATACTAGTCATATACCTACCATATTTTGTATAGTAACAGATAAAAGAGAAAATAATTCCTGACAAGGTAAACTTAGTACAATTTCGAAGCACTATTGACATTACATAGACACATGACAAAAAGAAATTTAAGTACAAATAAAAAAAAAAAACTTAACCAAAAGTTGTATGGGTAATTATCCAGTTTAGTGACTTTACTGTAAATAAAAAACCCCTGGAAAATGGTATATTCCCACTCTACTAATGATGCAGAACACGAATATACGAGGGGCATTAACATAAAACTAATTTTGTAATATGTGCTAACCTAACAACCTAACCCCATGATGGGTGAATCTCTATTTTACATATTTAAACTAACCAAGGATGGCAGGGTTTTACACTAACCTAGGATTTTAGGTTTTAAACTAACCTGGGATCGTAGGGTTTTAAACTAACCTACGAATTTAGGATTTTAGGGATTTAAAGGAACCGTAAAACACACCGGAAGAATATTGATTAACTCACGTAGGTAGGCCGGGGTACAATTCCGCTGTCCTCGGCCAATACAACCTTACCTCACTCGACGAAACACAATGATCTACTAAAACGCCACTTAGGCGAATATTACGCACTGAAGCACTCGTTCATAGCAGAATATAACGCACAGAAGCACTCGTTCTTGCTTTCTCTGTTTTTAAATTCGTGTGATTGGGGCGTCACAATTCACCCCAGCAACGATACAACGGCTTCTGAGCTGTTCAAAAATATCCGTTAAAATCACATGTGACACATCACCGTGACGTAACAATACCCATAAGCTAATAAGGTGATGGCAGGAATCATGTCGTCATACAAACAAAGCTGTGAACTGCTCGTACTTTTAACTATTTTATTTAATACGTTCTACTTATTTTAACATGACGCCCTCCTGAATATTAACTAGGTAAGCTGTGCAGAATCCGTTAATGTTACTTTCGTTAATCTAGGACGTTTCCTTCAGAAAAGCCACTAAACTGGATAATTACCATTGTACGAGTGACCCTGGTCTGTGAAAGAACAGAAATATACGTAGATACATATGTACTTTGCGTGTATGTTCTAAGAGTTAAACCTTAAATCAATTCTCTTCCTGCATGAAATAAAAATCAACATATAACAAATTTGAATGGAGTGGAAATACATTCAGGAAAAATTATCAGAAGTGCTGGAAGTTTAATTACAGAATAATTAACATGGATGCTGCCCGCAACCAATTTTCTTTGTGTGCTGGACCAACCAGCTTTCCTTAGGAAACAATTATATTCTGAATAAATAATAGTTTTATTTTCTTGTGCGCCTTCTTTCATGCATAGAGATCATTAACTGAAATCTGGTACTTAGAAAGTTCGTAAATACAGTCCTCCTGGGAAAAACGTGAAATGTGGCGTAGCTCAGCGTAATTATAGCAAGTGCAATCTCATTTGATCACTGGGTAAAACATCAAACTTAATTTCAATTCTTTCATTTTAAATATGTCTGAGAAAATTTTGCCATGAAATTTTGTATGTATTACTTTTAAATGTTCGTATTGTGATAACCTGTTTTAATGTTACAGTTCAGGTAAGCATTCATATGCAAGGACACAAAAAAATTAAAATGGTAGAACAGTTTCACAAGTTTATAGGGCAACAAACAAGATAGGTTAATTTAGATCTCTCGTGTCTGATGATAGCTGCATTCGTGGCCCAGCCTGTACAAGCCTAGCTCGCATACCGAAGATGGAAGCCTTGAAGTCGATGCACTAAAAATTCTAAATTACTTAATAATGCATTTGGGTACCTCTTCACTGCTATTGCCCACACAATTGCAGATCTAAGGCATTTCTATCCAATTTTACGTTGGTGCAGCATTGTAACAAAAAAAAAAAAGACAAGCTGATGTCTCGAAGCCCTACATCATGCTGTGTTAGAAGAAATGAGTTGAAAACCATTTTAAAATCACAATATTTTACAAGCTAAGCTTTGTTAAAATTTTAAATAACTATCTACTTCAATTTATAGGAATTCTATAATTTCCAAGTTGTTTTAAATGCCCTGTATCTTCCATTAAACAAGTGTCATACTCATAAGTGCCCCAGGGAGACATGATCTCTCACCCTACTCTTGTGTGAGCAGTGAAATGTGTAAATGAAAATCCAAACTTGTTATGCAATAGTTTTGTAAATTTTAAAAGTAGTAGATATTTCTAGTCTGCATAGAGACCAGCATGCCAAAGAGGACCTACACCTTTACTACGAATGTAAAATTGAACTTCCTGAAAAAATTTGTGAAGACATAGACAAATTTAAATTCTGAAAACAGGCTCCCTGCTCCAGTGGCTCTTTATTGGCTAGATGGAACTGATGTTGCATCAGGCCATAACAATGTCAGATGCTAACACAACTAGTATAACAGAAACAAAGAATGACAGCACCAGCTTAGCCAGCAATCATAACCAACTATTTCAGCCTACAGGGGTGTGTTGTAATAAATTTGATTCTTCTGAAACAAAACCTGTAGTGAATAAAATGTCTGTATTTCATCAGAATGTACGCAATAATTGTAGTGAATTAAAATCTGAGCTGCATATAGTCAGTTCACGACTGGAAGAGACTTTCTTGAAGCCCAGCTAAAGATCTACTTTCAAGCCCATTTTGTATCCTTCCGCCAAATGTAAACAAACATTGCCATGTGGCAGTCACATGACAATATTTAAATGCAATGTTTACATTTCACTGTGTGTGAAGATGTGTTCGTACATGCACGTACCGATTATAAAATCATGTATATATTATTAATGGATATTCCGTAAAGTTTTTAATCTTGAGAATTTCACACAAAAGAATATGTGATGCAAGCGAAAAAAATTTCATTCTATAAACCCAAAATGCAAGTAATAAAAATTTGATGTTTCGTGTGTGTGTGTAGGTTTGATTTTGACTGGGGGGG